>JAWRVZ010000257.1:487500-622500 GCA_037043235.1 Rhodeus uyekii | reverse complement strand
ACACACACACTCACTCTCAAACACACACACACACTCTCACAAACACTCACTCTCAAACACACACACACACACACTCTCAAACACACGCACACACTCTCACAAACACTCACTCTCAAACACACATACACACTCACACATGCCCAAGTACAAAAACATACATACACACACACACACTCGCACAAACAGACACATAAACACACATGCACACACACTCTCACAAACACTCGCACATGTCCACACACACCCAAAGACACAAATACTCGCACACACACACACATACTCTCACAAACGCTCACACACACTCACTCACTCTCACAAACACACATACAGACTCGCACACAGAGAGAGAGAGAGAGACACACACACGCCCAAACACACACATACTCGCACACGCACACACACACACTCTCACACACGCTCACACACACTCACTCACTCTCAAACACACATACAGACTCGCACACAGAGAGAGAGAGAGAGACACACACACGCCCAAACACACAAATACTCGCACACGCACACACACACACTCTCACAAACGCTCACACACACTCACTCACTCTCAAACACACATACAGACTCGCACACAGAGAGAGAGAGAGAGACACACACACGCCCAAACACACACATACTCGCACACACACACACTCTCACAAACACTCACACACACTCACTCACTCTCAAACACACATACAGACTCACACACAGAGAGAGAGAGAGAGACACACACACGCCCAAACACACACATACTCGCACACACACACACTCTCACAAACACTCACACACACTCACTCACTCTCAAACACACATACAGACTCACACACAGAGAGAGAGAGAGAGACACACACACGCCCAAACACACACATACTCGCACACACACACACTCTCACAAACACTCACACACACTCACTCACTCTCAAACACACATACAGACTCACACACAGAGAGAGACAAACACACACACGCCCAAACACACAAATACTCGCACACGCACACACACACACTCTCACAAATGCTCACACACACTCACTCACTCTCAAACACACATACAGACTCACACACAGAGAGAGAGAGAGAGACACACACACGCCCAAACACACACATACTCGCACACGCACACACTCTCACACACGCTCACACACACTCACTCACTCTCAAACACACATACAGACTCACACACACAGAGAGAGAGAGAGAGACACACACACGCCCAAACACACACATACTCGCACACACACACACACACACACTCTCACAAACGCTCACACACACTCACTCACTCTCAAACACACATACAGACTCACACACAGAGAGAGACAAACACACACACGCCCAAACACACACATACACGCACACGCACACACTCTCACAAACACTCACACACACTCACTCACTCTCAAACACACATACAGACTCACACACAGAGAGAGACAAACACACACACGCCCAAACACACACATACACGCACACGCACACACTCTCACAAACGCTCACACACACTCACTCACTCTCAAACACACATACAGACTCACACACAGAGAGAGAGAGAGAGACACACACACGCCCAAACACACACATACTCGCACACGCACACACTCTCACACACGCTCACACACACTCACTCACTCTCAAACACACATACAGACTCACACACACAGAGAGAGAGAGAGAGACACACACACGCCCAAACACACACATACTCGCACACACACACACACACACACTCTCACAAACGCTCACACACACTCACTCACTCTCAAACACACATACAGACTCACACACAGAGAGAGAGAGACACACACACGCCCAAACACACACATACACGCACACGCACACACTCTCACAAACACTCACACACACTCACTCACTCTCAAACACACATACAGACTCACACACAGAGAGAGACAAACACACACACGCCCAAACACACACATACTCGCACACGCACACACTCTCACAAACACTCACACACACTCACTCACTCTCAAACACACATACAGACTCACACACAGAGAGAGAGAGAGAGACACACACACGCCCAAACACACACATACACGCACACACACACACTCTCACAAACACTCACACACACTCACTCACTCTCAAACACACATACAGACTCACACACAGAGAGAGAGAGAGAGACACACACACGCCCAAACACACAAATACTCGCACACGCACACACACACACTCTCACAAACGCTCACACACACTCACTCACTCTCAAACACACATACAGACTCACACACAGAGAGAGACAAACACACACACGCCCAAACACACAAATACTCGCACACGCACACACTCTCACAAATGCTCACACACACTCACTCACTCTCAAACACACATACAGACTCACACACACAGAGAGAGAGAGAGACACACACACGCCCAAACACACACATACACGCACACACACACACTCTCACAAACGCTCACACACACTCACTCACTCTCAAACACACATACAGACTCACACACACAGAGAGAGAGAGAGACACACACACGCCCAAACACACACATACTCGCACACACACACACACACACACACACTCTCACAAACGCTCACACACACTCACTCACTCTCAAACACACATACAGACTCACACACACAGAGAGAGAGAGAGACACACACTCTCAGAAACATTCACTCACAAACACACATACACACAGAGACAAACAAACACACACACACACACACACACACACAAACACACACCCAAACACACAAATACTCGCACAAACTCACACATACTCTCACAAACGCTCACACACACACACTCACTCTCAAACACACATAACAGACTCACACACAGAGAGAGACAAACACACACACGCCCAAACACACAAATACTCGCGCACACACACACACACACACACTCTCACAAACGATCACACACACTCACTCACTCTCAAACACACATACAGACTCACACACAGAGAGAGAGACACACACACACACACACATTCACAAACACACATACACACAGAGACAAACACAAGTACACAAACACTCTAACAAACACTCACGCACACACACACACACACACACACACACTCACTCTCACAAACACACACACTCTCACAAATACTCGAACACACTCTCACAAATACTCGCACACACAAACTCACACACACACACACACACACACACACACACACACACACACACACACACACAGGTAACAGATTAAAGCTAGTGCTCGTAGCTGCTCTGCTTGTCCCAGTTTGTCTGAATGACTGTCAACAAGCAGTTATTTGAGGCGCTGTCATGGTCCAATCACGGCTTATCCGTCTCGGCTCAGCAGATTAATGACCATCTGATGGGTCGAGTAAAGCAGAGGAAGTGAGTGCATGGAAACGGAGAGGAGAGGAGGGATGACCTTTGACATCAGCCCACCGGCGGCCCCTCAGAGCCAGATTAAAGAGCTCTGTTGTTCGACAGGCTAGACCAACATCAGCATGACAGGAAAAAACCCAATACACAGTTCTGAATGATTCACAATCGCACACTATTCCACATAAAAAATAAATCTGAAAGCTAAAATGGATTGCAAACCGTTTCATGTTGACTTTTTCCATTAAAATGCAAAAGGGAGATTTTGGGACACTTCATACTCACTCTTTGCTGCACAGATGCTTGTTTACTTGTGTGTTTCTGTCTCCCTGAAGAGGTTTGCTGTTTAAAGGAGCTGTCTGCAGCCTTCAAGCGTTAAATGACGATGTTTCTGACTCTGAGGACGGCCTGAAAGAGTTCAGAGGAATCAGTTGAATAAACAAACACACACTGTTGACTGAGTGAGTTCAGCTCCACCACATAAAACGGCATGCACAACAACTTTTTGGCTTGTGCTTCTGCTTTAATGTGAGACTTTGTCTTTTGCTAAATTATTTAGCCGATGTTGCGACACTTCATGTCCTTATTTTAGGTCAAAGTGAATCTCTTCCCCTCCACATTGACAGGCTCTCAGCATGCATCCTCACACTGAAAACACACAGTTTCACATTGTCACAGAAGAAGTGATGTTGCAAGAAGTGTCTGAAATAACAGCTTGATGTCATCAGCACAAGGGAATATTGAAGAATACGTCTAAAAAGATCTACAAAAACAAGGCTAGCTGGAATAAATCAAATGAATGCAAAACAAACAAACAGTGAAGTGTTTGTTGATGACATCAAATTAATTAAATTGTAAGAGTACTAAACTATAGATATTCCCACCGGACAAGGCAAGAATGTTTGATGTCATCAGCACAAGAAATAAATGATAATTAAAAAAAACTAGCTGGCATAAATAATGCAAAATAAACAACAGTTGAACAAATATATAGTTCACAATTTATAAACTGTAATGAGAAAATCCTTTGGTAAAAGTAACTATTATTATAAAATAAATCTTGCTAATAAAAATGCTTGCTAGCGTTGCAAAATAAATAATTAAAATTGGCTAAATAAATCAATAGTTTATAATTAAAGAAAATGATAGTTATCAAATTGTATTGTAAAATAAACCTGGGATAAGCAAATTAATGTTAAAATAAACAAAATTAAATAGTTTAACTCTTTGATTGATTTTTTTTGGTATGAATATTTGAACATGCTATCCATTGAAAGAAGGAAGAGTCTCTGCTTTTATAAAGAACAACTTGTTTTATTCCAGCTTCATGCTTCTTTTTTATGTTAACACTTGAATGTGGGTAATTTTCATAAAAACAGCAACTTTTTGAGCAAAAAGCTGAGAAAATCGTGTTTTTGTCAAAGACTTCATCTGGATGGGATTCAGAGCGATGATCAAAACACAGATGAAGTCGATCGAGTCCATCAAAGCTTCACCGTCCTAAAGCTAGTCCTGCTCCACATTTTATTCAGAAACATCAGACAGTTTTGATTTATAGGCTGATTAATGTTTGATGATCGTGTTATGCATATGATCACATATGGTATCGCTTGTTTCTGCTGCTTCTTCGCTTGTGTTTTGATCAGGAGATTCACCACTTTTTCAGAAGATGTGTAATAACACAGAGAGACAGAAATATCGGTCAGTGGCTGGGAAAGAGTTAACTAAACTATAAGTAACAAATCCTTTGGTAAAAGTAACTATTATTGTAAAATAAATATTAAAAAACATTAGTTGTCATTAATGAATGAATGCAAAACAAATAAAGAGTGGCTAAATAAATAAATACAGTAATACCTTGAGATACGAGCATAATCCGATCCAGGACCGAGCTCGTAACTCGAGTTGCTCGTATCGCAAATCATTTTTTTCAAAGCAGTATATAAGATTTCCTGTGATATAAAATAAAATGTGGTTTTAATTATGAGTTCTTACCTTCAAGACACACGATACAGTAGCGGCTAATGGCGGCATGTGTGTTGGGGGGGCGGTGGGAGATTACGTAGATAACGCAAATACAATACGGAGACTTGCTGGAGATGCGTTTGGAAGTCGACTATGGCGATAAATCCATGCCAAAAAGAAACTAAAGTGGAAGTAATTTACATCCACGAGCAGATAACAGATCGACACGCGAAACTAGCTCATTTTAATCCCTCGCGCGGATGACATCTCAATTGCACGTAATCACCCCACACGTGCTCGATCTTCTCTCGACTGCTGTTTTTGCTCGCGTGAACTCTTAAATTTAGTCAACGAACACGTGAAGTGAACGAGTGAGGTGGCGTCGGCTTGACTACTTCTCCTTGGCATCTGTAAGCTACTCGTATCTCAAATATTTACTCGTATCTCAAAGCAAAAAAATGCTCAAATGCTTGCTCGTATCTCGGGACGCTCATATCTCAAGGTATTACTGAAGTTTATAATTTAACTAAACTATAATAATCAAATCTTTTGCTAAATGTAACCATTATTGTAAAGGAAAAAAAGAAAAGCTAGTTGGCTTAAATAAATGAATCCAAAATAAACAAAGAAAATAAGAGTTGTAGTATTCACACAACGCGGGAGAGCATCAAACAAACCTTCTTTAATAAATCCCAAATCCAATTTATTACAACGCAAACCAAGAACTGTAAAAACTGAAGGCTTAAATACACAGGGATGCTAATCAACAGAATCTGAAACAGGTGTGTAACACAATCAGGGACCAACTAACAAAGTACTTTTTTCCAAAGTGCCTTGCGTTGCATTGGCTGTATTTAGTGCATATGTTCATGCATTGCCTGGGAATGAAACCCATGAACTTTGCAAATTAAAGCACATTTTAAAAAAGCATTAAAATGTAAGATGCATAACCATAATAACCTTGATCAGAAAGCAGGATGAAAGAAATCTCTTCGTCTATGAGCTGCAACACTTGATCGGCTCTGGAGTTTGTCTCATCCAGACAAACCCAATCATCCTCACAGCGCTTCTGCTCTGTGCGCTTCATCGGACGCACATATGCTACGTTTGGACGAATCATCTATCAGTTATGGCATCTCATGTGAATCCTGCAGATTTATCACAAAATGCATCCATCTGTGATTCTCTTACACCTTCTTTCCTGACTGTACTTCTCAAATCACACGCTGAACTAGTGTTAATTTTCTCCGCTATTTTTAAGTCTTAGTATTGTGATACATATACTTCAGTTTTTTTATCATGTTTAGTCATAACCTTGTCCTGTTTCTGTTTAGTCAAGTTGTAGTCAACTAAACGCATGAGCATTTGAGTTGTTATGCTGAACAATGGTTAAAGTGATAATCTTGACTGTTTTTATTCATCTAGTTTCCTTATTTATTATAGGCTATTTTATCATTTTATCATATAGTAAAACAAGAAAACTAGAAATTTCTGGTGATTATTACTTTTTTTCCTAATAAAACAACTTTGCATCGTCACACAGAGGTTGAGTAAGTGCATTTATTCAGCAACTACAATGGCAAATATAGCGTAGATTCGTGTTTGGATTTATCCCTGAAGGTTTGACGGCTTGTTTGTCTGTGTTTTTGAGATTTCAGATTGCAAGCAAGTAAAATGCCTTGTTGAAAACTTGTTCTTTTAAAAGAAAAGCTCATAGCGGTTTGTTAAAAGCAGCCGATAATGTTTCGTCTCCTCTTTTGTTTGACAAAAACAACGTGATTTGGGTCAAGTGTTAATTCTTAACTACATTTCAGTACATTTTAGTTTGCCATTTTTACATTCATGCATTTATCGGACTTGCATTGCAAACACATTGAATCAGTTCTTGCTTTTCTTGGGATCGAACCCATGATACATGATTATATATGATTACATCCCGATTTTGGCTCGATCCGTTTGACCGTAGGGTGTCGTAAACAATAATGGGCGTCGTGATTTAAGAATCGATGGTTTTATCTCATACAGTTTGTCATAGTGAACGACAACATCTCCCTGGTCAATTCCAGTGTGTCTCCTTTGTTACTTTTATCTATTGTCCTGTCCATCTCTTTCCACTTAGCCCAACCATTAAGTCAAAATTAACAACAATATCTTGAATCTTGAAACAACTTCTTTAGCAAATACAGATTTTTTTTTTTTACAGAACGGTTGTCAAGCAAGACAGACGCAGTAATACTGATATATCGAGGTCACATGACCTCGTTTGTAGAGTCAAATCCGCCTCAACCAATCAGAATCAAGGACTGGAACTAAATATTTAATGCACTAATTATGCCTTGTAATGCATTTTATCGTCTCCACCATTAAATGCTTATCTAATCATTCATCCATGATTTGTATTATGCATCATGAATACGTTTCTATAATGCATTACACATAAAGGCTTTAAGTAAAGCATTACCATATTTTCTCAAAAAAACTTCGAAAAGTCATTTTTTACAGAGCATCTGATTATATGCAGACATGCTGCAGACGGAAACGATCACGAGTCTCTTTTATCTTAAGAGTGTGTATAAATTCCTTTAAGAGATCATCGGAAAGCGATGCATTGGATCTGTCATGAGGCAACTGTGACTTCCTTTGATAAAGATCTCAGCTGTTATCCACGACGCGTTACAGTCTCCGGCTCTACTCATATGAATCGGATCTCATGTGGCTTATTAAACACAGGGACAGTGACATAGAGGGATGGTTTGAGTGTTTGCGTGGCGTATCTGTGTCTCAAACAGTGAGGCACGAGAGAATAAAGGTCTCTGAGCAACATCTGAGCATTGCAAACAACACAATAAGGTTGCTAAAACACACTTAAGTGGAGCTCTGCGCTATTTCTGGTTGGCGACACCTCCGTTTCAAAGCAACCTGGTGTTTGTTGTTTCCTTTGAAGCTGCTGTCAGCAATAAATCGCATCTCACATACACAAAGAGCTCAGCTGAAAGCCTGTGACTAAGATAAAGACAAGAGGAAACCAACTTAGATGAGATTCTTGATGTAAGGCCAGTAATATACTTAAGTAAGCATATACCACATACTTTCTATTGCAAAACAAGGATGTTCTTCCTCAGTATTTTGTCTCATTTTCCAATGCAAAGGTCTAAACCTTTTTAAATCAAGATGCATTTACATGACATACAACAAGTGTTGTTTTCTGAATAACTAGCCTCTTATTATTTCTTTTGATCCAAATGCAGATATTTGTTCCTGTTTTCAGCATAAACTCTACATTTTCAGAAAACAATGCCTCATATTTTGCTTCAAGTAAATGCATCTTGATTTAGATACATCTACTGGAAAACAAGACAAAACACTGAGGCAGAAAATAATTTTTGCAGTGCAAATGCATTCAGAGATTCAGGAAATTCCCCTGCCTTTCTCTGTAGTGTCTGCATCTGTCACTCACTACAGTGTATTTTGGGTTTTGTTCTGTCTTTCCCCTCTCTGACGGTGTCACTCCTCCACAATCTCTGCTTGACAAACTGCTGCCCACATGCAATGACCCCAACAAAACCTTCAGCGGCATTCACAAGCATCTATTTGTGTAATTCTGGGGGAGGTTGTGGTGCTCAGACTCTATTTCAATCTTAAAACAAATCAAAATGCCTTTTACAACCTATTTTGTATCAAAGTTAAACAGGATAATCATGGTGAAAAGTGTCTCCGTGTGTAAAATAAGACACATTGGTGACATCAGATCAAAGGATGGATGTTTCAGAGTCAGAGCGAGTTATTAAACTTGGTCGATCAAGCAGAAACAACATTTTTAAACACTGCTGATTGCACAAAAATATCCATCTAAAAGAAAAAAATTCTTATCAGCGAACGATTGATAGCTAGCTGAGATGTATAGATGGACAGAATGAGAGACGGATGGATGGATGGATGGATAGATGGAAGACAGATGGATGGATAAATGGATAGATGATAGATAGATGGAAGAGAGATGGATGGATAATGGATGGATGGATGGATGGATAGATGATAGATTGAAGAGAGATGGATGGATAGATGGATGGAAGGTGATGATGGAAGAGAGATGGATGGATGGATAGATGGAAGATAGATGGATGGACGAAGAAAGATAGATGGATGGATGGACGAAGAAAGATAGATGGATGGATGGACGAAGATAGATGGATGGACGGACGAAGAAAGATAGATGGATGGACAGATAGATAGATGGACAATAGATGGATGGCTAGATGATAGATGGAAGAAAAATGGATGGATAGATGGAAGATAGATGGATGGATAGATGGAAGAAAAATGGATGGATAAATGGATAGATGGATGGAAGAGAGATAAATGGATGGAAGAGAGATGGATGGATAGACAGACGGACGGACTGACGGATTGACAGATAGATGGATAGAAGAGAGATGGATGGATAGACAGACGGACGGACTGACGGATTGACAGATAGATGGATAGATGGACAGATGGATTGATGGATAGACGAAGAAAGATAGATGGATGGATGGACGGACGAAGAAAGATAGAAGGATGGACGAAGATGGATAGATGGATTGATGGATAGAGGAAGAAAGATAGATGGATGGATGGACGAAGAAAGATAGATGGATGGATGGACGGACGAAGAAAGATAGATGGATGGATGGACGGACGAAGAAAGATAGAAGGACGGACGAAGAAAGATAGATGGATGGATGGACGAAGAAAGATAGATGGATGGATGGACGGACGAAGAAAGATAGAAGGATGGATGGACGGACGAAGAAAGATAGAAGGATGGACGAAGATGGATAGATGGATTGATGGATAGAGGAAGAAAGATAGATGGATGGATGGACGAAGAAAGATAGATGGATGGATGGACGGACGAAGAAAGATAGATGGATGGATGGACGGACGAAGAAAGATAGAAGGACGGACGAAGAAAGATAGATGGATGGATGGACGAAGAAAGATAGATGGATGGATGGACGAAGAAAGATAGATGGATGGATGGACGAAGAAAGATAGATGGATGGATGGACGAAGAAAGATAGATGGATGGATGGACGAAGAAAGATAGATGGATGGATGGACGAAGAAAGATGGATGGATGGACGAAGAAAGATGGATGGATGGATGGACGAAGAAAGATGGATGGATGGACGAAGAAGGATGGATGGATGGACGAAGAAAGATGGATGGATGGATGGACGAAGAAAGATGGATGGATGGATGGACGAAGAAAGATGGATGGATGGACGAAGAAAGATGGATGGATGGATGGACGGACGAAGAAAGATGGATGGATGGATGGACGGACGAAGAAAGATAGAAGGATGGACGAAGAAAGATAGATGGATGGACGAAGAAAGATAGATGGATGGACGAAGAAAGATAGATGGATGGACGAAGAAAGATAGATGGACGGACGAAGAAAGATAGATGGACGGACGAAGAAAGATAGATGGATGGATGGACGGACGAAGAAAGATAGATGGACGGACGAAGAAAGATAGATGGATGGATGGACGGACGAAGAAAGATAGAAGGATGGACGAAGAAAGATAGATGGATGGACGAAGATAGATGGATGGACGAAGAAAGATAGATGGATGGATGGACGAAGAAAGATAGATGGATGGATGAAGAAAGATGGATGGATGGACGGACGAAGGAAGATAGATGGATGGATGGACGAAGAAAGATGGATGGATGGACGGACGAAGAAAGATAGATGGATGGACGAAGAAAGATAGATGGATGGACGAAGAAAGATAGATGGATGGACGAAGAAAGATAGATGGATGGACGAAGAAAGATAGATGGATGGATGGACGGACGAAGAAAGATAGAAGGATGGACGAAGAAAGATAGATGGATGGACGAAGAAAGATAGATGGATGGACGAAGATAGATGGATGGACGAAGATAGATGGATGGACGAAGAAAGATAGATGGATGGATGGACGAAGAAAGATAGATGGATGGACGAAGAAAGATAGATGGATGGATGGACGAAGAAAGATGGATGGATGGACGGACGAAGATAGATGGATGGATGGACGAAGAAAGATGGATGGATGGACGGACGAAGAAAGATAGATGGATGGATGGACAGACGAAGAAAGATAGAAGGATGGACGAAGAAAGATAGATGGATGGACGAAGAAAGATAGATGGATGGATGGACGAAGAAAGATAGATGGATGGATGGACGAAGAAAGATAGATGGATGGATGGACGAAGAAAGATAGAAGGATGGACGAAGAAAGATAGATGGATGGATGGACGAAGAAAGATAGAAGGATGGACGAAGAAAGATAGATGGATGGATGGACGCTCCCAGAGAGGCAAGCATCTCCCGCCTGTGCTGACATCGCCGAGACGGATGCAGAACAACAGCGTTCTGTCCCGCACGGAACAAAGGCCTTTGTTTTTGTGTACGAGTTTGTGCATTAGTGATTCAAAACAGCACTTTGTTTCGGAGTAAACAACCCATCTCTGTTTAGTTATGAGTGTGTGTGTGTGTGTGTGTGTGTGTGTGTGTGTGTGTGTGTGTGTGTGTGTGTGTGTGTTACATTTGACCTAACCGATATCTGATTGCATAACATGCATAAAATAACAAAAGCACAGGAGTCGCGTCACCTTCTCAGCCACACACACACCAGTGCCATTAATTAAGTCTGGCTAATTACATTTGCATTTATTACACAATGTCAAGCACTCCGGGGTTTTGGGTGTTAAATGACTAAATCAATGACACCACTTTCCTGAACTCAAGACTCACGGATTTCAGTGATGAACAGAGTTGTCTGAACACCTCTAGCGGATGAAATGACAACAAGGCTGAACATGTCGGTGCTAACAAGCTTTCCCAGACTTCAGGGTTGATTACTTGTAATTGTGAAGCTTATAAGAAACTAAACACTGTTATTCAGACCAAGAATAACAAAGCTCAGGCAAATAATTGACTGGTAATTTTGATTAATTATTAAACGTCACTCCCTGCTCACACAAGAATGCGGGTGAGACACTTTCTCAGATGAAAAACTGAATGGATGACGCGCTGAAAAAATCAGCTTCTACCAGCAGTGAAAGTTTTCATCCATTCGCACATGAAACGCTTGTTTCTGTCGCTGTGATTATACACAGATGTGATTATGCACGGATGTGATTATGCACAGATGTGATTATGCTCGGATGCGATTATGCTCGGATGCGATTATGCTCGGATGCGATTATGCTCGGATGCGATTATGCTCGGATGCGATTATGCTCGGATGCGATTATGCTCGGATGCGATTATGCTCGGATGCGATTATGCTCGGATGCGATTATGCTCGGATGCGATTATGCTCGGATGCGATTATGCTCGGATGCGATTATGCTCGGATGCGATTATGCTCGGATGCGATTATGCACAGATGCGATTATGCTTGGATGCGATTATGCTTGGATGCGATTATGCTCGGATGCGATTATGCTCGGATGCGATTATGCTCGGATGCGATTATGCTCGGATGCGATTATGCTCGGATGTGATTATGCTCGGATGCGATTATGCTCGGATGCGATTATGCTCGGATGTGATTATGCTCGGATGTGATTATCCACAGATGTGATTATGCACAGATGCGATTATGCACAGATGCGATTATGCTCGGATGCGATTATGCTCGGATGCGATTATGCTCGGATGCGATTATGCTCGGATGCGATTATGCTCGGATGCGATTATACACAGATGCGATTATGCACAGATGCGATTATGCACAGATGCGATTATGCTCGGATGCGATTATGCTCGGATGCGATTATGCTCGGATGCGATTATGCTCGGATGCGATTATGCACAGATGTGATTATGCTCGGATGCGATTATGCTCGGATGCGATTATGCACAGATGTGATTATGCTCGGATGCGATTATGCTCGGATGCGATTATGCTCGGATGCGATTATGCTCGTGTAGCCGGTGTGAAAAAGATTTTAAAACTCATTTATTTGTTCAGATTTTTTCTACAATATTTGTGTAAATTAGTTTTATTTTGTTTAAAGTAATTGTTTTAATTTCATATTTTTGTAATAAGTGTGAATTATTGAACTTCACAAAATTTTGTTGTTTTTCTATTTTGTTTATAGTTTAAAAGTATGTTGGTTATGGGACTACTTTATTTGAGGAGGGATATCAGTGGCAATCGCGGGGGTTTTTCCAGGTGCGCGTCACCTGATAGTCTCAGTTTGTTACGAGACTGTGGACGCGCAGCATATGACTCTCTCTCGTCGAGTACTGGTACAGTGACAATTTGTTTCAATGTACATTAGCGAAGGATGTATACTGTCATTTTTTTGTTAGTGGTGTTTAAAATGTATTATTCAATGTTTTTTTGAGCTAGTCGTTTTTGTTGTATGTTTAGTGTGTTCCAGAGAGAGAGAGACTTCATCTGATTGTTTATCTACACTGATGTCCATCTTTTTTTGTTACAGGTATGTTTAAAATAATTCTGTTTAGAATGAAGAGATTATTTGGGTTGTCGATTTAATGTGCAGCTTATTATGGGAGCGAGAGTGTGATGCACGTGTAGTATGCGACGCACGTGGTGCGGCCTGTATCTCGCCATACACATGTGGTACAGTGGTAATAACTATTTAATCTTTATTTGATTTGTTATTTGTAATAATAAGATTATATATAGTTAATATCATCGTTATAACATAATAGTAAACACTATAAGTAACATATGTCGGTGATGTTAGGTTGAATACTATATATACTTGTAATATATGTATTTTATATACTATTGTATTGTATTAGTAATTGTTTAATGTACATTTTATAGAATAAGAAACGTTATATTTATGTTTTTGTTATTAATGTTTGTATTTTATTTTCTGGTTGTTTTTTGATTAAATGTACTGATAGTCTCAGTTTGTTACGAGACTGTGGACGCGCAGCATATGACTCTCTCTCGTCGAGTACTGTGTGTTCCAGAGAGAGAGAGACTTCATCTGATTGTTTATCTACACTGATGTCCATCTTTTTTTGTTACAGTAAAAAAAAAAAATCATCTGAAGTCAAGTGTTCGTGTGGTTTATGGGTGAAGACCGGTTCAAGTCCGTTACATAATTTGGTGCCGTGACCCGGATGCGCCAGATCTGCAGCAGCTGATCGCTGGGGATGGAGAATAGAAAATCACAACGCAGAAACCATCAGCCGAAGAGTCTTCATCATTGACGTTTGGGTAGAAGTGACTGGACATTGACAGCACTTGAACTTTCGTTTCACACACTACATTTGTATTTATTGGACTGAGTTCTATATTGTTTCGTTATTTTTATCTTGTGAAACAGAACATAACTACAGTGTAAATTAGTTTTTACATTTTCTTGATAGAAAATTTCTTTAGTACAATGGCCGAAGGGGGGTGGAGTGACGACCTGTTGACGCCACACATTGGTAGGGGTCGAGGTTTATTGGGGGTAGGTGAGCCTAAAGTTGGTAAACCGCGGGTGTTGGTTTATGATTCGTTAACCGGTTCTAATGCTCCTCGTAGTGATGAGTCACATAACCCGTTGTCTTCCACTCCTACCAACGATGGTTGTGTTACACAGCAGCTACGCGACATCATTGGTGAGCTTGGAAGTCAGATAGGTGACTCCATTGCCACACGGTTGTTAACCAGTCAGACATCAGCATTGCCTAGTCTTACTCCATTGACTGAACAGCAGCCTTCTGTGACGCTGCCTTTGTCCCAGAGCCTTGATCTGTCAAAAGTGAATCTCGTAGTCAAAGCTGAAGTAAAGGAACCTCAAATGTTTAGAGGGGATGGTAGCGATAAGTGCACTATCCTTGAGTGGATTGAACAGATGGAGGTATATTTGTCCAAAAAGGGTTGCGACAAAGCCGTCAGTGTAGAGGAGATTTTGAGTCATCTTTGTGGCAGAGCAAAGAGTATTGTCAAGGTCAAACTGAAAAGTAGCCCAGCCACAGTATTCTGTCGTGAAGAAGTATATGAGGTTCTGCGGCGTTATTTTAGTGAAAGCCCTGGCTCGTGCCAACCGTTAGCCGATTTCTATGCAACACAGCCAAAACCTAATGAGCGCCCTGTTGACTACTGGGTCAGGTTAAATGAGGCAGCTGAGCTAGCAGATGCTCGTCTACAAAGATCTGGTGGAAAGATGGAAAATATGAGTTCGGAGATTGCATTGATGTTTATCAGGAACTGTCCTAATCCCGATCTTTCCAGTGTCTTTAGGTCCAAGCCCATGAGCAAATGGTCAGCTGGGGAGGTCCAGGAGGCCATTGATGAGTATGAGAGAGACTATAGACCTCGGAAGCCAGTTCAGTCTGTTCCTAGGGTTGCGGTGAATCAGGCCGTTGTTGCTGAAAACCCTGCTAGTGCTCGAGTAGTGGGAGAGAATGAAGGTATGGGCATTAACTCCGCATCATGTGCCGCCGTTCAGCATTCTAAAACAAGCGAAGCCACAGACCTGGGTACATTAGAGCGTGTGCTGAAAATGTTAGAAAGGGTGCTTGAGCGTACTACCGTACCTGCTTCAGAGTCAAGGCCTAGAACGTCACAGTGGTATCGATCCTCTTCATGTGGAGTCTGTGGAGACAGAGCTCACTCGACCCGCTCTCACTGTATGAGAGAGAAAAGATGCCTTGCTTGCTTAGAAATTGGGCATCAACGCAGGGAGTGTCACAAGGCTGCTGGCCAAGTTGTGGCCCAGACTGGTGACGATCAGGGAAACTAGTTCACTCACATCAAGGAGGGGACCATGTGGGTGTCTTAAGTCAGCCCCTCACCAGTGAAGATGATCCTATGGTCATCTATAGTAGCCATTGTCAGGCCGAATCAGGTGGCAGTGTCATTTTCCAGAACATTGCGAAATTGGAAAGAGCTGACAGCTTGTTTTATACAGATGTGTTGATGAATGATACGGTCACTTGCCAAGGCTTGTTAGACACTGGTTCTATGGCATGTACCATTAATGAAGAAACTGAGCAAAGGCTGCTGGATGCATGCGGGACACTTGAGTCTGAGCAGCCTCATGCCGACGTTTTGCTTGTCGGTTGTGGAGGTGTTCGGGTCAAGCCCAAGTGTATTCACCAGCTAAAGATATGTGTGTATGGACATTCGGTAATTGTGCCTACCTTGGTTGTACCCGGACAGAAAGATCAGTTGATCGTTGGTACCAATGTAATCAAGTTCGTTCTCAGTCAACTCAAGCAGTCGCAAAGTTATTGGCGTGTCATGAACCAGCCAAATTCTACAAGAGAACCAGAAATTCAACAGTTTTTGAGCATGCTGTCTGGACATAATAGATGGGAGGGTAGTAGTATTCCAACTGTCGTCGGTACTGTTAAGCTCACTCAAGCAGTCACACTTTTACCGCAACGCGAGCACCTTGTGTGGGGTAGGCTCCCGACAAGTTCCACTATTTCTGTGGGTAGCACTGTGCTAATCGAACCATCAAAAGCGCAACCCCATCAGAAAGGTGTTCTTGTTGGGCGTGTTATAGCCACATTGCCTGGTGACAGGTGGGTGCCGGTTAAGGTGATCAACCCGTCCAGTGAGCCTATCACTTTGAGGCGCAATGCTAAAATAGCAGAAGTATCTCCTGTTTTGGCTGTTGAAGATCTGGGTGCGCTATCTGAGCATGGTGATGGAGAGACCTTGAGTGTGCAGAGTCAGTCTGTCTCCTGTAGTGTAGATGCAGATAGTCCTATCTCTGATTTTCGCAGCACATTGCAGAAGCTTGGTCTTGGGGATCTTGATATTGATTCTTGCGAAGTAACTCCGTATTGGAAAAGCCAGATTTTGCAGTTGGTCCAGAAATATCAAGATGTGTTTTCTAAACACAAGCTAGATTGTGGTAAGGCCAAAGAGTTCATCCACAGGATCCACCTGTCGGACGCCAGACCATTCAGACTCCCGTACCGACGTGTTCCTCCGGCTCAGTACCAGACACTGAGAAAAGTGCTCTCAGAAATGGAAGAGCAAGAGATTATCCGTAAGTCTTGTAGTGAGTGGGCATCTCCGCTGGTCCTGGTATGGAAGAAAAGTGGTGACCTTCGGGTTTGTGTCGATTACCGCTGGCTTAATGCCAGGACCATCAAGGATGCGCACCCGTTGCCTCATCAAGCAGACTGCTTGGCGGCCCTGGGTGGGAACGCAATATTTAGTGTGATGGATCTTACCTCTGGCTTTTATAACATCGCAATGGCAGAGGATGACAAAAAGTTCACGGCTTTTACAACACCTATGGGTCTTTATGAGTTTAACCGTTTGCCGCAAGGGTTGTGCAATAGTCCCGCCAGTTTCATGCGTTTAATGACAAACATCTTTGGCGATCAAAATTTCCTGACGTTGCTTTGCTATTTGGATGACTTACTTGTGTACGCCCCAGACGAGAGTGAGGCCATCAAGAGACTTGAGACAGTATTCAGTAAGCTTAGAGAGCACGGGTTAAAGTTGGCTCCTAAAAAGTGCCATTTCCTCCAGCGGAGTGTGCGGTTCTTGGGCCACATCATTGATAGTTCAGGAGTAGCGACTGACCCAGACAAGGTCAGCGCTATTGAAGCGGTGATGGAGTGTGATTTGATGATGGATGATGGGGTGACCCCCTCCCAAAGAAAGATTAAATCGTTTCTAGGAATGGTGTTGTATTATCAGAGGTTTATCCAAAATTGCTCCACCATCGCAAAACCTCTGTTTGCTTTGACAGCTGCAACAAGGGGCAAAAAGCCTTCGAGAAAGGGTGCTGCAACATTCAGGAAGTTGAGTCCTGGTGACTGGAAGGAGGAGCACAGTAGTGCCTTCCAGCAGCTAAAAGCTGCTCTGATGAATTCGGTGGTATTATCACATCCTGATTTTAGCCGTCCGTTTGTTTTGTCCACTGATGCGTCTATGGATGGGTTGGGCGCTGTGTTGTCTCAGGTTTCAGAGGGTGAGACTAGAGCTCGGCCGATTGCTTTTGCTAGCAAATCCCTTTCACGTGCTCAGACCAAATATCCCGCTCACCGTTTGGAGTTTTTGGCGTTAAAGTGGTCCGTTTGCGACAAATTCAGCCACTGGCTGAAAGGCCATGAGTTCGTTGTATGGACGGACAACAATCCGTTAACTTACATCCTCACGAAGCCTAAACTCGACGCGTGTGAGCAGAGATGGGTTTCCAAATTGGCACCCTACCGGTTTAGCATCAAATACATACCAGGTAGTAAGAATGTAGTGGCCGATGCTTTGAGTCGTCAACCCTTTATTCAGAACCGGGTCAGTCAGAGACTCCTGAATGAGCCTTATGGTTCTTTACTTGAGGAAGCAGAGCAGTTTGAGAAAGACACAGTGCAGGATGCGTTTAGACTTAGTGCTTGCATCCAGAGTGTGGAAGCAACAAGCAATTGTCTACTGTCCAGCGCTGAGGTCTCTGCGGTGTTAGAGGGTCACAGTGACTGGGAAGTAGGAGTTGAAGCAAGAGCGATCTCTTGTATCACTCAAGACACACAACAGTTGTCGCCTGCTGGGCAATGCCCACTACCTGTTTTCTCGTTAGAAGAACTTCGAGAGCGGCAACAGAATGATCCTTGTTTGTCTAGGGTCCTCTTTTACATCCAGAGGGGCAAGAGAGCCTCGCGTCGTGAGCGTGCTGGTGAGACATATAAGGTGCTCAGAGTATTAAAGCAGTGGGACAGGTTGAAGATACTAGATGGTGTCCTGTATCGTGCCAGCAAAGATAACGTGACTGGAAAGAAACGCTTACAGTATGTAGTTCCATCCTCTTTGGTCACACAGGTGATGACAGGCGTTCATGATGAAGCAGGGCACCAGGGTCAAAGTAGAACTCTGTATCTGGCAAGACAAAGATTCTTTTGGGTCGGGTTGGAGCGTGATGTTCGTGGGTACGTCAAATGTTGTAAGCGCTGCGTCGTCAGCAAAACACCCGAACCTGAAGGTAGAGCCCCGTTAGAGAGTGTGAAAACGTCTAGTCCAATGGAGTTAGTATGCATCGATTTTTGGACCGCAGAAAGCTCAAAAGGTCATAATGTAGATGTGTTGGTCGTAACTGATCACTTTTCCCGAATGGCTCACGCGTTCCCGTGTCGTAACCAGTCCGCAAAGCAGGTAGCGCAACAGTTGTGGGACCGGTATTTTTGTGTGTATGGGTTCCCTGATAGGATTCACTCGGATCAAGGAGCAAACTTTGAGAGCCAGCTGATCCGAGAATTGTTACAGGTCGCTGGAGTAAAAAAGTCCAGAACAACTGCTTACCATCCCATGGGGAATGGCAGCGTTGAACGTTTCAATAGAACATTGGGCAACATGATCCGAGCACTGCCGCCAAGGTCCAAAGAAAAGTGGTCACAGTTGCTACAGACACTGACTTTTGCATATAATTGTACTGCCCATGAGTCCACTGGTTACGCCCCATTCTACTTAATGTTTGGCAGAATCCCAAAGTTGCCAGTTGATGTGATGTTTGCAAATGTCGAGAGAGACTGCGATGTTGTTGATTACGACAAGTATGTGAAAAGGCTGAGAGACAACTTGAAAGAAGCTCTGACTGTTGCTCAGGGGAATGTTGATGCCAGTCAACAACGTCAAACTGAATTGTACAACAAAAGAACGAAGGGTTGTAGCATTGAGTTGGGTGATCAGGTTTTGCTGGCCAACAAAACCGAACGGGGAAAAAGGAAATTGGCAGACAAATGGGAGTCCACACCATATAAAGTGATGGCAGTGAACCCCCAGTGCCATATTTACCGTATACGTAACACCAAAACGGGTTTGGAGAAAACTGTTCATCGCAATTTGCTGTTACAAGCGAACTTCCTGCCACTTGGGTTGGAAGAACCAGATTTATGTGGGGATGATGGTGAATCAGTCATCAGCAGTAGGGATGTGTCCATGATTGCTGGTGAACCTACATCTGAGTTGTGTTCTTCGTCTGAACGAGTTGCGAGTTGGGTGGAGGATACTATAGCTTCTGATGGTTCTCAGCATGGATTATCTTGCAGATCTGATAGTATTGATTCACTGGATGTAGTCCCTGGGTCGTTGGAACAGGAACAATTGGTGTCAATTGATGGCTCTGTCAAGGAGAACAGCAATGTAAGTGGTCCAGATGGAAGACCTGATTTTGGTTCTTGCAGTTCGCTTTCTGATACAGTTCTCAGTGAAGACCATTGTGCTTCACCTACTAAAGTTGTTGAGCCACCGCCTGGAAAAGAGGAAACTAGAGTTCGAACCAGAGCGGGTAGAACAGTGAAACCAGTTAACAGACTGATCGAGAGTATGACTCAATCCATAAAAATTTTGAATCCGGTTGGTGAAGTTGTAAGATCTTTATTGAGATAAAAATGTATTGTACAAGAGAGGATTTTTGGTTTCTAGTTTAAATTGTAGAATTGAACATCTTTGAGTTAATACACTACTGCATGTATTTGTTCCAGACAAGAGATGAGTTCATCTGTTGAAGAGTGTTTAAGGCACCTTTTGCGAGTGACTATAATAGGCCTGATCAACCTGCTGTAGTTACTTTCCCTGCTAGTGGGAAACATATTTTGTTGCACAATATTCTGGATAATAGTTGGTCTGATTAAGTGTATCCTATCCCTGTAATGGACAAAATTTGTGGAGTTCAGGGGGGAGAATGTAGCCGGTGTGAAAAAGATTTTAAAACTCATTTATTTGTTCAGATTTTTTCTACAATATTTGTGTAAATTAGTTTTATTTTGTTTAAAGTAATTGTTTTAATTTCATATTTTTGTAATAAGTGTGAATTATTGAACTTCACAAAATTTTGTTGTTTTTCTATTTTGTTTATAGTTTAAAAGTATGTTGGTTATGGGACTACTTTATTTGAGGAGGGATATCAGTGGCAATCGCGGGGGTTTTTCCAGGTGCGCGTCACCTGATAGTCTCAGTTTGTTACGAGACTGTGGACGCGCAGCATATGACTCTCTCTCGTCGAGTACTGGTACAGTGACAATTTGTTTCAATGTACATTAGCGAAGGATGTATACTGTCATTTTTTTGTTAGTGGTGTTTAAAATGTATTATTCAATGTTTTTTTGAGCTAGTCGTTTTTGTTGTATGTTTAGTGTGTTCCAGAGAGAGAGAGACTTCATCTGATTGTTTATCTACACTGATGTCCATCTTTTTTTGTTACAGGTATGTTTAAAATAATTCTGTTTAGAATGAAGAGATTATTTGGGTTGTCGATTTAATGTGCAGCTTATTATGGGAGCGAGAGTGTGATGCACGTGTAGTATGCGACGCACGTGGTGCGGCCTGTATCTCGCCATACACATGTGGTACAGTGGTAATAACTATTTAATCTTTATTTGATTTGTTATTTGTAATAATAAGATTATATATAGTTAATATCATCGTTATAACATAATAGTAAACACTATAAGTAACATATGTCGGTGATGTTAGGTTGAATACTATATATACTTGTAATATATGTATTTTATATACTATTGTATTGTATTAGTAATTGTTTAATGTACATTTTATAGAATAAGAAACGTTATATTTATGTTTTTGTTATTAATGTTTGTATTTTATTTTCTGGTTGTTTTTTGATTAAATGTACTGATAGTCTCAGTTTGTTACGAGACTGTGGACGCGCAGCATATGACTCTCTCTCGTCGAGTACTGTGTGTTCCAGAGAGAGAGAGAGACTTCATCTGATTGTTTATCTACACTGATGTCCATCTTTTTTTGTTACAGTAAAAAAAAAAAATCATCTGAAGTCAAGTGTTCGTGTGGTTTATGGGTGAAGACCGGTTCAAGTCCGTTACACTCGGATGCGATTATGCTCGGATGCGATTATGCTCGGATGCGATTATGCTCGGATGCGATTATGCACAGATGCGATTATGCACAGATGCGATTATGCTCGGATGTGATTATGCTCGGATGTGATTATCCACAGATGTGATTATGCTCGGATGCGATTATACACAGATGTGATTATGCACAGATGCGATTATGCTCGGATGCGATTATGCTCGGATGCGATTATGCTCGGATGCGATTATGCTCGGATGCGATTATGCTCGGATGCGATTATGCTCGGATGCGATTATGCTCGGATGCGATTATGCACGGATGTGATTATGCTCGGATGTGATTATGCTCGGATGCGATTATGCTCGGATGAGATTATGCTCGGATGCGATTATGCTCGGATGCGATTATGCTCGGATGCGATTATGCTCGGATGCGATTATGCACAGATGCGATTATGCACGGATGCGATTATGCTCGGATGCGATTATGCTCGGATGCGATTATGCTCGGATGCGATTATGCACAGATGTGATTATGCTCGGATGTGATTATGCACGGATGTGATTATGCTCGGATGTGATTATGCTCGGATGTGATTATGCTCGGATGTGATTATGCACGGATGCGATTATGCTCGGATGCGATTATGCTCGGATGCGATTATGCACAGATGTGATTATCCACAGATGTGATTATGCTCGGATGCGATTATACACAGATGTGATTATGCTCGGATGCGATTATGCTCGGATGCGATTATGCTCGGATGCGATTATGCACAGATGTGATTATGCACAGATGCGATTATGCTCGGATGTGATTATGCACAGATGTGATTATGCTCGGATGCGATTATGCTCGGATGCGATTATGCTCGGATGCGATTATGCTCGGATGTGATTATGCACAGATGTGATTATGCTCGGATGTGATTATGCTCGAATGCGATTATGCTCGGATGCGATTATGCTCGGATGCGATTATGCTCGGATGTGATTATGCTCGGATGTGATTATGCACGGATGTGATTATGCTCGGATGTGATTATGCTCGGATGTGATTATGCTCGGATGTGATTATGCACAGATGTGATTACACTGTGAACACACAACTGCTTCATCATTCAAATACATCAGTTGCATTATTGCTCAACTTTTACATTTCAACTCAATTCCTGAATTTGAATTAAAGTTGCAAATATAATGTGACGCAAATTTTATGTAAGAAAGACAAATTTAAAACAATTGAAATTTTTATAGAAATCCATGGCTGGATATATAAACGGATGGATGGGTGGATATATAGATACAGAATGGATGGATGGATGGATACAGGATGTATGTATGGATGGATAGATAAACGGATGGATGGATAGATAAACGGATGGATGAATGGATGTATGGATAGATAAACGGATGGATGGATAGATAGAGGATGGATGGACAGACAGATGGATGGATAAACAGACAGATAGATAGAGGATGGATGGATGAATAGACAGAAGGACAGACTAGATAGATAGATTTCATGGATGGGTGGACAGATTGAATAGAGGGATAAAATCTGAATTTTGCACAACGTTTCAGACTTCCAGTAAAACAGAGTGATATTTTCTCTGCATCACGTTTCTCTCTTTCTCCTGCCGAGCGGAATCAGTTTTCCAGCATCCTTCCCGTCTCACTGACTGACAGGGAAAGCATTCCCGCCGCTCCCAGAATGCCGACTAAAGTTTCTGACGGAGATACACAGATCTGGTAATCCTAGAGTTAAGCGCGTTTGAGGGCCAATATTCTGCCACACCGTGTTCCCGATCCTCCTCCCGAGGCTTCAAACTATCCGGCGGGATCAGCAGTTTCATCCGCGTCTCTTGGCAAGTTTGGACAGCAGCTGTTGCTCGTCTCACCGCCTGGAAAACACTGCCGTTCCCGCTGGACATGAGCTGCCATGAGGATCTCTCCTGGAATTCCTCCCTCAGATGAACCGGGATGTGTCCTCACACACTCTAATCCTGCAGGATGAAACTGCTGGAATATTACGGATATGAATATGAGACGCTCAAGATCTTTGGATTCCCATTACAAGTGAACGTAGTTTCTTGGGGAGACGAGTTTTTGACATTTTTCAAATTTCTAATACATCTCTATACATCTATCTATCCATCCATCCCTCTATACATCTATCTATCCCTCTATACATCTATCTATCCATCCATCCCTCTATACATCTATCTATCCCTCTATACATCTATCTATCCCTCTATACATCTATCTATCCATCCATCCCTCTATACATCTATCTATCCCTCTATACATCTATCTATCCATCCATCCCTCTATACATCTATCTATCCCTCTATACATCTATCTATCCATCCATCCCTCTATACATCTATCTATCCCTCTATACATCTATCTATCCCTCTATACATCTATCTATCCCTCTATACATCTATCTATCCATCCATCCATCCCTCTATACATCTATCTATCCCTCTATACATCTATCTATCCCTCTATACATCTATCTATCCATCCATCCATCCCTCTATACATCTATCTATCCCTCTATACATCTATCTATCCATCCCTCTATACATCTATCTAGCCATCCATCCCTCTATACATCTATCTATCCCTCTATACATCTATCTATCCCTCTATACATCTATCTATCCCTCTATACATCTATCTATCCATCCATCCATCCCTCTATACATCTATCTATCCCTCTATACATCTATCTATCCATCCCTCTATACATCTATCTAGCCATCCATCCCTCTATACATCTATCTATCCCTCTATACATCTATCTATCCATCCATCCCTCTATACATCTATCTATCCCTCTATACATCTATCTATCCATCCATCCCTCTATACATCTATCCATCCATCCATCCCTCTATACATCTATCCATCCATCCATCCCTCTATACATCTATCTATCCATCCATCCCTCTATACATCTATCTATCCCTCTATACATCCATCCCTCTATACATCTATCTATCCCTCTATACATCCATCCATCCCTCTATACATCTATCTATCCCTCTATACATCCATCCCTCTATACATCTATCCCTCTATACATCCATCCCTCTATACATCTATCTATCCCTCTATACATCTATCTATCCCTCTATACATCCATCCCTCTATACATCTATCTATCCCTCTATACATCCATCCCTCTATACATCTATCTATCCCTCTATACATCCATCCATCCATCCCTCTATACATCCATCCCTCTATACATCTATCTATCCCTCTATACATCCATCCATCCCTCTATACATCTATCTATCCCTCTATACATCCATCCATCCCTCTATACATCTATCTATCCCTCTATACATCCATCCATCCCTCTATACATCTATCTATCCCTCTATACATCCATCCATCCCTCTATACATCTATCTATCCCTCTATACATCCATCCCTCTATACATCTATCCCTCTATACATCCATCCCTCTATACATCTATCTATCCCTCTATACATCCATCCCTCTATACATCTATCTATCCCTCTATACATCCATCCATCCATCCCTCTATACATCCATCCCTCTATACATCTATCTATCCCTCTATACATCCATCCATCCCTCTATACATCTATCTATCCCTCTATACATCCATCCATCCCTCTATACATCTATCTATCCCTCTATACATCCATCCATCCCTCTATACATCTATCTATCCCTCTATACATCTATCTATCCCTCTATACATCCATCCCTCTATACATCTATCTATCCCTCTATACATCCATCCATCCCTCTATCCATCCATCCCTCTATACATCTATCTATCCATCCATCCCTCTATACATCTATCCATCCCTCTATACATCTATCTATCTATCCATCCCTCTATACATCTATCTATCCATCCATATATCTATCCATCTATCCCTCTATACATCTGTCCATCCATCCATCCATCCCTCTATTCATCCATCCATCCCTCTATTCATCCATCCATCCCTCTATACATCTATCTATCCCTCTATACATCTATCTATCCATCCCTCTATACATCTATCTAGCCATCCATCCCTCTATACATCTATCTATCCCTCTATACATCTATCTATCCATCCATCCCTCTATACATCTATCTATCCCTCTATACATCTATCTATCCATCCATCCCTCTATACATCTATCCATCCATCCATCCCTCTATACATCTATCCATCCATCCATCCCTCTATACATCTATCTATCCATCCATCCCTCTATACATCTATCTATCCCTCTATACATCCATCCCTCTATACATCTATCTATCCCTCTATACATCCATCCATCCCTCTATACATCTATCTATCCCTCTATACATCCATCCATCCCTCTATACATCTATCTATCCCTCTATACATCCATCCCTCTATACATCTATCCCTCTATACATCCATCCCTCTATACATCTATCTATCCCTCTATACATCTATCTATCCCTCTATACATCCATCCCTCTATACATCTATCTATCCCTCTATACATCCATCCATCCCTCTATCCATCCATCCCTCTATACATCTATCTATCCATCCATCCCTCTATACATCTATCCATCCATCCCTCTATACATCTATCTATCTATCCATCCCTCTATACATCTATCTATCCATCCATATATCTATCCATCTATCCCTCTATACATCTGTCCATCCATCCATCCCTCTATTCATCCATCCATCCCTCTATTCATCCATCCATCCCTCTATTCATCCATCCATCCCTCTATACATTTATCCATCCATCTATCTTTCTACCCCTCAATACATCTATCATCCCTCTATCCATCCATCCCTTTATACATCTATCCATCCCTTTATCATTCTATCCATAGTTCTATTCATACATCTATCCACCCATCCCTCTATCATTTTAAGCATATATTCATCCATCCATCTAAAAAACAAAACAACATCCTTAAAACCAGAAGCAAAAATGAAGCAACATAGACTTGTGTTTAGAGAATGTATATATTTAATAGGCTATAATGAAATATCAAATAACTCGCTCCCAAATCCACATCTGAATGACTATCACTACAAAACTAAAATGCTAAATATGATTCATAACAGATAAATGTACTAGTTTGTCAATGGATGAGTGCATTCTTAGACTAACAAAGTGTGTGTGTTGCAGAACCAGCTCAGGATCCCCAAACATCCGACTGGAATAACAGCGCAGGGAGACATCGATCCGGGAAAAACGGCTCCAAGTATTTTTACAAATCCAACGAAATGGAGAAATGTGTGCAGTGTGCCAAAGGTCAGGACGTGTCCGAAAAGAGCGGCTCGGCTAGGATTAACCTCATGAATCCTGTTGAGAACATGACAGGCCTAAGCCCCCCCCCTCCCTCACACACCCCACCCTCGGAAAATATTTATATGAAATTCAATCACTTCAATTCACAGTTCTGTTCTTTCTCAAGCCAGCATACAATTTGTCTTAATGGACTTTCCTATCTAGTTTCTTCTTGTTCTTCTATTTTTGGGGTGTCGTTTGACCTGGACGTGGTTTACGTGCCGATCACATCCTGACATCAGCGTCTGAGAGAGTGGTGTCAGCGCAGCAACAGAACCGCTCTTGTAACGCGTGTCATGCATACTAGGGCAGGGAGCAGATTTTTCCAGAAGCAGCTGCACACAGGGATTCTCTCGCTCTCCTTCTCCTCTTCCACTGCATTGCTGGCGGCGAGCCGAGGCTTACGAGAGCAAAACCCGTCCAGACTCCGTGACACCACCCATCTCTCAGCACACGCCCTCATCTGACCCGACACACACACGCCTGTGAGCTCGGATCCCGCGCAGGAACTGTGCAATCGCTGGAACAATCGGAGCTGTTGGCCTAGATCATGTTGCTCACAGGGAGGAATGAAAACCATCACATTCCTCTCTTCCTTCCAAACACACACGCGGTTACTCCGTCACACACAAAAGGACACATTTCAATTTAAAATTCTAATTCAAAACTCAACCTCAAACATTTTGGGACACTTTAAAAAAGACCAATTATGCGGTTTCCCATGTTCAGCTCTAACCTAATCCTAACACAAACCTAACACACTCACAGACACACACACACACACACTCACATACACTTACAGAGACACACGCACACACACACACACACACTCACTTACAGACACACACACGCATGCACTCACACACACACACACACTCACACTCACACTCACACTCACACTCACACTCACACTCACACTCACACTCACACTCACACTAACACTAACACTAACACTAACACTAACACTAACACTAACACTAACACTAACACTAACACACACTCACTTGCAGACAAACACACACACACTTACAGAGACACACACACTCACTTACAGAGACACACACACTCACAGACAAACACACACACACTTACAGAGACACACACACTCACAGAGACACACACACTCACTTGCAGACAAACACACACACACACTTACAGAGACACACACACTCACTTACAGACACACACACGCATGCACTCACACACACACACACACACACACACACACACACACACACACACACACACACACACTAACACTAACACTAACACTAACACTAACACACACTCACTTGCAGACAAACACACACACACTTACAGAGACACACACACGTACAGAGACACACACACGTACAGAGACACACACACGTACAGAGACACACACTCACACTCACTTACAGACACACACACGCATGCACTCACACACACGCACACACTCACACTAACAGAGACACACACACACTCACTTACAGACACACACACACACTCAAACTCTTACAGACACACACACTCACATACACTTACAGAGACACACACACACACACACACACACACACACTCACTAACACACACACACTCACTCACAGAGACACACACTCACTTGCAGACAAATACACACACACGCATACACTCACACACACACACACACACACACACACTTACAGAGACACACACACTTAAAGAGACACACACACTTACAGAGACACACACACACACTCACGTACAGAGACACACACTCACACACACACACACTTACAGAGACACACACACACACTCACAGAGACACACACTCACTTGCAGACAAACACACACACACACTCACTTACAGACACACACGCATGCACTCACACACACACACTCACAGAGACACACACTCACTTGCAGACAAACACACACACGCATACACTCACACACACACACACTTACAGAGACACACACACTCACACACACACTTACAGAGACACACACACATACACACACTCACGTACAGAGACACACACTCACACTAACACACACACAGACACACACACGCATGCACTCACACTAACACACACACACACTCACAGAGACACACACACGCATGCACTCACACACACGCACACACTCACACTAACACACACACACTTACAGAGACACACACACACACACACACTCACACTAACACACACACACTTACAGAGACACACACACACACACACACACTCAATCACGCATGGACTCACTCACTCACACATCCAGTCATTATTTCTCTAAACATGGGAACCGGAGAGCTGTCAGTCATTAAATGGAAAAACAAAACTTTCTGTTGTAAATTCAATGCTTTTCTTTACTGGTTACTTAGAAAACGACATAACTTGAGTTACTTGTAATGAATCACCCAAAACACTATCGGATGCAAACACAAACTGAACTCAGCTGAACCATAAAACCACTTTATGCTGAATCAAATGTTTTGCAACATCAATACAGAAGACTTGAGCTGAATAACAACACTTGTCTTTTAATAGCTCATGAATCCGCCTCATATTTGATGAAGTTTGAAACAATCTGTACAGTATAAATAGCAATATAAAAGGAGAAAAAAACAGGTTTATCATAATGACAGAACTTAATTCATGCTCAAACGTTCCTTTAATAATGATTCCTTCGCTACGAAAGCTCTGAAGAAGTTACTCAACCAATCAATCATGCACTTTCTCCCAGTGAAACCAGTGACTAGTGTCATATCTCTGCTCTCTGAGCTCGTACACCTGCGCGCGGCTACAGAGGCTCCGCCCACACGCGCTATTTTCAGTTCTCCTCATGCTTTATGATTGTGTAATGCTCTTGAGGCTTGCTTTGAGAGCACACCTGTTAGTGGCATGCGATGACAGAGCTCGACGAGGCCTATTTCTGCTCTGAGGACAACAAAGAGAGGGAGGGGAAACTCACTTGCAGAACCCCGGCGACCCTGAAGGGAGGAACGGCAGATGTAATGTCTTTGAGATCTGCTCAGTTGATCCTAGTGGTTGCATTATACAATCCGGGTCTTTTTTTTAACGCATGCTTTGATTTGAGCAACATACTTGTTAAGAAGAGATGTTGCTGTTTTGAAGCATTTAAACTGACACTCAGAATGTACAGCTTTCCTGTCTCAGAGTGTTGCGCTTGCAACGCCAAGGTCGTGGCTTCGATTCCTAGGGAAAGCAAGAACTGATTAGAATGTCAATGTGTTTCTTGAATGCAATGCAAGTCTTTGGATAAAAGAGTCTGATAAATGCATGAATGTAAAAGGTAAATATTTGGTTGAATAGAGGTGTGTGTTATGTGTGTGCGCTCATGATAGAAGAGGATAAGCAATCTCTCCCGTCTATTCTTACCTGCTCTTGGGTTGCAGTGCCGGCCGGAGCAGATGGACAGGAATAGCTCGTCTCAAATCCCAGCCTCCTTCACGGCAGTGTTATCTGACATCAACAGCCGCTCAACGGCAAACGTCCCGCAGCTATTTTAACTCACATTCTTAGTGTTATCTTGTCAAATCTGGCCTAAATGGAGTAGACAAAATTAGCGACATCAATCTTCTGACACTGGTCTAACAGCAGCCATGCAAGTGACAACAGTCAGATTTCAAGCAGTAATTACAGAGGCTGATTGCATGATCAGATACGTAACAGTTGTATTAATATACAAACGTTAATAAAAATGAAAAATAATTTACTTTCTACTTAATAGCATTTTTTTATTAATAAATACCAATAGATAAACAGATACAAATTACATTTGAATTATTATTTATTTAAATTATTATTAAATATTTATATCTATCAAAAATACAAAGGAAAAAAAGATATAAAACAATGTCATATGGACAAAATATTTATTTTTTACAAAAAATAAAAAGCATATATTTAATGCATATATATATATATATATATAATACAAATAAATTAAATATAAAATAAAACAAAAATGTAATATTTCACAAATGCATTTACTTTATAATTATACCACCTACATAAATTAAATAACTGACATAAAACATACATTACATTTTAATTATGATTATATTTAAATGAATATTACATATTTACAGTATATCTACCAAAAACAAAATAAACTTTTTAATAAAATATTTTGGTTGATAAAAAAAAAATTGTTATCTCCATTCACCCTCCATTGGGCTGGTGTTGCAATAAATGAACTTGGACTGTTTTCTCGCTCTTCCAGTTTTTGTGAAAATCCTCATCTTTAGTATGTGACTCCTCCGCTCAAATTCGGGCATTGATGCTAATAACAGCTGTTCTGTACGGGACGCTTTTGGATGTATTAATTCAGTGCACCAGTTTTTTTTATTTGGCAGCAGCTTGAGATTGAAAATGGAAACAGTGGAAGCACGCAGGCGCTTTTGATGTCCACAAAAAGAAGTGTGGTGTGTATGGATGGGCTGGAAGACTGAGCTCTAATTTCTATTTTTAAAGGCCTGGTTTTCTAATGTGGTTATAGATGGACTGACACAGAGCATTAGAGGTCAATCCTTATTATAGAAACAGAAAACACACGACAGCTCTGCATTCATCACAATAAATGTTTGTAATACAGAGCAGTGATCAAGCGCTCTCGAGTAAAAGCATTTCAGGTTGACAGGAATAACAGTCCAGACACTTTTTCAGCAGCAGTATTTTTTCCACGAATCATTGCAAACAGCATAATCAAATTAAAAATGACAAAAATGTTGATTACATATATACGTATATAATCAATATAATTTAAGACTCGATTTTCAGTGTTTCATTGGCGCCATGTTTTGTCTGTTTTGACTCTCTGATTGGTGTAATTTTCTATATGGCATCATGGGTAATGTAGTTTTTCACCAGGAGCTCCGCTGTATAACACGATTATTTTAAAACTTGTTGAAATAATGCGGGCTGACGTCTTCAGCGGAAGCAAACACCATAGACTAACAACCTCGAAGCTCACAGTAGGGCTGTTTTTAAACGTTTAGAAGTTATTGTTAAAAGATTATTTTCCTGCGAAGAAAATAAATGCAGTTTTTACTTCCAGAACCCGACTGTTGCGCTCTACTAGTGCATAATAGCTCTGTTCCAAAACATTCGAACTGAAATGGAACAGTCTAAACGAAATGGAATGTTCAAGCCGAAATGGAACCGTCTAACTGAAAAGGAACAGTCTAACTGGAATATTCTAGCCGAAATGCAACGTTCCAAATGACTAAATTGGAATGTTCTACAAACACTGAACAGAAAATGTGATATAGGATTTACGTTGAAACAATTTTTGCTCAGGAATTTCACAAATAATCACAAAGAAACGGCAAGTAACACATTGAATTTAACATGAAACTTTGAAGTGGAAAGACAAAAAAAAAATTATAAATTGTAAAACATACTCAATCTTTGTTTTATTTACAGTTCCGGTAAAATATTTTTACAGTGTAGCCAACAACTCTGTGCATCATATAAATGTACATAGAAGTAAACAATTCTATAGAGTTTAATGTTTGAATATTGCTAAGTAAATGACAACACTAACAATCATAAAAACAAATGCTATGCAGAAACGTTATATGTTAACTGTTAAAATAATACTTTAAAAAAATTGTTTAATTTAAAACATTATATTTCATAGCTGTCAAGGATGATTGGATTACATTTTACAAGAAGTCTTTTTACTTAATCTCTTTGATACTTGCGGTTTCTTTGTAATGATTTGTGAAATTTACTAGCAATTCTAGCCAATGAAAATTGTTTTATCAATATACCTTGTTGTTGAATCATATAACAAGTTCATAAATGGCAAGAGAATGGTAAAACATTTCTTTGTAATTGTCTGTGAGATTTACGAGTAGTTTCTGCACCCGTGTAGGTTTTGGACCAGAGGTAATAACAGAAGGAAAACCCCAGCTCCTTTCATGTGCACTCGTCTTTAATGTTGTACAAAATTACTGATTTGGGGCTTCAGCTCTTTTGCCTCATGTGGCAGAGCGGCTAAATACCCGGGAAGGACCCAACCCAGCTCGATATCCTTGTCCAAGCCTGCAATCAAAGGGGAATTTCTTACATATGCCCCGGATCTAAGCCCACACAACCTAATTGCCAGTTAAAGCTCCGGGAGGAAAAGACTTCGTTAGAGCTTGTCGTGCAGAAGTGGGGCCGAACTCTAAAGGGACGCGCTGATTGATGAAAAGAGACGGATTCCAAGGTGTCCTGAATTCGGAATTTGCGGGCGACCTTGTTTTTCCCTTGCAGGCCTAAATTAACCAATGCATCGTCTATACTGGGATTCGGTGGACGTGGACCAGATTTTATTTTTGGCGCAGTCGTTCCTTTGGCTCTGTCAATGGATTTATCAAGGGCCGTCACATACATGTCCGTTGACTGCTGCTCGACGTGTGAAGTGCAACAGTTGCGGTCTCTTTTACATAAAAATAACTATATATTGGCCTAGATTGGACAGAATAGATGGCCTAGAATTAGTCAAACGAATGGCAGCAGTGGTGCTCGTGAAAGTAGGTGAATGAGGGAAGACTTGCACTCGTATTTTACGAGTTAGGGCCTAAAAGTGCATGTTTGCAAACGGCGATATCGGAATGCAATTCAATGCAAGTGTGTGTCATCATAAGGGACTCTATCAAAAACAACTGATACTATTTATCATATTTTTATTCCTGGACATAATCATAAACACTCTGCATTTAAGTCTTCCCTACAATCCATTTTATTTTTGGAGTAAATGGACGCATTATTGCTTTTTCCAGAGGTGCTTTACAGCTGAATCAACTCATTACTGATTAACTTTGCAACATCGGCACACTTATTGAACTGAATAGAATCAACAATGACTGAATTGAGCTGAATAATGACACTATTATATTCTGCAGAGCTGCTCAACTTTACAGTTATTGAACTGAATCAATATCGATACAAATCATTCTTGTTACCAATTTCAATATCACAAAAAAACGAGAAACCTAGCTTATTTTAAAAAATAAACTCAAGCTTACTGAACACAAGTAAAAACAACAGTGATGAAGTACAAAGAAACTAATATTACAAGCATATAGGAAAATTTACTAAAATAGAACAAAGACACAAATGAAGCACATCGCAAAAAAAACGTCAAGCATTAGAAATAAGAAATACTAGCCTTTATAATGTGTATAAAGAAATCAAATGTGCAAAAAGCATCTTCACTGTGTAAATTAACACATGCATTCTTATTAAAGCAAGACAAAAGTGATTCAGTCGAGAGCTTTTCTGTTTATTGTAGTTTGATTCACATTAAGGACACAGATGACAGCAGGTTTATTAGGCTGCTGTCACTTTAAGACCGAATGCATGGATCCTATACACTGTTATGCATGCTTCATCTTTCTCAGCTGTTTAAATGACTGCGTTTATGAGGACACTTGCAAAGATGGGTATTTTGACACACTTTATTTAACCGTTCAAGCCCAATAAGTCGGCCAAAAGCACTTAGTTCAGTTCTCACTCACACGCTGTTGGAGCAGTGGCTTTTTCTGCTCGTCTCTCTAAATAAAATCACTTGTTTTAAAACCGCATGCAAACGATAAGCTTTTCACATTGAACACATAGCAAAGCAACACCACATAGATAGTCGTCCAAAGTCTCTAATCGTGTCTACGGTATTTCGCCCACCATTAGACACTATTGTCTTTTATAGCGGATTTACAGCAGAATTTGAATTTGTATTCCTGTTTATCACTGTATAACTGTTATGATATTTTACTTTTCTGCATTTATCAGACGCTTTTATCCAAAGTGACTTGCACTGCATTCAAGAAACACATTGACATTCTAATCAGTTCTTGCTTTCCCTGGGAATCAAACCCATGACCTTGATGTTGCAAGCGTCACTCTCTACCGTTTGAGACACAGGAAAACCTTTCTTTTGTGACATGATAAATACGCAGAAGGGAAACGCACACTTAGCCGCCTTGGCTAAGAATTCACATCTGCATTTGTCGGCTTTTGTAGTTTCAGGCCTTACCAAAAGTGAGCCACTAATTATTACCTGAGCGCATAAACAGGATTGAGATCGGATGCATCTGATGACTTTGTGGGGATTTTCCAGGATCTAAAGTTCAGCGCTGTCTTCCTGCTGTCTATCGCCTGAAATCAAAGATTTCAACCTCAATTTAAAGGTTAATGACAAGCAAACTGTTTATTAAAGGACTAGTTCATGCAAAAATTACAATTCAGTCATATACTCAACCTCATGCTGATTCAAACCGCTTTTGTTCTTCTGAGGAACAAATGTTTTCAAAGAGTATTAATGCATTTCAGTGTATTCCTCAGAAAGCTCATATGACTTCTAACAAGTCATGGTAGTTTTATGCGTATTTAGAGCTTTTAATGGTGACTTTATGGTTTTTAACATACAGAAAAGAGATATTAATCAAAACATCTTTTGTGTTGCATTGAAAAATCATATCGGTTTGGAATTAATAAGCAATAAAATATACATTTTGAGTGAACTATTACTCTTTTTGCTTAATATTCAACAATATTATTTATCTGAATTTTATTTTTTTTATTTTTTTGCAGAACTGGTTTATAGATAAAACGAACAAATAATTGATTATTTTTTACAATGGAACTGAATCAACACTGAACTGAACAACAGCAAAATGCATAATTTTCCTGATTATTAAGCTGCTTTGAAACAATCTGTATTGTATTGTGTTTGTAGTGTCAGACAGGCCAGCGTCGAGCAAAATCTGCACAGCAACTCCAGCGAGAGCAAAATACATTTTAACAGCACAACAAAGAGAAAACACAAACAGAAAAACAAAGAAGTGCTGTCTTCTTACAAGACATTGCCTCACCATCAGCCGATTCAACATGCACACATGACAGCGGTGACGTGTGGAAGAGTGTGGAAGGGATTGACAGATAAAATGATTTAAAACAGCTGGTCTCATCCCTCTTTTTTCCAAAACAAAAACACACACACACATATAAAAGCCACCCTGCCCTCTTGTCTGCGGATGAGTCCTTTGCTCAAGGTGCACTGTTGCTTCAGATAAGAAATATTCGTTCTCTTGAGGAAATTGCACTCTAACCCACATTTAAAGGCCATAACATTTTTATAGCTGTACCTAAATGCACGTTATAGTGACATGAGTTCAGTGCATTTATCAGGCCCTTAACACCTGCCCTTCATGCTGGAAGAATAAGTGATTCACTCACCTAAAGGATTATTAGGAACACCTGTTCAATTTCTCATTAATGCAATGATCTAATCAACCAATCACATGGCAGTTGCTTCAATGCATTTAGGGGTTGTTCCTGATCAAGACAATCTCCTGAACTCCAAACTGAATGTCAGAATGGGAAAGAAAGGTTATTTCAGCAGTTTTGAGCGTGGCATGGCTGTTGCTGCCAGACGGGCCGGTCTGAGTATTTCACAATCTGCTCACTTACTGGGATTTTCACACACAACCATTTCTAGGGTTTACAAAGAATGCTGTGAAAAGGGAAAAGCATCCAGTATGCGGCAGTCCTGTGGGAGAAAATGCCTTGATGCTAGAGGTCAGAGGTCATGGGCGACTGATTCAAGCTGATAGAAGAGCAACATTGACTGAAATAAATAAATAAATAGGAAAAATAAATAGGAAAAAAAGAGGCACAATTTGCACGAGTCACCAAAATTGGACAGTTGAAGACTGGAAAAATGTTGCTGGTCTGATGAGTCTCGATTTCTGTTGAGATATTCAGATGGTAGAGTCAGAATTTGGCGTAAACAGAATGAGAACATGGATCCATCATGCCTTGTTACCACTGTGCAGGCTGGTGGTGGTGGTGTAATGTGTGGGGATGTTTTCTTGGCACACTTTAGACCCTTAGTGCCAATTGGGCATCGTTTAAATGCCACGGCCTACCTGAGCATTGTTTCTGACCATGTCCATCCCTTCATAACCACCATGTACCCATCCTCTGATGCTGCTTCCAGCAGGATAATGCACCATGTCACAAAGCTGGAATTATTTCAAATTGGTTTCTTGAACATGACAATGAGTTCACTGCACTAAAACGGCCCCACAGTCACCAGATCTCAACCCAATAGAGCATCTTTGGGATGTGGTATAAGTACATATACTAATATATTATTGCTGTTAAAATGATTAATCACAGATCAGAAACTAAATTTACACTTTACTATATATTCACATAGAAAACAGCTGTTTTACACTGATATAATATTACAATGTTTTACTGTATTTATGATGTAATAAATTCCGCTTTAGTCACAGGAATAAACACATTTTACAATATATTCACATAGAAAACAGTTATATTAAATTGTAATAATATTTCACAATATTTCTGTTTTTACTGTATTTTTACTGTAAAATAAAACAAAAAACTGCATTTTTGTTCAAATAAATGCAGTCTTGATGAGCAGAAGACTCTTTCAAAAACTTACTTACCCCAAAAGTTTGAATGTATTACTTACAATAATCATTACAACATATATATTACATATATTATTATATTAAATATATTTATAAATATATTTACACACAAAAGTACAGTCCTTTATACTGATTTGTCAATATGGAATTCCAGTCATAATTTAGATGATGTAAATGATATGTGGAATAGTGAAATAATGAGACTTAAAGAATCGATAATAGTATAATTAAATAAACTACAGGTTGTGCAGTATCATGAGTATAGTAATAGCTTTGACTATATTCACAGTTGGCATGGCCTTTCGTATATTATTTACCCAGGCAAATCTCATTGGTTTGCGTTAAAAAAAAATTTCAACATACAAAAAAATGTATTTGCATGCTAGAATTACTCATCCAGCGCAGAGCAGACGTTACTTCAGTTCAATAAAAAAAACCAATGTCTTGATTTCATCTCAATTAAAAATGCCACAACATCCCAAAACCAGCATCAATACAGAGATTAATGAAAGTAGCAAGCGAAGGCGTTTCCCAACTCACCAGCCAGATGCATGCTGGGAGTGTCTCACGGGCAGCGGGCCAAAGACGTCTCTTTTGTGCTGAGTTGCGAAATGTAAATTGGTTTGTGAAACACGACGACGGCCGTTCAGAAGAAAAACAACATTCCTGCATGAAGTTATGACTGTGGCGCAGTCACAGAAAAGGAGACATTTCTAATTTTAGGCTGTTATGACAAAATGCCCACATGCTGTCTTCATCTAAATTAAAGACTAAATCTGTTATCTGTCAACAATCATCTTTTGTGTTAACCAGTTCTTTAAAAGGTCACTCACGGTTAACCTTTCCACTGCTTTGAGTTTGTGTGAAATATCAATGATTCATTGCATCTCAAGAGATAAGCACAGAGTATCCGGGTTCAAAGGCTAAGTTTGGTTTAATAGTCGACATGAGTGTGCTTTCCTCATTACAGCGTGCTTTCAGAAACACTGATTAACCACTGAACGTTATCTGCCTAATGAGTGACCATTAGGAAGCCCAAAGCACTGCCAACCAAGATTATTTCACAGCTACATTTGGACAAGGAAATCTGTGGCGTAGCATTTTGGGTTCTGGCTTAAAAACACAGCGATCCCTGAGCTGCACGCCCGATCCGTTTGTGTTTGCACGAGTTTCTTGATGCCGTCAAGCGGCAGTAAGTCTCAGAGGATTGTATTGAAAATGCAACCGAGCACCAAGATACCTCGTGTTTACGACACGACTGTGAAACCAAGCAACGAGCTCCTGGGTCGCAGCGATCAGGGATGCATAAACATGTTCATTTAACAGCAAATATTCATGAAAATGCAATGTGATGCTTTGGAGCTACTAGGGTATTCTGGAAAGTTTACAAACTTTTAATACCTTGTTTGTTCAGAGTAGTTGTAAAGCGATGCTTTGCCTGAGCAAACACAAATAACAGCCGTCATGATTCACTTATTTTTAGGGAAGCACAATATATCGGACGATATTTGTCGATTTTTAACGTTATCGGTCCGATGAGAACATGTGGTCGATAGATTAGAGCCGATAAATGCATTATTTTCATCAGCTGAGACACTTCAAATCCGCAATGTTTGCCATGATGGTTTTGAACAGCTTGAAATGTGATTGGAATAACTTTACATTAAGGAAAATACATTAAAAGTGCAACATCTGTCATATCGGCTACATAAAATTATAACGAGAATATTATAATTGCCTGTTTGAGTTACGGTTTTAATGCGGAGGCTTTTGTTTTTGTAATCAGGCTCTCAAAAATTATATAAGAATTTGGATATAGATTTATCGGCCGATATATCGGTTATCGGTATAGTCCAAAAATTTCGTATTTGATTAAAAAATATATATATATACAATAAATCTTTGTTGCATGGTGTTGATTTTAATAAACTAAACTTGTTTATCCAATTGATTTGAATTGAAAAAAATCAAAACAAAAAACAACAAAGTAAAATCATCTTTTGGGAAGTAAAATTCAAAAAAACAAATTTCACTAAAGAAACAAAATGAGTTGAGACTTTCCACAGCGCACAAATACAACACATCCGTAGAAGAAACAATCCCAAGATTAATAGTTGATTAGATTTAAGCATGCACTTTGGTTTTATTTACTTACACGAAGAACGGCAATAATAACGAGGCAACTTCAATGGAAAGAAACTCAAAGCGCAGGCTGATTTTGAGGGGGAGAGGAAAGGTCACTTCAACACTCACGCAAGACGCTGATCAAAGACATAAGCAGCTGTTTATCTTTCAAACTTGCAAGCCATGGAAAATATTTCCGTGTGCCAGGCCGCAGCTGAGAGCGCCACAAGTTATTTTGAGACTTTCCCAACGCTCTCCATTTCTCATCTTCCTAATTCGGCATTGTCATGCCTCGACGAGTCAGGGTTGCATGATCTTCCCTTTGCCGTTCCAATTACAATATCCATCTGCGGTGGAGACTGTATGGCTTCATCTGTGCATTTCTAATAATCCTGCACTAGATAATGAGCAGTTTGTTATTCAAGTGTGCATTTCCAGTAACAGAAACCACTAATGGTGCTGATGCATCTCTGAATGAACCTAACTTAAGGTTTCATTGGGGTCGAGAGACACTACTGTTGAAGGAATATGCATTAAAACGTTTTTTTTTTTGTTTTTTTTTACATTTGTGCTGTGAAGGTTTAGATCAAATGCATGACATTATAACCACGCTATTTCAAACAGAAAAACGCCCTAGAGATGACATACACACCTTGTTAGATTAGTACAGTCAAGATACTAAACAAGTTCAGTGACTCTGCTATTCCAGAGTTGAGCATGTGACCATGTATTGTTTTACAAGCTACCGCATTCATCGCATTTATTTTGAGGCTCTGCACGTATTGGAGAGATTTATATTCATGCACTCCAATGCATTTCATTGCTTTGTTGCACTGCTCATGTTGTGTAACTGTTTGCATTGATGATTCACAGCTAAATATGAAGCATGCATTAAAAACTGCAACAAAAGCATGAATGCATTGGAAGATATTTTTAAAAAGCTAGTTCAAACATAAATCACTCTGCATGCAAATATGCAAAACTTAAACGGGTAACATATCACATTTCTTTTGAGGCCCTGTGCATGTGTTCATGTACACAATCCACCTCCTGTTGCGTAACTGCTTGGATTGATATTGGACGCTAAAATATGACACTTGCAAGCATTTAAAATTGCTGTAAAATTAATGCATAATTAATATTTTCAAACATAAAGTAAAATTTTAAATGCATAACATACACGCCATGTTAAAATACCATAGTCAAGATAACAAACAAGAACAAGAATAAACTAGCGCCAGTGACTCATAAATGCCAGAGTTGAGCATGTGTTTTTACAAGCTACCGCATTCGTTGCATTTCTTTTGAGACTCTGTGCATGTGCGAGGAGAGATTTACAGTCATGTATGCCAATCCACGTCATTGCATTGTTCCACTACTCTTATGTAACCGTTTGCATTGATATTTTGCTGCAAAATCTACTGCATAAATGCACGCATGCACAAATACTGTAATTGCATTGATTGATATTTCAAGAAACACCCTGTATGCAAAACAAAACATGCAAGGATAAAACACCAGTCGAGATGGCAAACAAGAGTAAAGAGTAAACTAGAGTCAGTGACTTGGGAGTTCCAGAGTCGTATGCCGTTTTACAATCTACTGTATTTTTGAGGCTTTGCATGTGATTTATCCTCATGCATAACCATTCATTGCATTGTCACACTGCTCTTATTATGTAACTCTTTGCATTGATATTGCACAGCAAAATATAAAGCATGCATGCTAAAATAGGTTTATACCATGAGTGGAAAAGTGAGGTGACGTACACAAATGGTAAGGTTTTTCAGCATTAGTCCACACACACACAGTCGTTTTCAACTCCACCCATGTCTGACGATGCAATTTCCTCACAATGCCCTCCTGCCTAACACACCCAAACACGACCCACATAACTGGTTACGGCAATGATTTACACGCCAGTGGCCATATTACACACTTCTCAGATACTCCAGAAAAGTATTATATATTAACTAGTCTGCATTCTGATCTTTAGTACTCAGGTTACTTAAAAACACTGGAACGTAAAGTGCGACTTGGTTAAAATGAATAATTAATCAACACATCCGTTTACCCTTCATGACGTGACCCGGTCGTCTTGACAAATCGAAAGCTCTCAGATCCTCAGAAGAAGCAAACAGAGACTCTCCGTTAATACAAGATCAGAAAATGTATTTGGCAATTTTAAACAAGTGCATACAAGTACAGCTAGAAGCGTTTTCCAATGTTTGCCAAGTGCTCGTAGAGTTGCATTAGTCACATTCTACGTTTAACAGGAACTGCCACCATACCTAAAAGTACATCAAGAAATCGTTAAACATCGACAAAGAAGAACGTAGTCCGTTATAATGAGTACATACCTTTTATCTTCAAAAAATATAGAAACACAATGTATTCAAAAATCAAAAAATGTACAGCAATGTTTACGAAGTATGCATGTCCCTTATGTCCATTATATACAAGTCCGTTAGTTTCTGTCTGGATGTATGTATGTGATATTCATATTTATATATTTATATAGACCAATATTTTTGAATATTTTCAAAAAAGGAAAAGGGGGGGGGGTAACAAATGAAATCAAGGGTCCCTCTCCTTTTTTACTTTGACGTCTCCAGCGAGAATGGTGGCTATTTCGCCTTGCATGAAAGCCCACGGTACGTTCGAGCCCACCAGGGGGCATTTCTCCCCGCTCGGACAGTACACCTCTCCGGTAGCGCCCTGCTGTTTGATGCTCTCCCGGGAACACGGGAAGCAGAACTTGTGCGACGCCACCGAAGGGCACTGCACAAAGTGTGTGTCCTCCAGCCTCTCGTGGCAAAGCGTGCAGCAGAGCGGGATGCTGCTGGGAACCGACGAGTCCGGAATGCTCTGAGGATGCACCGGATCCATGCCTGGCACGTGAGGAGTGCCCGCACCCTGCGCCAGTCGCCGTTGGTTGGGCGACAGCGGGCTGCTGCTGTTCCTACGCGTCGTTGAGTGGACCTGGTTGGCGTCCTTGGGCGAGCTGTTGCCACCGGCGTTGTCTGCGGCCATGATGAGCGCCGCCATGGGAGAGTGTCCGTTTTGAGTGGCAGCCGCGGTGGGCTCCGGCGGCGTGGTGCGAGGGTGCGGGGATATCGTGGAGGGTGGGGAGGAGAAGCTGGGTGGCTGCACTGGGGGCATTTTCAAACCACCTTCTGCCGCTGCTGGGAGCCACTGTCCATCTCCGTTAATCTTCCCGGCGGTGCCCTCCCCATCCGGCTCAGGCGAGGCTTTTCTCTTCAGATTCTTGGGATGTTTGCCTCGATCTGCAAAAAAGCATGAGTGTGCATGAATGGGTTGCACTTTACTAGCACAAAGCGTCAATGTAGCATACGCAGTGATGCATTGTAGTGCCAGACGTAACAATGAGGCGGACTGCAAATGCAACACATGCAAATACACGTTGAGCTTTGATCAGCGGAAATTTACTTGCAGCTGACTCATGCCATAGTGCTCTCATTCAAACCAGGCCATTTAACAGACTAGAGTAGTACTGTATAGCATGCATTTATCAACCTACATACACACACACAAAAACATATAAACACACACACACACACACACACACACAGAGATATATTTTTATACACACACAAAAACTTGGGTTGATTCAACGGTCAAATATAGACAAATCCAACAGTTGGGTTTAAATATTTGAAATAACTGAAACCAACCGTTTGTTTAAACATTTAAAATAACTGAATCCAACCGTTGGTTTAAGTTTTTGAATTCTATTTTTTGAACCCAACGGTTGGGTTTGTCTATATTTGACCTTTGAAACGATCCAGCATTACATATACACACACATTATATTTATTATATAATTTAATATATACACATACACGCACACATTTTACAATATAAGACTGAAAATATAGCATTTCCTGACTGCAAGATATTATATAGTCTACCCAAACAAAAAGCAACATCACATATGCGTGTATTTCTAGTGTTTGAGTTGTACCTGATTTGGACGCTGGCGCGCTGGTTTCGTACAGGACTCTCTGCTGCATGTGCTCCTTCTTGTATCTGTTGTCGTACGGGTTGAGCGTCATTAGTTCCCGGACCGTTTTGTTCTTGCTGATCCAGTCGTCCGCCCGGGTCTTGTGTCCGTCGCTGATCTCCGGCGTCATGCTGTCCGGTCTGTGCTTGTCCTTGTCGTGCTCGGTGCTGGAGACCGACGCTGGCCGCTTGTTTCCGCCGAGGTCCGCGGGACCGAGACCCGGTCTGCCGTTGATCGCGTGCGCCATGCCGCCATTCACCAAAGGCACGAGGTTGGGCGGCACGCCGCTAGTCCTGCGCGGGTTCGGGCTCTGGCGGTTGAGCTCCGGTGGATCGTCCGGTTTGGAGAACCCGTTCGGGACCGGGATGCCATTGGCGTGGCGTGCGGACTGATACTCGGGTCCCAGCCTTGGCGGACGATCCGAGGAGAGCGGGTAGCGGTCTAGGGGCTGAGGCGGGCGCGATCCCGAGTCTCCCAACGCCTGGATCTCCTTCCCAGACAACGGTTTTCCCGGTCCCGCCGGTCTACCGTCCTGAAATCCATGCGCTCTTTTGAGCTGCCGCGCGGTTTCAATCACAAACTCGATCCTGTCTGCTCCTTCGTAGTTCACGCATCCCCTGCAAACGGGCTCGGTAAAATCCCAGATCATTGCCCACGGCATGCGGGGCAAGTCGCATAAATAACACGACTGTCTCCTCGAAGCCGCTACCGCCGCGGACGACATCGCTCTTTCAGGCGAAAACCCTGCGAAATCAAGCACAAATCCTCTTTGAAACGTCCGCGGATGGTGTGTGTATGTATGTGTGTGTATATGTGTGTGTAGGGGGGTGGGGGGAAGAGGTAGCTCCTCTCGCGCTCACACAAGTAATAATTAAGTTACAAACAGAACTTCATAGTAACGTGCGCTTTACTACGACGCGCGCGCGATCTATCTCACTCACTACCGCGGCCAGGCTGGAGCTCAATGTGGAGCAGTGACGTCACCGCCGCGCTCCGACCCCCCGCTTCTATTTACTTGATTCTTCGACAGAACTCCCCCTCCGGCGCATGCGCACTGACGGCGCTCTCTCTGTTTCTCTCAATCTCTCTCTCTCTGTCTGTCTCCATTTCTCTCTTCCTCACACAATCTGTCTGTCTCTCTCTCTCAGTTTCTCTCTCACAATCTGTCTCTCTCTCTCACACACACACAATCTGTCTGTCTCTCTCTCTCTCGGTTTCTCCCTCAAAAACTGTCTGTCTCCCTCTCTCTCTCTCTCTCTCTCTCTCATCCCTCCCTTATTTTCCTTTATTTAGCTATACTTGAATCGAGGCCAGAGATGCGACAATGATGCGAATAAGCGCTTTCGATATCATTGGAAACGATTCGAAGACGAGAGTTGCGTTTAAATGGTGTGGTTATTTGTTTTATATTTTTGTATACACTGCCTGATAGACATGCACAAAATAAAAATAAATTAAAAAGCTGGGTTGCTTCAACCCATGTTTGGGTCAGTTATGGATGAACCCAATCGTTTAATTTAAACACTCAAACCAACAGTTGGACATATCCATATTTGACCCAAAAATGGGTTGAATTTTTTTATTTAAAATTTTTTTTAAGGAGTACATGTCTATCAGCCAATGTTGTTTCAATTCATGTTTGGGCCAAACGGTTAGTTTAAATTAAATTGAAAGGTTGGGTTTATCCGTACTTGACCCAAACATGGGTTGAAACAATATTTCCTGATACACATGAGCTCTAACAAAAAAAAAAAGAAAAGCTGGGTTGTTTCAAACCATGACTGGGTCAAAAATGGCTCAATTTAATAATAAAAAAATTTAAAAAAATGTTTAAACCACAGTAGGGTTTTTCCATATTTGACCCAAACATGGATCGAAACAACCAACCATTTTTTTATTTTAAAGCGTGCAATTAAAACGATGAAAACATAATTGTCGACTATCAGCTGCAGCTGAGAATTTATTTAATAATTAAATGGTTTAAATTTAATTATATTTTAGATTTCTAATTACTGTTATTATTAGAAATTGAGAGTATAAATTTAGAGGCGGGACTGAAATGAGAATGCATTAAAATAACAGTCTGGTGTTTGCTTTTTTCTGGAGATCCCCTTCATTCCACTTCTGATCCGCAAACACTTCCCTACGGCCTTCAGTTGCGTAAACGAGTCAAAATTCATCGTTAATAATCTACAGATTTTCCTCAATCTTAGTCATACTCATGAAATGAAAGAGTTACGCTTTCATTTATACCACACAAACCTAACATCAAATCACTCCCTCCTCCCTCCCTCCTCTAGTTTTAGATGGTTATATACACATTATGTGATGATGTCTGGTCACTGAGTACATAATGTCCACAGTGTAAACCAAACAACATCTTTGCCGGTCCTTCCCTTTTGTTTTGGATCCGTTCCAAATGAGCGCAGCTCCAGGGCTTTTTGGGTGAAGCAATGCGTCTGAAATCTGCAGACACAAGGCAGGATGTGTTTGTGCAAGCCCTCGTGACGTTGGAAAGAGGAAGTAAGATGTTTAGTCACGTACCCACAGCTCGCCTCGCCCTTCTCAACGAACATCAAATCTCTTGGCCCGGAGCCAGGGCGTATGAACAACCCTCCTAAAGGAATTGCAGCACTAGGGCGTGTTTTGCACCCGAGAAACTGTAAACATCGTCCTTTCTTTCCCACCTGACCACTAATTCTTAGTTTTTGCGTTCTGAGAAGGCCGAACGAACACGTCACTCAAGGTTATGTTATCTATTTCAATGGCTCTCAACTAGCAGGTCGTGACTCAAAAATGGGTCACAGATCAAAAGAAACAAAGCTTAATGGAAATGCATAGCCTTGTGAAAAAGAAGTGTGCTTAGTGCACTTCAAATCTAAAAAGTATACTTTTAAAAAGTGCACTTGCAGATAATATTATTCAAATTAAAAGCCACTTAAGTGCGTTTAAAGAGAGCACACTTTAATGACAATATTTCTTAACATACTTAAGTGCACTTTTGAAAAGTGCCAAAATACATTTTACAGTGGTTTTATACAAGTACACTTATTTTGATGTATTGACTAATATACTAAAAGCACTTGATTTTAAATTCAACTTAAGCGCGTTTGTCACAGTACGAGTTTGTTTTCATCCATGTTATCCCACGTGAACACGACCAATATAATCAATTATGAAAGTATATATAAAGATGCAAATCCCACTTAAGTGTTAAAGTTCTTTTATTTTTACTAATTACATTTAATATGAACTTAATCTGTGATACGGTTGAAATCAACATACTATGCATTTAGATAGTTGAAAACATTGCATTTAATTTAACACACTTAAGTGCGTTTAAAGAGAGCAACTTTAATGACAATATTTCTTAAGGGCACTTTGTAATAGTGTATAAATACGTTTTACTTAAACATTTTAAATGATGATTTTACAGTGTTTTACATAAGTACACTTATTTTGATGATTTTAAATTGTGTTTGTCACAGTATGAGTTTGTTTTTATCCAAGTTATACCATGTGAACACCGATAGCTAGAAGCAATAGTGAAAGTACATACAAAGATGCAAGTCCCACTTAAGTGGTTTAAAAAAAATAAAAAGTTCAACTAATTGCATTAATATGTGATATAGTTGAAATCAATAACATGTAATATTGCATTAGGTTAGTCGAAAACATTACATTTAACTCACACTTAAGTGTGTTCCTTTAAAATATATTAATTGTGTAATAAGTGCACTTTTCCACATGGATGGAAAGAAAATGCGACCACACTGTGTTTTATGAGGTGAATTATTCAATGACTTTTTAATATTAAAACACAAATATTGCTTGCAATTTTGCTGCTGTATTTGCTCAGTCATTTTGATTCAGTCATAATCCAGGTAATATTGATATATTCCAGTGCTCTGGTTTAGCTTTGTACGAGTTGCACATGATGTCAAAATAAAACTCCACATCCTGAAGCAAAACCAGTTGAGAAATGCTGATCATGACTCGGCACTTCTTATTAAAGCAACACGCCGGAAAGGAAAACGTAACGACGCGAGGCTCCTGGCGTCGAAGCTAATAATAAAATAAATAACGTGATCCAAGTGTGTGTTATTAGTCAGACACCAGTGCACATCAGCGGTTTGTTTTTGTCTAAGACAGCCATGTTTTATTCATCAGTGTGGTGTGTTTACCTCTCGTGTGCATTTGAGTTTTTCCGTCCTTCTCTCTTGCACGAGGTGGCCCATTTTCCCCGTTATATAACTCATTTGCTACAGATGTTCAAGGATGTGGGTCTGTACGTGAAAACAAAACAAATGAAATATTGATATGCAAATGCAAATCTCCCAAGCTCTCGTTCTCTGATATGAAAGGCTTCTCATCTTGAAGCTCATGCACATCATTAAAACTGCTACTTATGTTCATTTCAGGGCTCGGAAATCGACCCAGACGCATTTACGGAGACACAGACGACATGAAACAACATCAGTCTGTGCTATAAAACGAGCGTGGTTCACTGGAGTGTGTCGAGTGAACCCACACACACACACACAATGCCATTCTACCCTGCGTTTCCCAGTGCAGACCGTCTGTAAAAATCTCGTTTCCTTCTTTTGATTGGCTGTAAATTTCTCAGGAAATGGTAACCATGGCAACTCTCTCTCGCCAGGATAGCCCCACTGACAAGCAACATCCTGTTTACTGTGTTGCTATTTTTTCTCTCCAGCTCCGCGAGTGTTTTTGTTGCGAGTCTGCTGTGCAGTCCCCGTCTACAGTCTCTGCACGTCGTACATGAAGGATTTATTGCATAAGCTTAAATATAACATTACATCCACATTGAAGAGAATATGTGCCCTCGCAAAACCATCAAAAATAGCCTTAATTATTTGTATTTTATGCATCTGGCCTGCACTTTAAGAAAAACAATCTGTACGTCTTGTGTATGCATTGACATATATTCTATATATATTATTATTACTACTGCTTTCAAACTGATTAATAGCATAAAAGTTAAACAAAAGTTTGCAAATGTGTGATGTACACGCACAAACACACACACATATATATAAAAGTTTGTTATATGCGATTTGAATATATGTTAATAATAGAAATGTATATATGCGTGTCTGTGCATGCATTTACATTTATGCATTTGGCAGACGCTTTTATCCAAAGCGACTTCATTGCATTCAAGAAACACATTGAATCTGGTCTTGCTTTCCCTGGGATCGAACCCATGACTATGGCGTTGTAAACACCAATGCTCTGCTGATTGAGCTGCAGGAAAGCTGTATTTTATATAAAAGACCCACACAAACACATACAAAAGTTTAAATGCGATTTGACAGCAATAATATAAATATAATATGCAAATACACAAACAAAAACTCCAACTGACAAAAAAAAAGGATAAATTACTAATTAAATACTAATAAATCACTAATAGCTAAACTGCACAGTGAAAAGTCAGGCACATATTCATCTGGTTGTAATAAACCATGTGCGTTATACTGACCAAAAAAAGACTGGAGCATTCTCACTCCGTCAGTGCAAACGGCAAACATTTCGTGACATCGGGAGGGTAGAAGAGCAATTATAAAATGGAGGAATTTAGTCAAAATGGAGGGCCTGAGAGAGGAGCAGAAAAAATGTGCTCGGCGTCTGGAATCTGGGGGCTGGAGGCTGCAGAGGTGATGTCATTGGAGCAGAGGAGCTGGGAGAAAAACAAGTCTCTTTCTTTATTCAGATCCTCTTTGCAGTCCCAGCAGGGGAGGGAAGGAGGGGAAGGGAGGGCGGCTTGGCAGGCGGCCGTGGCAGGGGCTTCTGGGAAATGGTAAAGGATGCCAAGCAGGCTCTGCAGCCAACATTAGTGGCTCACATCTTTGTTCTCTGAAAGCTGGTGTGCTGCCAAAAGCCTCATTTCAGTTCCCCGCCATGATTACACTGGGTGTAGGCCAATTCCTGAGAGCTCGCAATCCTCTCCGTTGCACTCGCTCTCCTTCAAAGGCTCGCTGCCAAACATGCAGCAGTTTCCATGGCGACGGAGAGCAGAACATAAAAAGTAAGTAATGATTCGGGCAAAGTGCCAGATGTGCCACATGTGCAACAGTTATAAGTGGGAGAGAGAGAGAAAAAAGCATGATGAAGTAGAAAAGGCTTGGTAGAAGAGCTGAAAATGCTGTGAAATCAATGCAAAATAGAACTAGATTGTTACATTTTCTTTAAATGGAACACTAAGAATGTTACAAGCAAACATTCCCAAGTAACAATGTATCTCTCTAACAAGACGCATTTAAATATATACTATTAGTGATAGACACTTAAAATGAGCTTATATGGGAAATGTAAGTGAAATTCTCTTGCTCTCTTGTTGTCTTTGCTGTAGCCCTTGAAAAGCATGCTGTCATTGACATGAGAAGACATGTGGTTTCCTGTCAAAATCCCCAGTCATTTGCACATACAGCATGACATATCCTCTGAAACACTCACGTCTTAACAGTAGAATTGACACCGATTGAAATAGGCCATAAAATACGCGGTTTAAAATTAATCCACTCAGACAGACACGCACACCAAACATTTTAGAGACACTTTGTACGATTTACAAGTGCATCAGCTCTAATCATGATGTGTTGTTCTGTCTGTCACCTGACTCTGTGAGACGGCAGGTGTGTGTGATGAAATCTACAGCTCTATGTAAATGAAGTGTGGGCGGTCTCTTCTCACACTTTTGCTTTCACATGCATTGAATGGAACAAGCCTGTTTTCAGCGAATGAATCACTAGGAACCAGTTCAGTATTTTTGCCCGTAAAATTGCAGGAACATTTTGTAACGTTTACTCACGTAATCACTCGTATTACTAAATGAATGAGTGCACTAATTTAACAATGATTATAGCGATTAATTCCACAATGTGTCGAGTCATGCAAACGTAAACAGCCTAATCACTCCAAGCCTCTTGCTCTGTCTGTCCGTTGATTTTTTATATTTATCAGCGTATTGTTGCGTGTGCACTCACAAATGTTAACCAAAAACACTTTCATTATCGGTTATGATATTACTGACCACATAAAGTCATGACACAAGTAGCTTATCCTGATAAGAGAGATAATAAGTGAAAAAATTAGCTTAGCTTATATTAAAATACAATAAAATACAGCTTTCCTGTGTCTCTAACAGTAGAGAGTGACGCTTGCAACATCAAGGTCATGGGTTCGATTCCCAGGGAAAGCAAGAACTGATTAGAATGTCAATGTGTTTCTTGAATGCAATGATAAAAGCAGCTGATAAATGCAGAAATGTAAAATGATTGGTTAAAACTGGTAATTTAGAGCTGTAAACAAATGCATAAATATGTTTATATTTCAGAATATATCAGAATTAAAGTCGGCATGAAAGGGAAGTTGTGATGGACTTTTCTTCTTGTAACGTATATCCAAGTGAAACGGCTTCCAGAACAAGAACAAATGTAGGGCGGGGCTTGATTGTGATTGGATGGTTGTGGTTTGCTATTGGTGGATCTCAGGTTGCCCCGCCCTCATCAGAGAAGAAATGTTGCTGATGAATATTAAGATGAAAGATTATGAGGAACGTGAATTGTAATAATGATGTGCACGGATAAATCATTCGTAATAAATACTGTAATATTCTAGAAAAAAAACACAAAAAACATGAACCGTTCATTTTTAACTCCACATTGAAAGTGTAATGTTCCCACTTCAGGTCATTTTTGACCCGTAAAAAGATTTTCCACGAGTCAATAACTTTAATGGTCTAAAAAGTCAACCGACTTTACGCCGCAGGTTGCAAATGTTGTTACATGAGAGATGAGAGAGTACAGCATTATCTGTATCTGTTAACCATATGAATTATCTGTATCTGTACTCGGACTGGCTAGGGCCTAACCCGGAAGTGGGTGGGATTTAACATGGAAGTGGGCAGGTTGTCTTGAAATGGGAGTGGCTTTAACCGGTACGTTATTTTTAATCATGCAATTGATATGGATTGATCAGAAATTGTTATATTTATTGCTGATTAGAAAACTATTAACATGACAGCGTCAGCATTGAGCTTCAGATCAATGGTTTTGATCACGATAACAAATGGACTATATACAGAACACGTTTTGCAACAATGAATACAACACATGCGGGTGCAATTATGAAGAAATCATTATTTTTTATCATTATTTTTTGCGTAAAGTCAAAAAACTGATTAGCGCCAGCAGACTGATTAAAAAAAATAAAAATAAATAAAATCGCAACACTAGTCACTTTCTACCAAGCACCATGTCTGAACAAACCCCACGTTTACCAGAACTACTGGTTAATAAGTACTACAAATAAACTGAAAAAAAAAAAAATGAAGCTGAAGAAACCCTAAACATTAACGGAAAAGACCTGCAAACCTGAGTGACTGAGCGAGAGACAGAGAGAGAAAGAGAGCTGTTCTCTTCTCGGTGTTCTGTGTGTGAGTGAGCAGAGCGGGACACAGCAGATCTGTATGTGTAGGGGAGGGGCGCTATGACTAGCCTATCCCAGAATGCAGACACAGTCAGCTACCCAATGAGGATTCTTATTCAATCTGAGCACAGATATTGACTCAAATTACTTTTAAAGTGCTTTATCTGTACCGGATACTCGTTCAGCTGAGCTCAACTCTACCTACAATATTACATATTATCTCCTATGACCTATTGAATTCCCGGATGGCATATTATCATCATTTCTTCCACCTCACATACAGTGAAAGTGGGTGAGAGGGCATCAGTATGGCATTAATTATCCTACTTTCAATTGCGTCAAAAAGCACTGGAAGTCATTGTTGCACAGAAACCGATATGATTGACAGGGCCTGAGAAAGAAAAGAAAGAGGGAAGACGTGTCAGCGGATATGGCTGTTAGCTTCGGTCGCTTGCGTCCCTCTTGCTTGTAGACTTCAAAGTGTGGGTTTTTTCAAACCAGATTTCTCTCAGAAGCGAGTGACAGAATGAAATAGAGGGAGGCACTTGAAAGGGAATGTTATGGTGTGTACGATACGTGCTTGAGCTCTCTGAATAATCTCTCTCTGCGCCGCTTTCATCTGCAGCCATGGCTGTCATTACTCATGTTAGTGCCACTAACTAGCGCTAACCCACTTTACCAGGGTTTCTTTAAGAGCTGGTAATAAATGACTTGATTAAAACGCCTAATATGATCTTATATGGTTAGACCTTGGACCTGCACCATAACGTCTGATCAACTGTGTGGCAAGACGGTAGATTAAAGATCAGACACATAAGACACTTTGATAATCTGTCATATAATATGTAAGCTTGTTGACGCCACAACGTAAAAAGGTTGATTCATCTCACAATTCTGAAGTTTTCTCAGAATTGATTCCGTATCGCGCAACTCCCGACTATTTTATATTGTTTATATTAATAATAGTAATAACACAGCCAGACTTCAGAGCTTATTCTGCAACCAAGAACTGTCATGCACAATTATGATCTACTTGATGCATTGTGCCTAAAATATGAGTTATGAGATAAGTTATTATGAATTGACGTCACAAAAACACTGAGTGCTCACAGATATCCGTTTACATGAGTTGCAGACTATTGCTACCAATAAAACCATAAACATATCGTAATGATACCGGTGTATATTATTGTGCTGCATTTAACCGGATGACGACACCCTCCTAGTTACTTGACCTTTGCCTTGATAGTCCACTATGAGTCACACGCTCCCAGTTCCAGGAAAACAAATTATACAAAATACAACCTGCTACATAAGAGATAGCACGGCAAAATAAATAGATTTTTTTTAAAGGGAGGAGAGATATTTTCTGTTGCCTTCAATGGTCAAACACTATAGTCTTAAGTAATAAATTAATCTCATTCAGTAGAAGGTCATATCAGAATGATTTCTGAAGGATCATGTGACACTGAAGCTGGAGTAATGATGCTGAAAATACAGCTTTAATAACAGGAATAAATGACACTTTACTATATATTCACATAAAAAAACAGCTGTTTTACACTGATATAATATTACACTGTTTTACTGTATTTATCACCTAATAAATTCAGCTTTAATCACAGGAATAAATGACACTTTACTATATATTCACATAGAAGACAGCTGTTTTACACTGATATAATATTACACTGTTTTACTGTATTATCATCTAATAAATTCAGCTTTAATCACAGGAATAAATGACACTTTACTATATATTCACATAGAAAACAGCTGTTTTACACTGATATAATATTACACTGTTTTACTGTATTTATCATCTAATAAATTCAGCTTTAATCACAGGAATAAATTACACTTTACTATATATATTCACATAGAAAACAGCTGTTTTACACTGATATAATATTACACTGTTTTACTGTATTTATCATCTAATAAATTCAGCTTTAATCACAGGAATAAATGTCACTACTATATATTCACATAGAAAACAGCTGTTTTACATTGATATAATATTACACTTTTACTGTATTTTTGATTAAATAAATGCAATCTTGTTGAGCAGAAGAGATTATATGGACAGTGTCGAGCAACAGTTCAAAGTCTAATGTACTTCCTGTCAGACGGTCACCTTCAACCTTAAATTATATCCAGTCACAAGTTATTTTCAGAGACACATCTGTTTCCAAACTATGTTTGGCCAATGGCACTTCACGTTGCAACAATATAAGAAACAATAAAACAATAAGTATGACACTGGAGGAGGTCATGTGACATGACTTGGTCAAAGAACATGTAAACTGGCAGCATTAACCGCGTTAAGCATTAACTTCAGCGCGCTGGTTTATCTAACCTCATTTGATGTACACACAAGTCATTTGACCACAAAGGCCATGAGGTTGAACAAAGCAGCCCTTGTTAGAGCGAGTCAGCCGATCGGCCACACCCAGAGCAGTGACAGCGGCGCAGAACGGCGGATGAATGAACGGCCACATCAGCACAACGGAGGAGAAGTATAATGGCCGTTCGCAGGTTTGCTGTAGATCTCCATTTGACAAAGCAGGAGTTCAGCGGGAGTTCAAGCCGCATATCCATTATTCATGCGACCCACATGCACTTTTGTGTAGGACGGTGGCTTATCTTGATCTCTACAGGAGAGGGAAATGATGTGTGTGGTTGTTAGGAAGCACAAACAATAGTTTGAGTACGCAATAGTAAAATGTTCAAAAACACACGTTTGCCACCATAACAACCCTCCACCTCTTGTCACGAGGAAGTTGTTAAAATGCAAAGTGGGTGAAATGTACCGGAAGACACTTTCAGAGAAATGTGTCAGTCCTGAACACTCAAGCTACAGGAATGCATGCTGAAATTCGCATGCATATTATTGCTTTAGACGTTCCCGTACACTAAAGAGTCATAACCAGCATTTATCCCTGTGTTTAGGTTGATTCAGCAATATTAAATAATATTTCTGACTTAAGCATTATTTTATTTGCATGCCTGCATTATTTCAGCACCTAAACCACTAAAGGGATTTAAATGCATTTTTGGGTGAATAAACACTAAGGTTTTTGATGCTGTATGTTTATTTTTGCAGTTGCATCTCTGATAATCGAACGGTTTATGGGTGGCATTCATGTCTGAGTACAGCCTCGTCGTTGTAGCTTAACCACAGCTTTTACAGTTGCTGAGAAAGTGAGAGAGCAAGAAAAACTGGGCCAACAGTAGATATATGAGCACATTAAGGGAAGTCCAAAAGAAAAATCCCCACCCAGTTAAACCACAGGCCCTGTCAGCAACGCATGACCTCATGGAAGCATTGCTTTGTTATCGCTCAAACATTCAAAGCAGCACATCGCCCTCCCCCTCAAACACACACACACACACACACACACACACAAACCGCCGAAGGGTTTCAGTGACTGTTGAAACTGAACATAAACAAAAAGACATGCATGGTCGCATAGAGAAACAATTAAACGGCACCCGGTCTTTAACACTTCAACATCACGTGCTTCTACATCAACATTTTCTCTTTAATGGAAAAACATCAGCATTGTCTCAAATGTTTCTCCTGAAATTCATTGGGAGCACGATATTAAAAAGGAGAATGTTATAGGCGATAAGTGATTAAATAATGCAATATACCTTAATGCTTTAAGAAAAAAGAATAATAAAAATTAACCAACATGCTTGCTTCTCACAAAAAGAATGTGAAACACGTATGCCTACAACTTCTGTAATTATAATAAAAATAATTCTTCAAGTCATTATTGTAATGTCAGTGTAAAGCAGGGAGTTTAGGGTTTCGGGTCGGACTACGTTAGGTTTATTTAATAATTAAATGTACAAATAAAACACTAGTATTTACTGTATGAATTAAATGTGCACCGATTCTTATTTAAGCGATTAAGCTACAGTTATTCTGGCCAAGAGCAGGGAGTAATTTTCTCTTTGTTTTTGGTTTAATTAGCGTTAAAGGGGTCCAATCACACCCTTTTTCTTGAATTTGCTTTGAAAATATGCCTTCATTCTTGATTGTTAACAAAAAACACAATATTTTTCAATATTACAGCTCCTCTCTCCACATTTCAGAGTGGCATGCAGTTTTCGTAAACATTTGAAATGCTGTGTTATACACCATTTACTCATGACACTCGTTGGAAAGCTATGGTAATACAAACAATAATTGATCACAAATCCATGGCTAATTTTCCTAAGAACCATTGAATAATTTCACAAAAGCGAGAGCTTACAAACGCAACAGTGAACACTAGATCAACATTAATGTTTGCGGTAGCAACCGCTTTGCCCTTTGTTTACATCGTAGCAATAACAAACACAGCTAGAAATAATAAGACACTTATAATTTGTGATCCAAAAACAACAGATTGTCCCGACAAAGTGGGAACTGCTCCGTTTCAGGAGAAGCTGGATTGTACTCTCTTAGGTTCTGGAAGCTGTTCTCTGTAAAAATGTGCAGCGTTACACGGTTTTCTCCAACACAGATCAATCTGGCCTCACACACTTTTCTGCGTATCCGGACATTATTTAAATGAATAACAATGTGACTTCATTAGATAAAAAAAAAAAAAGTTATAATCCAAACGAGTCATTCGTTTTTGTTCTTGGAAAGTGGATTTTGTTAAAATATTTCCTTTTGGAGTGACTAGGTTTTGTAACCTTTCAGATCTTTTTTATGCTCAAACAGCAACATTACACACTAACTAAAGGTGAAAAGCACAAAAGGAGCCCTTTAATGACAGCTGCAGGTTAATTGGGTAGCTATCACTTTAAGAGCTGCATGGATCCAAGTTATTGTTATATGGGTGCTGTTTAGTCCACTAAAGACTCAACTGACTGCACTTACGTGAAAACTTACCATGATGGACGTTTTGATGATGTTGTGTGAATATAAGCTGTGGAAGAGAACTGAATTAGGGATCGTGCGCTGTCTGAGAGGCGGCTTTCTGTGCGTGCGAGTATTTCTCTTATTGCATTTATTAACATTAAGCATGTTATTAATACTTTCTGCATCAACCTAAAACTTGGGCTTTTTGGAGTATTAGAATCATACTTTTATGACATATAAACATAATATTGCAATGTACATTTGCAACATTTAAATCCTTTTGACATATTCACTGAGCAGCTCTAATCAGGAGAATCATACAGTTAAAATATAAAGCCTTAAAGCGAATGTGGATAGCAACTCAAAAACATTTTAGGCCCTAAACTTTGCAACAATCTTCCTTTTCATGTCAGATGCTTTAATTCCTCTTTGAAAATACATTTTTATTCTTTATCTTTTGAATACATTACTGTACTACAACACTGAGTATTTCTCAAAAATACATTTTTAATATTTGGGGTATTTATATGGGTGTATCACGTAGCATTGTATTGTAAAGCACTTTGAGAGTCGTTTTGAATTGAGAATCTATTTTGGGGGAGTTTGATGATAAATTTTTATATCTGATTGCAGATAATCTGAGATGTCTTTTGATCTGAGAAGCAAGTGAGCTGTTAAAGAGATCTCATTTGTGATCAATCATTCCTCAGAGCTGTTCTCTCCCAAACAGGGTGCTGTAGATTAATATTTCCATCAGACGGGAATAGAGCCATGGGAAAAGAGTCCAGCAATCCGACAAAAGCAGTAGTAGAAATATGTTGGGAGGCGTTTGGAGACGCCCTGCACTCCCAACCACAACTGACCTAGAAAACCTGTGCTTATCATGCGTGTAAAAAGGTCATCCTTCAATTTCCTGCCTGTGTGTCGATATTAACCCTCTACATACTGACTATTTCATGAGCTCAGACATATTAATCAGGATAATGGATTGAACAAACCCTCAAAGCACTGAGTATAGAGCGCACCAGACTGGCTCCGGAAGTACAAATCTCATTCATTTTCTCCATATACTAATGTATTTTAAACCATAACCATTCAAAACAGAGTTACTATGAGCTACGAGGCCGTTACTCGATTGTATATAGTTTTGTTAAAGCCATTGGCCCGCATTAATTCAACCTGTTTTTCTAAATAATCATGCATGCAATTCCTAGTGAAAAAATAGATCAACCATGATTCTGCAGAGAAATATCCACCAAACAGAGAATTGAAAAGTGGCGAAACCACTCTTTAGCAGTTCACTCCCATGATGCACAGCAAATTACATATTGCATGCATGCATGCATGCATATACATATAAATGCAAACATATACATACATAAACATGCATGCAAACATACACACATAAACATATATGCATGCATACACATAAATACATAAACATGCATGCAAACATACACATACATAAACATATGCATACATAAACATGCATGCAAACACACACACACACATAAACATATGCATACATACATAAACATGCATGCAAACATACACACACATAAACATATGCATACATACATATACATGCAAACATACATAAACATATGCATGCATACATCTACCATGTACGTGTATGTATGCATGCATGTATATCATTTGAACCTGCTCCTCCAAACGTAGTTAATAAAACATCATTAAAAGCTTGGTCGCTCTTCACTGCTACATATTCATTGACAAGTGCAAACGTGACATTTATAAATAAAAAGTCTCCTTTATTAACTTTAGGATGAAATAACCCTTTAAAAGGTTTGGAAACCATGGAACTCCAATAAACCCTGGGGTTGCGTTTCAGTGTAAATGGGCTTTTGAAAACGAAGGCATGGCTGACATCATTACGCTACATGAACACGGCAAAAACAGTCCAGGGCTGGGTTTCCCAGTCGATCGTAGAGATTGTTGGTAGCCATTGTTCTCAAATCAACTTGGGCTACCAATGTTTTTGGGAAGCGCAGCCCAGAGCCTTCCCTCTCTCAACGGCTCTGAAACAGACCAGCCCGCGGAAACAATAACATGGAGACATGCATGCTTTGCTGACTCTGTGGTCCTTTTCACCAGCCATTGTGCAGTTGAACTCAGTATAACAGTACAGCCGCCGACATGCAAGAGGCAACGGTTTACACTTGGATGCACATGCTCAGTGCGCATGAACGGTCATGTGACGCGTTTTAATGGACCGCAATGCTAACATAGTTTTCATTTTAAAAAGCAAAAATGCACTAGTTTAAACATTCTGCTTCAATGGTATTCCAGACACGGACTGTAGATACAGATGCAAAATTCAATAAACATGCAAATGCAATCAAATTAAAGACGAGGAAAGGTACATCTACCCCCGGTTTCACAGGCTGGGATTAAGTCTACAGTCAGTAGAGAGTGGCGCTTGCAACATCAAGGTCATGGGTTCGATTCCCAGGGAAAGCAAGAACTGATTAAAATGTCAATGTGTTTCTTGAATGCAATGATAAAAGCAGCTGATAAATGCATACAAATAAATGTATAAAAGCCCTGTTTGAATGAAGGCCTAATCCTGGGTTTAATCTAAACCCTGTCTGTGAAAACAGGCCCTGATGTCGGTCTATATTTGCCTTGAGACCAGAAAGGTTGACGTGTTTTCCACTGAATCCTCACTGAGCATGCTCAGTACAGACCACTGGCGACACGTCAGACTTCTCCATCTGCTGATGCTGGACGCACAAACACACATTTCCCCCTCAGGGCGCATTTCCCTTCAGTCTAGTGAGCAGCCCAATCGATTCACTGTGTGGCCAGAAAAACCCCCAGCATGCATTGCAGCCACGCCTCCCACAGACTCCTATAGTAGAGCGCCGTATAGCAAGCATGCACTTGTTTACTTTATCCGAGCGCATTAGTCAAGATGCGTCACACACAGGATGACTGGTGACTCAGAGCGTGAACACCTTCTCTCTCCTGACCTCATAACCCTGCGGCGGGCGTCTTAAAGGGGAAGTCTCTCGTTTCCATTTTGGGTCTAAACCAGCAGAATGGAAATCTGGCTTTAGGTTAGTCATGAGGTTGACATTAGAGCGGGGATCTGTCAGCTCTCCCCTCCTCCACAGCAGAAACTAACTTCACCTTATACCAGTTTCCCTTTGGCATCATTAAAAGGATCTATTAGAGCTGCACCATTCATCAAAATAAAACTCCAATTGCAATAAAATGGAAATAGTGCAACCATCACGTCGCAAAGGATCCCCCCCCACCCCCGTAAATGCTTTTCTTTTTTATTTACAGTGCAATATTAATTCTATTTTGTTTACATTTTATTTATTTATTATTATTAATAATAATAATAATAATAATAATAATAATAATAATAATAATAATAATTAGTAGTAGTAGTAGTAGTAGTATGTTTGGTGCTGTTATTATATTCAAATTTATATACGTGTTGGCTTTTATCAAACTGCAAAACCTGGAAGTTACATTTTTCTTAAATGCTTTTTTTTTATTTTACAGTGAAATATTGCAATAGTAATTCTTCCTATTTTGATAATAATAATGCAATAGTAATTCATTGTTTTATATATTTTTTAATAATTATTATTATTTTTAGTAGTATATTTGTTATATTTTATTTTACAGTGAATTATTGCAATAATAATTTTCATATTTTGAAAGTAATACTGCAATTTCTTAGTTTCATATTTTATTTAATAATAAATTGTTATTATTAGAAGTAGTGATATTTATACTGTTTTTTAGATTATATTTTTATTTTACATTTAAATATTACAATACAGGGATTTCTTATTTTGTTTAATATTTTATTTAATAATAATTACTATTTTTATTAGTAGTAGTATGTTTGTTATTATATTTATTTTACAGTGAAATATTGCAATAATGATTTTCATATTTTGATAATAGTAATATTGCAATAATTTCTTTAATTTTTCATTTAATAATAATTATTATTTTATTATAATTAGTAGTAGTGATATGTATACTGTTTTTTATAATATATTTTACAGTTAAGTAATTACAATACAGGTATTTCTTTCTTAATATTTTTATTATTGTTAGTCCTATTGATATATAAAATCAACAACTATGGCCACATTGTGATTAAAATTAAAATAGCATTTTAAAACCTGAATTTTTGTCCATACATCTATTGCATAAATGCATCTGTCTTTATTTTCGGTTTCGTTTTTAACATGCACACAGGAAGCTCAAGCACGTGAAAGTATGCAATGAGAAAGAAGATATAAAGCCTGATGCCAAACTGTATTAAATACACAAACTAACATTACAAACAACAGGCCATATATAATTACATGTAACCATAGGTCTTGCATTACTGGTGTTCATGTTATCATTACAATGTCAAGTCACCTTTATTTATCTATGTAACGCTTTTTACAGTAGAGATGGTTTCAGTGAAAGCATGCCTGATTATAAGCAATTGTATTTGCATGCTCAGTGCTTTAAGAAGGAAATGACACTCTTCTGCACGTTAAACGCAGTTCTAGTGTTATGAAGACCAGCAGCGTAAATGCAGACAATCCTGTAACATCTCTCACAACCCAGAGTAATAAATAACCGCACCTTTCCTTCACAAAGCAGCTTAAGGAATCACTCATGTCAGGTGATGTTGGTTCAGCATTTCCATTGATCCAGCTGTACAGTAACTACGGGAAAACAAGAGGCTGGATCAGCTGACGGCATGTGGAAGAGATTTGCAATGAATAAGCATTCATCTGCTCTCCAGCGCTTTGTGCCAGCGAGATCAATGACCAATTTAAACCACTGACACTCCACACACAGACCCGCTGAAGCAGCAACACGGCAAATATTTGCCTCAAACAATCCCATTTGTGACCCGAAAGCAGAGCAGAGCCTTTCCATTCAGGCCAGAACTGGCTTTGTGTTTCTTAAACAGCAAAAAAGCACAATAAAAGTGTTCATCGAGCGCACTCTTACAAGTCATCGCTGTTGTTTTCCTTAGAAAAACACAAAAATGAGACACTTCCTGGAGGATGATGTCATGAGGGAACTGGTGTTGACAGAACGAGGACACAAAATGATCTTAAACTAAAGTAATGATCCAAAACAAAACATTCTGTTTGAGTTTTCAAATGGAGAAACTGAAATAAAGTTCCTGTGTATTTAATCATTAAGTGCAGCAGAACAGACGTCCTTCAAAAACAGTAAAAAACTTAATTACTCCACTTTTAAATGACTTAATTATTGTATTATTTATGTTTTTCATGACATGACAAAAATGAGAATATCTGCTATAAAATAATCCCTTTAAATGCTCAATTAATTAAAATCATAATACTAATATATATATATTAAAAGACCAGAATTTAATTTGTTAACCAGCATGTTGTGACAATTAACCGGCATAAGAGCAGTTCTTGTTAATATAATTTTTACACTTAAAGTTTTATTAATTTTGTTGTTATTTTTGTCTGTATAGTCAATATCATCCACTTTTAGTGACGGTAGCACAACCCATTTCTCAAAATTAGATGTCTTTGTCCTGAAGTCAATCGGTTGTTTTTTTAATGCTTTCAGTTTATTATAATCTCCCTGCATCCGGAAACATGTGACTGTTGTTAAATTATTGTGATATTGGAACATTAACTAAGTAAAGGGCTGAGCAAACTAAACTCCCTCTCTTTCAGCGAAGAGACTGCAGGAATCGGCTCTGCTGATGGCCACGCGCTGATAAAGAGGAAACGGGAAGTGAAAGTAAATAACGACCACTGTATCAGCAGAACTTGACACGCAGTTGGCGGGATTTGGCGCTCCGGCCGGCATGATGGAGGGGGAGGTTGAGTTAAAGCGAGGCCACTGTGAGCGGCGCGGGTTCGGCGCACTAACAGGAACAGAAAGGTCACAGTTTAAGCAGATAAATTCAGAGGGAGGGGGACGGAGCCGCTTCCAGGCCAGTGGAGTCAGCTGATGCCTGCAGCTGTGCTGCAAACATCAATTTGAGCCTTGTTCTGCCTCCCTCGCTCTCTCTCTCCATCCGCTCCCCTCCTACACACCGCTGATTTATGAAAGTAGGCCATCTGCATCAAAGCTCATGGCTGGAGTCTCCTGGAATCATGAGCCTGCTCTGTTTACATCAGCGCCGCATTGCACAATCGCCAACGGCAGCGGCGGTTATATAAAGCCCACGCACATTTACGCATTCTTTTCTCCGTTGTTGTTGTTGTTGTTGTTGTGTCTTTGCAGAGCTGAAACGCTCCCTGATTCATAAGCACTTGTGATGCACACAACTTTCTTTCTGTAAAGAAACAAACAAACAAAGACTGAGCTATTCCAGACTGAATAGCTTTTTGGAAGAATTTTGACTTTTTGGAAGCTTATCAGCTATTTATCAGTAATGAAAAGGATATAGAGATATATACATACATACATACATATATATATATATATATATATATATATATAAAAATAATGTTTAATTTTTTTAATTGGCAACCCTGCTATATATGATCAGATATGGCTCTAAAAATAGATCTGCATTGCTTATTCTTTAGATCTTTCATTCCAAAGGATTGCAAAAATTGAAGAATTCCTTTCATTTAAGTAAAATAATTGGATGTGTGTGTGGGGGGGGATATCTTTGTTTTTCTCCAAAATAAATTCGCCGTAAGTATTAGCACCCCTTAACTTTGTAAAATGTCTCTGAAGTATATTTTCATTAATATATATATATATATATATTATTATTATTATTATTATTATTTTTTTTTGCATACCAGAAACACTGGCCAGCCATGACGTCTCGTTTCACAGGAGTACAATTATGAGGAAACACAAAAGGCCAAATTCCCTTAAATCTACCGCCGTCACAACAAGTAAAACCACAGAATATAGTTCTGAAGTGCAGCTAAAGATCGTTGAGCTTCAAACGGACTGCAAGAAAATATCCAAAGCATTAAAATTCCCATTTCCACCATCCGTGCAACAAAGTTATCGCAATTTACATTTTTATCAGAAAACCATCCATCCATCCATCTACAAAATATACACACACGTTTATGTTGGATGTAATTAATCTCGATTAATTGAATTAATCAGAGGAATTTATTGCCATTTTTCACACTTCCAAACTAAAAAGGCAAATAATAAAATGAAATGAAGTTCTTCTAATTTGTTAATACTTATTAAAAGAGAAAATATGATTTGGTAACACAATCTGTATAATATCTTTTACTTTTATAGTAACCAATTATTCACTTATTTTTATTCACTTGTTGTTTATAAAAAAAAAGCAGCTTTAGCACATTTATTAAAATATATCAATCACAATAATTTAATATAATGTCTTACATTATCCAGTTAAATAAATACATTACAAATTAGAAGTACTTCATCTCGTTTAATCATTTCCTCTTCAAATGAGATCAAACAAGACAATTTGTATCTGTGCAAATACAGCTTCTTATTACAAAACACTTGATTTCAATACCAATTTAAACAACTAAATTAATACCATAAAACTGATATACGAGCCGAACGGCTATAAAAACAGTACGGCACTTGAGGCGGTAGGTTTCAGTAATTGTAAGTTATTGGAGGAATAATACCCTTCAAGCGTGGTAAAAAACACAGTATTTTTTTTTAGTACAATTTCCAGCTCGGCTACAACACAAACTGGGCTTTTGAGAGCTTGAATCAATGTGTTGGTTTAGGTGGAAAGGCTGGTGAATGCTTATATTGTTTGGTTCTCTTATCCAGGGTTGGCAGGTCGTCCGGGATGAACGGGGTCATTGTGGAAGCTATTCTCCGAGCTCAAATGGTGCATTTCTCCAAAACCCCTCCGAGCAGACAAACGGTCACAGTGAAATGAGTCAGCTATGAATTTCTGGGCAGTTTGCCTCTCATGAGGTCACACACGCACACACACACACACGGATTATGAAACCAAGCGCCACCCCATGTGCATTTCATCATCTGACTCAAGTCTTGCAGGTGTTTTCCCAAGCTAAAACTACTTTTGCAATAACACAATGGAAAGGGTGTTTGAAATTCCCCTCAAAGCGAACGGATCGCCTCCTGCTGACAGACAGACAGCGCTTTCACTCTCACATCAAACACAAAAACCCATCTGAAAGAGAAAGGAAATACGCAAACATCTCCATTGCTTCACAATACAGTCACTCCATCACTTCTGCTTTTGTTCACATCTGATTTTCACTTCTACATTTCTATGCAAGTGAGAACATAATTCATGTTAAACTCACTAAATTCACAGTTTTAAAACGTGAAAATTGCAATACAGGATATTCTTATTTTCAATGCTGTAAGTGTTTGTCAAATCCGTTTAACCCAAACGACATCATCCTCCAGGTAAAGTGACATTTTTGTGAAAAAACAACAGCCGTTTTACAATTTAACATAACAGCGCAGATTTGTAACATTTGAGAAAAAAGAAAAAAAAAGGTACCTTATAATACATTTTTAGCACAAATTAATCGTTCTGACTAGTATAGAACTGGCTTTCTTGTAGCTCCTTCAGATCGCAACCATCAATCTCCCTCCATCCACACACACACCCATCCATCCATCCATCCATCCACGCACGCACATCCATGTACACACATATCCATCCATACATGCGCACACACACACACCCATACACACACACACGCGCACACACACAAGCACCCATCCATCCATCCATGCGCACACACATCCATACATGCGCACACACACACACACATACAAAGGCCTCTTATGCTTCTGCTCATCCATGAGATACAAGTTGGAGAAAGGATCAGGCCTGGACATCAGTCATGTGTTCTGTTAGTGTGGCAGTCGTCCATGAGGGGCTGCCGCCATTATTCTTATTTACGGTTTATAATTAAAAGTTGCTAAATGTTCGCTGATTCCCGCTGCCACCTTCCAGAACTTTATTCTTCGTTACAATCACATAACTAGCGTTCTCACCGGTGGAATCGCTGATCATTACTCACATGCATGCTTTATATCCGCAGTGAATAAAGGCATAAAGGCACCCGGGAATAGTGCACTTCACTCGAATGTCAAAAACATTCACCGGCACAAATATAAAAGACTTTCCTGCTGCCAATCCAATATCTTAGATGCTTCTCATGCCAAGGAACTTTTTTTTTTACCATGCAAGAGACTCATTCCTTGCAAAAACCCTTCACACACACATCCTCCACGTCTCCCTCATCCGGCTCATAACTCAGCTGTTACTTGGCAACATGGTGCCAGTGGCCACATTTAGCCCGGTTGCCATGGCAACAGAATTACCAAACATGGGATGGTGGAATGTGCCTTTGTACCAGTTCCCTCGGAGACATCGGCACACGATCCCTGCAAGCTAATGCTGTCTGGCATCGATAAATCAACAGAATAATAGTAGAATAAAATACAGTTCAATTCAAGGTGGAAGTTATTCCACAGACACACTGTAATGCAAGCACTGACTCCCGTCACTTCACTTCATACGTGATGTCTGGGGTCGGTAAGATTGTTTTAGTGTTTATGAAAGAAGTCCGAAAGGATGAATTTATTAGATGATAAATACAGAAAAACAGTGTAATATTATATCAGTGTAAAACAGCTGTTTTCTATGTGAATATATAGTAAAGTGTCATTTATTCCTGTGATTAAAGCTGAATTTATTAGATGATAAATACAGTAAAACAGTGTAATATTATATCAGTGTAAAACAGCTGTTTTCTATGTGAATATATAGTAAAGTGTCATTTATTCCTGTGATTAAAGCTGAATTTATTAGATGATAAATACAGTAAAACAGTGTAATATTATATCAATGTAAAAGTATCATTCTGCTATGATGATTTGATTATCGGTGTTTAAAACAGCTATATTTTTGTGAAAACTGTTATACATTATTTCTCAGGATTTTTTGATGAACAAAGTTCAAAAGAGCAGCATTTACTTGAAATAGAATCTTTTGTTACATTATAAATGTCTTCACTGTCACTTTTGATCCTTTTAATGTGGCATTTAAATGAGCATAATTTATTTGGATTGAAAGTTTCATTACCCGAGAATAAAGATGAAACCGGACAACGATCAATTATACATTTTAATGTTTATTTTTCCTAGAGCAAAAGCACTCAACTCAAATCTGATCTTGAGATTTCTAATGCAAATGTTACATTTCTCCACATTCTCAAAAGAATTAAGAACAATATAAACATTTATATCTACACTCTCAAAAATAAAAGGTTTTTGTAGCAGAAATTTCAAGTGAACATTTCTGAAAATAACCCCCAAAAAAAAAAAAGTTTCAATGGATGCAAAAAAGTTCTTCCTAGATGCCAATGAAGAGCCTTTATTTTTGGATCAGAAATCTGAAGGAAATTATGCAATTTGAAAAAAAAAGATTTTTTTTCTTTTATATATTAGCATTTGTATTCTTCTGTGAAGTGTTTCTGGCCTAAAAACAAGCTATAAATAATTGTGTTATTAGAACGAGTAGGTGATTAGCAAGAATCCCTCATTGCCGCAATAAAAACCCGTTTCATCACTGACACAATAGTTATTTTACATATAAAGACACTTTCACTCTTCCCAGCGGATGACGCTGTCAGTGTGTGTTCAAGAGCTCTGCTTTCAGCCCACGTCTTTCTGCTTCTACTTCACATCAATTATTCATCTCCCAAAGCCTGCCTTCACTCCGGGAGTGTAGACTCGCCGAGACGTCTGTCAGACTCCTCTAAATGAAATCATTACCGGCCCAGAGCCCAGGAGAGGCCAGCGCTGATTCCACCCCAGAATGAACAAATGAAGCATTCCAGTGTCGAGAGTTTGAGCAAGATTAACCGGACATGAACAGATCGAGTCACAAACGCTATTATGGGCTGACAGCTCTGTCAAAGCATCCTCTCGAGAAGCGACACATGTAACACCAGAGCTTTCATCCAAAAATTTAAAAAAGAAGAAGAAAGTGGCATCCATCCATACCTACACAAACATATCCATCCATTCACAGACACACATCCATCTATACATGCACACACACAGCTCCATCCATCCATCTATCTACACAAACACACACATATCCATCCACTCAACTTTAGTCATGCATGAACTCATCAACAATTTATTTTAAATGTTGACAAAATGTGAATTATGATCATCTTTCAGAGTCATTTAAATCAGTTTCCTTTGGCTTTATTCTGGTTAATCAGACATTTAACGTTCAAAACAGCCACAAGATTCAGTATGAAGTTAATAGATCCTGTAAATGTATTTCCATCGAACATAACGGTCATTAGAGGCTCTGAAACAAGCCTCATCTCACAGGAAGTGACATCACTGCTCTCCTTCCCCGGCCTCTACGACTAACAAAGACACAATGATGGACGAAATGCTTCAGAACGCACTTTAAATCAATATCAATCGAGTTTTTCTCCATGCAAAGTCCAGCCTTCACTTCCTTCACGAAGCTGAAGTCGTCTCCTCTGGCTTAATTGAATTGCTCATAAGAGGAGCGAGGCTTTAAGACAGGAAGTTGAGGAGAATTGCCAGGTCTGCATTTCACACACATGTATCCTGTTACAACAGCGAGAGCAGACTTACAAACAGGCCTGTTTTAACTGAATTTGGGCAGGTCATTTTCTGCACATTAGATTAGTACAAATCAGAAGCTCAAAGTCTTCCTCCGACTTATGGGAATATGCATATAATAACTGAGATGTTGATAATAATAATAATAACTCCATACATTTAGATCTTACAGACAGAAATACTGGCTAAGCAGGTGCATTTGTTGCAAAAGACATTTAATTCATTTTAGTGAAGGATTGGATAAATGCATATAATAATGGCATGCTGTTAATGTCCTGACCAATTTTCACTTTATAAAAAGTTTTCTAATTTTCAAACTTTTTTTTAAATGTATATTAAATATAAATATTTAAATAATGTATAATTTATTCATTTAAATTCATTAATGTTCATAATGTATTATTTTATACCATTTAATATTTAAATGTAAATATTAATATTGTATTATTTTTTTTAACGCTTTTTTTAAGTTTTCTAATCAGTATTTTCAGGCTGGAACTAACAAATATTTTTTCCAATAATTTTTTATTTATTTAGTCAAATTATTTGAGCATTAAAATGGAAGGTTTAAAGAGCCAAACGGAAACGTTGCACGTTTTATTTAAAATATTTGTGCTGAAAACCAGTTTATGACCTCAAAATAATATCAGCGCTCCAACTGCAACTGATTTGATATGCTTATTTTTGTTTTGGGCTACAAAGACAGATAAGCTGTTTGGAGAGCCGCCTGCTGTCCTTCAGCCCAAACACAATTAGATATCAAAGCTCTCTCATATATAAAGAACCTGCGGGTAAAAGAGTTTCTTGGCTGTTTTAATACATTTCTGTAACGCAGGGAAAATTGGTTTTGTAATGCAACGGTTTGAGACACTGTAGACTGTATTGCAAGTAAATGATGAAACATACTAGAAATGACAAGCTACCCAAACAACAAGCAATAAATATTGTATGATTAATCATTGTTGCAACACATGCATTGTTAAAGTCAACATGAATTCAAAACTAACTTTCCTAATACACGAGTGCATGTTATTCCCAAACGTTTGACTTTCCACTATGCAATTACCTTTATGCGATTAATGCAATGCCCTGTATTTTAAAACGCCATGTTTGTGAATGAAAGACACACAGTTGGAGTAATATCAGTGCTGTAATGTGAAGCTGCAGCTGTTGAAAGCTCAGACGCACACAAGACATTCTCGGTAACAGTCAGATGTGTTCAAGCGACCCCGAGGTCAAAGAGCAGGACGCCGCCACAAGATCCATCCCTTGATCTCGCCGAATAAAGCATGTGTGTGTGGGAGAGAGAGGAACAGATCTGTGCATCTGTGTGTAAGGAATCAATCGCTCAAAATGCATCAAAGATGATGAAATCCCTCGTGAAAAAGAGCACTTCATATTCTATACAAATACCAAAGTGCAAATTGAATGTAATGTTCTCTGACAATTTATTATTTTTCCAGTCACTCAAACAGTAGAGAGTGGTGCTTGCAACATTAAGGTCATGGGTTCGATTCCCATGGAAAGCAAGAACTGATTAGAATGTCAATGTGTTTCTTGAATGCAATGCAAGTCTTTGGATAAAAGAGTCTGATAAATGCACATTATTATTTGCACAAAGAAATTTCCTTAGTTTATAGCAATTAGTTGAACTTAAGTGTTTTGAAGCCTACTTAAGTCATTGAAACAAGTTTATTTAAAGTTTGTTTAAAAATATATTGAATATATTAACAGTCATGCATTACAAGTTGTATACAAGTCTACTTTTAAAAAGTAGTAATTACAGAAATTGTTGCCGCTTAAGTATAGTTTTTAATGTTCTCAAACACTGAAATCCATGTTATTTTCAATTAATTGCTTGAACACGCACGCTCGACTCACACAACACGCGCTCGACTCACACAACACGCGCTCGACTCACACAACACGCGCTCGACTCACACAACACTCACTGAACACACACTCACTGCAGACACGCTCGACTCACTGAACACACACTCACTGCAGACACGCTCGACTCACTGAACACACACTCACTGAACACACACTCACTGCAGACACGCTCGACTCACTGAACACACACTCACTGCAGACGCGCTCGACTCACTGCAGACACGCTCGACTCACTGAACACGCGCTCACTGCAGACACGCTCGACTCACTGAACACACACACTGAACACACGCTCGACTCACTGCAGACGCGCTCGACTCACTGAACACGCGCTCGACTCACACAACACGCGCTCGACTCACACAACACGCGCTCGACTCACACAACACGCGCTCGACTCACACAACACGCGCTCGACTCACACAACACGCGCTCGACTCACACAACACGCGCTCGACTCACACAACACGCGCTCGACTCACACAACACGCGCTCGACTCACACAACACACTCACTGAACACACACGCTCGACTCACTGAACACACACTCACTGCAGACACGCTCGACTCACTGAACACACACTCACTGAACACACACTCACTGCAGACACGCTCGACTCACTGAACACACACTCACTGCAGACGCGCTCGACTCACTGCAGACACGCTCGACTCACTGAACACGCGCTCGACTCACTGAACACGCGCTCGACTCACTGAACACAGACTCACTGCAGACACGCTCGACTCACTGCAGACACGCTCGACTCACTGAACACACACTCACTGCAGACACGCTCGACTCACTGAACACGCGCTCGACTCACACACGCGCTCGACTCACACACGCGCTCGACTCACACACGCGCTCGACTCACACACGCGCTCGACTCACACACGCGCTCGACTCACACACGCGCTCGACTCACTGAACACACGCTCGACTCACTGAACACACGCTCGACTCACTGAACACACGCTCGACTCACTGAACACACGCTCGACTCACTGAACACACGCTCACTGCAGACGCGCGCTCGACTCACTGCAGACGCGCGCTCGACTCACTGCAGACGCGCGCTCGACTCACTGCAGACGCGCGCTCGACTCACTGCAGACGCGCGCTCGACTCACTGCAGACGCGCGCTCGACTCACTGCAGACGCGCGCTCGACTCACTGCAGACGCGCGCTCGACTCACTGCAGACGCGCGCTCGACTCACTGCAGACGCGCGCTCGACTCACTGCAGACGCGCGCTCGACTCACTGCAGACGCGCGCTCGACTCACTGCAGACGCGCGCTCGACTCACTGCAGACGCGCGCTCGACTCACTGCAGACGCGCGCTCGACTCACTGCAGACGCGCGCTCGACTCACTGCAGACGCGCGCTCGACTCACTGCAGACGCGCGCTCGACTCACTGCAGACGCGCGCTCGACTCACTGCAGACGCGCGCTCGACTCACTGCAGACGCGCGCTCGACTCACTGCAGACGCGCGCTCGACTCACTGCAGACGCGCGCTCGACTCACTGCAGACGCGCGCTCGACTCACTGCAGACGCGCGCTCGACTCACTGCAGACGCGCGCTCGACTCACTGCAGACGCGCGCTCGACTCACTGCAGACGCGCGCTCGACTCACTGCAGACGCGCGCTCGACTCACTGCAGACGCGCGCTCGACTCACTGCAGACGCGCGCTCGACTCACTGCAGACGCGCGCTCGACTCACTGCAGACGCGCGCTCGACTCACTGCAGGCGCGCTCGACTCACTGCAGGCGCGCTCGACTCACTGCAGGCGCGCTCGACTCACTGCAGGCGCGCTCGACTCACTGCAGGCGCGCTCGACTCACTGCAGGCGCGCTCGACTCACTGCAGGCGCGCTCGACTCACTGCAGGCGCGCTCGACTCACTGCAGGCGCGCTCGACTCACTGCAGGCGCGCTCGACTCACTGCAGGCGCGCTCGACTCACTGCAGGCGCGCTCGACTCACTGCAGGCGCGCTCGACTCACTGCAGGCGCGCTCGACTCACTGCAGGCGCGCTCGACTCACTGCAGGCGCGCTCGACTCACTGCAGGCGCGCTCGACTCACTGCAGGCGCGCTCGACTCACTGCAGGCGCGCTCGACTCACTGCAGGCGCGCTCGACTCACTGCAGGCGCGCTCGACTCACTGCAGGCGCGCTCGACTCACAGAACACACACTCACTGCAGACGCGCTCGACTCACTGAACACACACTCACTGAACACACGGGCTCGACTCACTGAACACACACTCACTGAACACACGGGCTCGACTCACTGAACACACACTCACTGCAGACGGGCTCGACTCACTGAACACACACTCACTGCAGACGGGCTCGACTCACTGAACACACACTCACTGCAGACGGGCTCGACTCACTGAACACACACTCACTGCAGACGGGCTCGACTCACTGAACACACACTCACTGCAGACGGGCTCGACTCACTGAACACACACTCACTGCAGACGGGCTCGACTCCTGCACCTCCTCTTCCAAGAGAGCATCTGGAAGGCTTTAGACTTCCGCGAGTCTTAGACACCCACCACTTCCGCAAGTTCTTCTGTGGCTGCGCGGCACTGTACGTGCAACGCGAACTCAGTCAGCGCATGCGCAGTGAACTAAGTACTATCTTTAGTGATTAATGTGAAGTGGTGAATTTGTCCCTCTTTTGTGCTCGAGATATCAGGGTTTGGCGACAAAAGAATCGACATAACCGATCAGAAAATACTAAGACAAATAGGGAGTTTGGCGGTTCCACTTCAAAAACATCGACATAATAGGGTTGGCGATTTAACCGTGACTCGAGATAAGTGAACTCCATTCTACTTTATTCCTGCTTTATCATGTTAGTCAACATATCAAAATAAGTGTGCTTAGCAGTGGTCCCCAATCTTTTTTGCGCCGAGGACCGGAAAACGTTTAATCGGGGGTCGATACGATACTCGATTGTTGAGGGGGGGGGGGGGGGACCACTGCTTTAAAGCACAACAAAAGATGATTAAAAGACAAATTTAAAATGTACTTTAAAGTAAAACTTAATTTGTTACCAAGTGCACTCTATAAAAGTGTACTTAAAGTCAGTAACATTTTAGCGTCCTTATTACACAAGTTGCAAGTTCTTACAGTAATAATAACAACATTAAATGAAGCATAAGTAGATGCAATTAACACTAAACCAAACCTTAATCCTATGCGGTTTCTAAAGTGTTGCGAGTTGTTGCCAGGGTGTTGCTATGTGGGTTTTATTATGTTATATTAAACTGTGTATAACATCAAATTTAAAATGTATAAGAAAATTGCATGCCACTCTGAAACGTCCTGTGAAATCCGTGCTTGCATTAAAATCAGTTCTGCACCATCCTGGTGTTTGTTAACATTCTTAAGTCTGAAATCGATGGCATCCTTAATATTTACAACGGAGTACTAGAGCTTGTGGTTCTGGTAAGGGGCGTGACTCTTTCCCGAACACACAGTGCCAATCACAACACTTTTTGTTGCACAGCACATTTAGGAAACGGGAGGTTTCATCTGAAACGTTCAGGCCAGACTCGGTTGAGAGGTGCCGTAATGGTGTAAAAAAATAATAATTTCAAGCACGAAAGCATATTCTACTACACCCCAAAAACAAAACCAAGGATATAGTAGGTCCCCTTTAAAATATAAATTACACTACAAGTGCTCTTTTTTCACAGAGTACAATCCTATTTCTGTCCTGAAACAAAAACATACGGAAAATGGATGAGATGAAAGAGCTGCACACACAAAAGCATCTAATTCTAAAGGTAAAACATGAGGGTGGAATCCATTTACAGTGTCAATTTGAACTGCTTCAGGCTTTTCAATGCAAGACACCTGAGATCAGCTTCAGCGCTTTAAAGGGCGGCATTTTATCCTTCCTTAGGGAACAGCTTTCATGTCTTCTTCGGTCTTAAAATGCTCTTTTTGGAATTGATTCCGGTTTTATATTCTGCCATCTTGAATCAGAGACCAAATCAGCCCTGTGCATAAAATACAGCTGTTTTAATTCGAAAGCATTGCATAACGGGTTAACATGCATGTGTGCGTCGATCAGCAGCCCAACAATGGCCAGATCGCGCAGAGCAGGATTAGATCCACACAGCGCCGCATTCATGCGCTAACAGATCATCCATTCATGCATTCAGCAGTGTTGTGTGTCTCTGATCGCTCAAGCCCAATGGAGAGCTGCAATCTGACACCAGACAGTGGCTATCACATGCTCCCGTCCCTTTAAGAGACAGAGAGGCCTCATTGTGGATGCCAACTTTATCCTTCTGCTGCTCTGAGAAGGAAAAACCACTTGAATCATGTTCCCAGAAACAAATCCCAAGCTTTTGCCTTTCTGTCATCTCTCACGCCCAGACCAGCTCATGGGCAGTTCAAACAAAGAAGAAAAACTAATTTGAAAGCGATACTGACACTAGGTTTTTACAGTTTCTGACAAAATGTGAAAACTGGGATGTGGTGAGTGGTTCCTATGGCGTTGCTATGCAGTTGCTAAGTAATTGTCTGATTTGAGAATATTTCTATTCAGTTTCTAAAGTGTTGTGAGTTGTTGTTAGTGTGTTCTGATGGATGTTAGTATGTTTCTATATAGCTTCTAGACTTTTGTGGGTGGTTGCCAAGGCATTGCTATGCAGTTGCTAAGACGTTCTGAGGGGTTTAAAGACATTTCTATGCTGTTTCTAAAGTGTTGCAAGTTGTTACTATCTGGTTGCTAAAGTATTCTGATGAATGTTAACGTGTTGCTATGTAGCTCCTAGGCTGTAGTGGGTGGTTGCCAAGGTGTTGCTATGCAGTTCCTAAGACGTTCTGGGGGGGGTTTAAGATGTTTCTATGCAGTTTCTAAAGTGTTGTGAGTTTCATGCCAGTGTTTTGCTATGTGGTTGCTAAAGTATTCTGATGTTAGTGTGTTGCATTGCAGCTTTTAGGATGTTGTGGGTGGTTGTCAAGGCGTTGCTATGCAGTTGCTACGGTGTTCTAGGATGTTTTTATGTAATATAGTTCCTAGGCTGTTGTGGGTGGTTGCCAAGGCTTTACTATGCAGTTGCTACGGTGTTCTGAGGGGTTTTAGGATGTTTCTATGTACTGAGGTTCCTAGGCTATTGTGGGTGGTTACCAAGGCGTTGCTCTGCAGTTCCTAAGACGTTCTGAGGGGTTTAAGATGTTTCTATGCAGTTTCTAAAGTGTTGTGAGTTTCATGCCAGTGTTTTGCTATGTGGTTGCTAAAGTATTCTGATGTTAGTGTGTTGCATTGCAGCTTCTAGGCTGTTGTGGGTGGTTGTCAAGGCGTTGCTATGCAGTTCCTAAGACGTTCTGAGGGGTTTAAGATGTTTCTATGCAGTTTCTAAAGTGTTGTGAGTTGTGTGTTACCATCTGGTTGCGAACACATTCAGATGGATATTAGTGTGTTGCTATGTAGCTCCTAGGCTGTTGTGGGTGGTTGCCAAGGCGTTGCTATGCAGTTGCTAAGGTGTTCTGAGGAGTTTTAGCACATTTGCACCCTTGGTGTGAAAGGGCCTTTATATTTGCTTTAACTCTTATTAAAAACAAACCAGCAAATCCAGCCCAGGTGAGAAAAAGTAACGGAAAATTGATGGAATGCATTACCTTCCATAAAAAGTAACTAAACGCAATATTGTAACGCCTTACTTTTAAAAGTAACTTTTCTCTAACACTGCTGCTGATGTGTTATAGTTATTGTTCTTTACTGTAAAAAGAAAATACGCGTTTGTGTGACCTTGAAGTTTAACTTTAGTCGATTTGAAATACTTAAATATTTGAAGAACTTAAATATCAGTTGACTAAACTAAAAATTAAGGCAGCACAAACACTTACTTTTAAAGTTCATGTGAACGGGTCTTTAAAGTCCAAGTTACAGTTCTACTACTAATAGTGATTTGTTCTCCACCATTTCTTCCCGTCTAGAGTGTTTTCTAAACGCCTCATCATGGCCGCCAGTGTTGCTGGCTTCAGTTCCCTGATATATTATTTACATTTCCCCCCTCGGAGAATCAGGGCATGAGGAAACAGGAGCTTAGCTTGGACCCTCAGCTCTTCTCCCGTGACTGGGATAAAAATACAGTACGGCTGGGGCCGTGACAGTGGGAAAACAGGGAGTCCCGCCCTCACCATTAATCCCTTCTGACACGTCTCCTGAGGGCAGGGATTTGTTACAAGTCAATGCAGCACCTACAGTATGCAAAACAACACGGCCCGTCTCGGGATTTCAAAAGCAGATCACGCTATGAGACAGGAAGGCGGTTAAGAGGAAAAGAGAAAGGAGGGAGACAAAGACGAGTGTTTGTTTAACCTGTTCTGTTCTAAAACGCAACGACAGAAAGGAAGGGGAAAGAAAAGAAGGCGTTCCTGCCAAGATGTGTCAGATAAAACTGACAGAGAACAGTGCTCGAGTTTTATATAATCTCCTTCACTTTGAGGAGGATGAAAAACATCTACGCCTTTAATGTTTTCGCTCAAGGCCTCGTCCCCGTGCGGAGCAGTCGTTTAATCTGCCGCGCTGAACCTTCTCAGTTCTGATCTGTCGGGGTGGATAAGCGTCAACGACGCAGTGACTTGAAGGGGGTAAATGATTCTGAGAAGCCCCTACGGTCCGATTTAAAGTGGTGAATGGCATTCCTGCAGAGCAAATACAGGCAGGGCACGCCGTGAATGCGTGCATGTGTTTACCTCAGATACTCTTTCAACCAATCAGCATGTCATGAAGGTTTCCGAAACACGACTCCGCATTTATCCTGACCTTTAAATGCATGTGGAACCTAGTTGACCCGAACTGAGCAGTGCTTTTTAAAGCCGAGTTCATGCTTGTTGCTCAGTTTACAGGGGTTTTCAGTGCTGTCATTTCAGACAGGGAGGCACAATATATCGGCTAGATTTTTGAATCGGAAAACACTCCATTTGAGAGGTTATTGATTATCGGGACGATAAGAGAATTAACGCCGATAAAGGATACATCATTTCCTACAGTAGAGACGATTCGAACTTGACGATTGGCAAACTTCTGTAATATGACTGGAATGACTTTAAAAAAAGAAAATATATCTTCCCATGTCTCTAACAGTAGAGAGCAGCGCTTGCAACGTCAAGGTCATGGGTTCGATTCCCAGGGAAAGCAAGAACTGATTAAAATGTCAATGTGTTTCTTGAATGCGATGATAAAAGCATTAAAGTGCAACAGTCTGTCATATCGGTTCCATAAAATTATAATGAGAACATTATAATTGTGTGTTTGGGACATGAATTTTAATGCGGAGGCTTTTGTTTTTGTAATCAGGCTCTTAAGTATTATATAAGAATTTGGATTTAGATTTAGCAGACGATATCTATCGGTTATCGGCTTTCAAATATACAGAATTATCGGTTATTGTATCGGCCAAAATTGTCATTTAAACCTATTGGAATTCTATACATAAATCAGAATATATCCGCTCAAAAAATTCAGCATATCCTCCCTAAAAATCCGGTTTGAACACAAGAGCACAAAACAGTGAAACTCAAAGGCATTTGATCCAGCAGTGAATTCCCGAGTCGGATCGGATGGCACAGCTGTTAGCACTCCAAGCACGTACACCTCGCTTTATTTTTAGGAAGTGCCAAGGATATTTCGCCCTCCCCGCTCTGTGTTTCTGTGTAACGCATGACACAGGGATTAAGACTGCTTTGGTAATTAACCCCCCCCCCCCCCCCCCACGCCCCGCAACACGCCATTATTATTAGCACAACTGTGACTCGGTTTACATTTCCTCAGCGTTTCTCCTCAGTTGCACCATGATCCATTTCAGGCCGAACGCTCTCTCTCTCTCTCTCTCTCTCTCTCTCTCTCTCTCAGTTGGCAGCGAGGGACGAACGGCAACACACAGAGCAATGAGTTTCTGATTATCTGTGGTAATCAGGTGGCCCTCGGTTTTGAAGTGTGTGCATAAATGCATTGTGTAACTTATTTGTGCATGCATGCAAAAATAAATAAAAGCGTGCTTTACCCAATGATTCACATGCAGAGTTTAACCATCACTCAATGCAATGCAAACAAAAGTGTTTTATAAATCTGAGTTGTTTCACTTGTAAAATAATGACACCTCGAAGGTCATTTGGCAGATTTCTTCTGTAAAACAGGTGAAGGGAGAGGCTGGAGCAACACTGCCCCCTGTTGAAACCGTCGCACACTCACAGTCGATCAGCACTCAAATGTTTGCAGATGTTTGTGATGTGATGTTGGCACAAGCACTAGCCGTTTTCTTTTCTTTTTTGAAGTGTGCCAAATTAACATTAGCTGCAGCTGAAACGGATTCCACATATTTCTCAAATTATAATCATTTCTGTCAATTGCTTTGTAAACCAATATGCTAAACACCAGTTTTAAATCACATACATATGCACATATCTTTAATAAATGTTAATATACATCATTATAGATTTATTCATCGTAACATGCCATTTATGTCGTCTACATAATTAAATAGAAAAAATTATAAAAGGACGCTTCAAACTCATGAATTGATTAACAAGATTTCAAAATATGCAGCATGTACTAATAAACATGCATTAACTTTGATAATACGCCTATCAGCACTTTTCTCTGGAAAATACATTAATAAAAATCATCAATATACAGAACTGTGCAAAATCTTGTCCACGTTAGTATTTTCAACTCAGTAAAATGGTTTAAAGGCAGTTATTCATGCATTTCCCTGCAGCGTATCAGTAGGAAATATTAGTTTACATTTCCGAACATTCATTTAGTCATTAATTGTAATAATCCAGTGAGATTTGTGTCTGCATAAGGAGGAGCTTCACGTGCAGATCTGATCTCTCCATCATCGAGTCCGTCTGGGATTACATGAGGAAACTGAGACGGATTCAATCCAGAAGAACTGCAGCAACTTCAAGAAACTGACCAGCAAAACTCCAGATCTGTGAACAGTTTTAGGCACTTTATGCTGTAAAGTGAGGCTGCTTTCAAAAATAATGCCATAAATGCACTTTATTGATCAATGAACTAATTCCAATCGATGTGTGTTGTGAGCAGCGTTTGTGTTTCACAGCTTTAGTCCAGAAACACTCGCTCAGTTTCTCAAAGCGTCTTCAGATGTTCTTCTGGATTCAGTCTCAGTTTCTTCTTCTGGACTCAATGATGGAGGGATCAGATCATTCACACTCATTATGCACTCAAACATCTCACAGGATTATTACAACTAATGGCAAAATGAATGTTTGGAAATATAAAATTATATTTCCTACTGACACACTGCAGGAAACGTTACAAATAGTATTTAAAGATCATTACTGTACAACCACCAAAATGCTGTGTGTGTGTGTGTGTGTGTGTGTGTGTGTGTGTGTGTGTGTGTGTGTGTGTGTGTACATGCATACATACACAAAACTAGTAGTACGATGATAGTTTTTGGTATTTGCGGTTAGAGGAGGAACGGCGTTGTTCATATGAATGCTCAGTGGTTTCGTTAGCAGGGAAACGGCTCGTCAGACTCCAGCATTTTAATAAGGTAATGCTGATGATGTCACATTACATTTCAACGCCAGAATCAAGGTTTCTCCATTGCCACAGTATCATTCACTACAAATCAGCCTCACTCCCTCTCGTCGCACGGCCTAATAAACACCAATGCAGTTCAACAATGTAAACATGCTTGATTTATTTATTCGTTATGACACCGATGACGGTGGGAATCGAAAGCATTTTGTCTTTTGCATTTTGCGATATAATTTACACACAATTATGCAATTCTTTCACTTATGAGACAGAAGTTTGATTTTGGGCGCACTGTCCCTTTAAGAGCAAAATTAAATCCCTTCTAACACACTTTTCCAGTCTTATAAAGTTAAGGGAGGGGAGCAGCTTTGGTATGAGTGCATGAGTTCATGGAAAATACACCGTCTGTCATTATGTTTTTATTCGACGGCTCTTGGCTCCAGTTACGTTTTCATATTGTATTTTCTTCTTTTAGAGAAGTATTTTCCAGTTCCCGTCTCTTGGCAGCTGCGAGCACCAGACTACACCTTCCAAACACAGTAAAGAAAGACAGAAAGAAAGAAACCAGCTGCAGACTTTGGATAAAAATAATTAGGCCTCTCTATTTGTCTTCCAGCAGGGAAGCTTCCAAACGGCCGAACCCTTTCCTGCGCTGCGGTCATTATAAGCTCTCAGGAGCTGGACTGTGTTCAGCTGAGATCACTTTAGTCTTTTAGAAAGCTTTGCACTTCATACTGGCTAAGAAATGAGCATCCAAACAGTAAGAGATCATCTGACAGACATGAAAAGTGATGTTGCATTTATAATCACTGGCATCCAGCAACAGATGCGCGTTTACGAGAGTCGAGTTACATTTAAATGCTTTTATCATTGCATTCAAGAAACACATTGACATTCTAATCAGTTCTTGCTTTCCCTGGGAATCGAACCCATGACCTTGATGATGCAAGCGCCACACACTCTGTTTGAGCGACAGGAATAAGTATATAAATAATATTAAAGTAACACTACACCATAATATATTAGGCTATTGCAATAAAATGTAACTGCATTTGTACTTGATTCATATTTATCACGTTCAAACAGTGAATTGAAAATGTCAGTGCGCAAAACATTTGAGGCTTAAAGAAAAATGTGTGGTGACATTAATGATGACTTTACATCGTGATAAACGCTTTTCTTCCAGCAAAGCCAAAGACACTTGACAGTCTGCATTTATGAATCTGACGACCACGTTATTCCTGGAAAATCTGAGCAGAGTTGGACGGAAAGGGCATGGATTTATTTCCCTTCTGCCGTTTCTTCCAGCAAACAGTTCTGTTATCCTCGAGTGCCAGATTCCACGTTACAACGACGCTTTCAAACCCAAAGCATATAGATCAGCTCACTGACAGAGAAAAACACAAACTCCATCCCATCATAACTTCCAGCAGAGCTCAGCTTCTCATCACAGACGCTTCAGGACAGATTTATGTTCAGGGAATTATCATGTCCAACCATTTGTGCTTCGACTAAACCACACAAAGCGTTCCATCCATTTGAAGATAATCCAGTTTACAGAGAGAGAAAGCAGATTATTCTTACATTTCTATCATCTCGTTTTCAAAGCAACTGCATGCATTTAAACATTAAAATCGGTTTTCATCTTTGCAATTGTGTTTTCACATTTATGGCATTATCTTTTAATTGCCATGATGCTTTTGTTTTCAAGCACAAACTGGTTTAAGAAAGTCAAACTACTCAGATCTGCATACTGAAATAGGAACAAATGCATTGCATTCTGGGATACTGTTTTATACCACAACATTTTGCATAATTAAGTTTATCTCAATATTCATACAAAACACGCACATAACTGCAGAAATGGTAAGAGTAGTATTATGTTATGGCGTGACAAACAGAACCTATCGAACCACATTTTAAAGACACACCATGTAACAAAACTACATGCATTTTGCAGAAGAATTTATAAGAGTAATTTATTGTGACTATCATTCACAACCAAAACAATAATCACGCGAGTTCATCAGTTCAATAAAATAAAAATACTCACTCACCTGTTGAGTGACAAAAACACCATCATCTCTGCCAATCTCTCAGTTCTTCCCATCTCCCAAAAGCCAAGCTGATGTTGATTCTTGTTTTATTACGATCTCGGTCTCTCTCTTTTCTCCAGCAAACTCTCCTTCAGTCGGCATTGGACATTTAGCAGCTTCATGTCGACCTTTCTCATTCATTGTGACAACTTACCCCTATAACTCCCACACCAGACACACTTTAATCTGTTTACGGACATGAGGAGACGAGTTTCCTGCGAAAACCACTTTAATCTGTTTACGGATATGACGAGACGCACGTGCGTGTAGTTTCCCGCGAAAACCACTTTAATCTGTTATGACGAGACGCACGTGCGTGTAGTTTCCCGTGAAAACCACTTTAATCTGTTTACGGATATAACGAGACGCACGTGCGTGTAGTTTCCCGCGAAAACCACTTTAATCTGTTTACGGATATGACGAGACGCACGTGCATGTAGTTTCCCGCGAAAACCACTTTAATCTGTTTACGGATATGACGAGACGCGCAGGTGCGAGTAGTTTCCCGCGAAAACCACATTAATCTGTTTACGGATATGACGAGCGCGCACGTGCAAGTAGTTTCCCGCGAAAACCACTTTAATCTGTTTACGGATATGACGAGACGCGCAGGTGTGAGTAGTTTCCCGCGAAAACCACATTAATCTGTTTACGGATATGAGGAGACGCGCACGTGCGAGTAGTTTCCCGCGAAAACCACTTTAATCTGTCTACAGATATATTTTGCTTCCACGTTGCTTGAAAGGTGAGATATTATAAATTATACTCTATTATAGACATACATTATAGCAGAGAAAACCTGCTGCAAAGATAAAAACCTCTGAATGCAGGTCAACAGTGTAAGATGATAATTTATATCCATCTTTGGTCTGTCAGGGCCACTGGATCCTCATCAATAGTTCACGCATGCACTGATCACTTCAGAAATAAACTAACCCTCAAACAGAAGCTGCTCCGGATCAGGTTTTGTTCAGAGAGTAAGCTGCTTTGGCTACTTGCATACCCTAAAAGTTACCAGTTTCTGGAATCGAAAGTTGAATCATCTACTAACTTACCCATAACCATACCTGGATGAGTCACATAACCTGCTTTCTGGAACAACCCCCAGGACTAAAATATAATCAGCTTAGCATAGTGAATCAGGGTAAGACAAAAACATGATTTAAAAGGATTGATTTGACTAATTTAAATGCTTTCCTGTGTATCAAACAGTAGAGAGCAGTGCTTGCAACATCAAGGTCATGGGTTTGATTCCCAGTGAAAGCAAGAACTGACTGGAATGTCAATGTGTTTCTTGAATGATAAAAGCGTCTGAAATGCAGGAATATAAACTTGGAACAAAAAAGTTATAGTGCACCTTAACTATCTTTGCATATTAAAGCAGGATAGATGTTTTAACATTAAAAATCCTCTCCACATCCCTGAAGTTGAGTTTAGGAGAATCTGTGTGTTTGCACTGCCTCCTGGAGGAAGAGCTCTGCAATCCTATAATAATCAGCAGCAGAAAAACTAAAACGCAAAAAGGAAAAGACAAGCTTGATTCAATTATTTAATGAACACGAAGAAAAACAAGATTCATAAACAAAAACAAACAGATCTCAATATATAAATCAACCATTAAATGAGAAATATCAAAAAAAGACACTATAGGAACTGTGATTATGAACTAATAACCTTAATCATTTGCTTGACATTAAAACAGCATTATACAGTTATCAATTGCATTCAAATCTGATTGTGTTAAGAATAAACATACATCCATTTCATATGAACAATATCAGTGGTCAGGAAAAATAACATGATAAATAAAAAGACAAAAGAGACTAAGATCAGAAGGTCCGTTGCTGGTTTCACTCGACATCGTCCTCCTCCAGACTCTGAGAACTCACGATCCGCTGTGAACGAGATAACAAGGTCAGCACAGAGCGCGTCTCAAGGTCAGCACAGAGCGCGTCTCAAGGTCAGCACAGAGCGCGTCTCAAGGTCAGCACAGAGCGCGTCTCAAGGTCAGCACAGAGCGCGTCTCAAGGTCAGCACAGAGCGCGTCTCAAGGTCAGCACAGAGCGCGTCTCAAGGTCAGCACAGAGCGCGTCTCAAGGTCAGCAACATATTTCAGTGTTCAAGAGGTGAAATAGCCAAACGTCACGGCACAGACATTTAACTTTGGATAGTTCTTGGTTTTTCTCTTGCACTCTTTCTTGTCCCAGAAGCGACCCGGCGCTCGCGGGGGGTTTTAAAGAGTGCGGTGGGTGATGTGTGGCTCACCTGACTGATGGAGGGTAGTTTGGTGAGCAGCATCTGGAAGACGGGCGGCGGGAGAGTTTGCTGAAGAACCTGCAGGAGCTGCTGTGGTTGGCCGCACACAGCGATGGCATTGGTCAGGTGATCCACACCCTTCTCATAGTCTCCTGAGGAAAACATTGGAGCATTTAACACTTCACGATTGGCAGTGGATCTGGAAGATCCAGCGCAGATGATAATGAGACGCACGCCTCACCCTGAGCCAGCAGCTCCTCGCCCAGCTGAATCTCATCCAGGAAGAACTTCTGCACGGCTCCGGGGTCTTTGAGATCCGGCAGCTGAGAGACAAGACATACAGTCTCATGCATATGAGAAAACAGAAAAATGCTGAAAAAAACTAACCCAACTAAAGGAAAAAATAGATAAAATAAATGAAAATACAAACAAACAATGATTAAAATAAATAAAACATAATGTGAATAAGTTACGGTAATAAATTAGGTCGTCCATGGAAATAAAAATAGAAACCGATAAAATAAGATATTGATTGTGTGTATATACCGTATTTATTCGAGTATATCGCGCACCCCTAATTTTCGATTAAAAATCGGTATAAAATTGTTTCACACCAAGCATTGTAATTGACAAAAAACGTTGTTGAACACGTGCCGCCATGATAAAAAACATTTATTTATTGTATAACATATACTTATATAACATATATAACATATTTATTGACAACATAAACTAATGAACACAATACCGAAAGATAATTACCGGTAAAAATATTTATTTAAAATCCTTCGACGTCAGATTCCTCAGAGACACTAAAGAGTTGCTCCCATTCTTCTGGAGTTAATTTTTCATCAGTGTCTCAATTGACAGGAACATCTGTTTCTCCGGTTTCTTCTGCGTCTGAATGGGTGAGGAAATGAAGCGGCGATGAGACTTTTTTGTCTTCGCCCTCACGTACAGTGAGAGGCTGCAGCCTGTGTTGCGGGATGTAATGTATCATGCAATCGGCAATCGATTGCTTTGGGCTATGTTGCGGTTGTTACCGCGGTTTATGTTTGAATACAGTTGCTGAATTACACTCACGAGTCTGCCTTTTATTTTATGCATATATTGCTACTTAAACAGCCTGTAAAATGCGCAGCGCGAACTCACAATTCGCCGGCGCCCTCAAAGGACCGGCCGTCAAAACAAACCCCACCCCAGCCCAGCCCTCGTGCATAACGCGCATCCCTAACTTTGATTTATTTTTTGGTAGAAAAATGTGCGCGTTATACTCGAATAAATATGGTATACACATATAATATATGATTTTAATAAATAAATGCAAGTTTATAGAAATGCCTAAAAAAAAAAAATAGTAACAGACACGTAATATATATATAAAAATATAAATCACATTAACCATTTTTTCACCATATAAACCTGTCTTAACACATGAAAACATCTATTTGTCGCTTAAATTTCAGGATTGGGGTCCCTCACAGAAGGATAATCATATTTTGGGCTCTGTGGCATTAAAAAAAACGATGGAAAGCTGTGGAAAGATAGGATTCACCCTCATAAACATCTAAATGTGATCAGATGATAGACATACTTGAGCAAGTCCAGATTTATCTTGAGCGGCTCTTTGCTTCTTCCTCCCTAAACACAAAAAGAAGAGAAGATAACAGCACATGAAACTGTGTTATATATATATATATATATATATATATATATATATATATACACACACATACACACACACACATATACACACAATCATATTGAGTTGTATTTAATCACAAAACTCATGTCAATTCAACCAATACGACTCACTTGGTAACGATAGGCGGTCAGATAATGACTCGCAGGTGAATCGTTCATACGAGTCATTTAAACGAACCGATTCAGTGAATCATTAGTAGGAGCATCTCATCTAAGGTCGAAATAAGTGTATTATCTGACCGTGACTGTCCTGTTAATTATGATACCATGATCTAAACACCAGGTCACGGCATTAGAGTTAAAGCACAGCAGTGTGGCGTAATCAGAGCTGCAGTGTTCACGAACCCGTCGCTCTCTTCACTCACGTTCACGCAGTCTGGCTCTGAAGTTTGGATCGCTGCGTCGTTTTCTGTCGAAATAGAGACAGTACCCGATGAAGAGCGCGCCACAGACGCCCGCAGCGATCGCGCTCTGTCTGCCGCCGATCATCGCGACGCGTTGACGGAGAGCTTCGGCTGCACGTGCAAGTGGACAGCGGCGGAAGGACCCCTGTGAGTGACGTCAGCGCCAGAGGGCTGTTCGCTGCAGACGCCTGAGAGAATCAAACAGCAGTCAAACTCTCTCTCTCTCTCTCTCACACACACACACAGAATTTATTCAATTTTTCTGAGTTTAACATTTTTGAACAGTTGTATAATATTTGCATTTGAACTGCCGATCACTTCATCTAATACAGGGGTCTACAAACTACGGCCCGCGCGAAGCCCTCTCATCCGGCCCGCGGAGACCTTTTTGTCTAAGAAAAAAATACATAATTTTACGTGTATCCTGTCAAGATCAGCCGCCGCTTACGTGGACGTTATGTTTTTTATCGAATTAAAATAGAGGCGAGTTCCCTTTCAAGAGTGGGAACGAGATGTTGCATGAACAGTTGTTACACAACCCTCAGGGTTGTGTGTTGAGCCCCCTCCTCTTCACTCTGCTGACCCATGACTGCACACCCATACACAACAGCAATCTCTTCATCAAGTTTGCGGATGACACGACTGTAGTTGGTCTCATCACCAACGGCGATGAGACAAACTTCAGGAGTGAGGTGAGCCACCTGGTCAGGTGGTGCGGCGACAACAATCTCTCTCTGAACGTGGAGAAGACGAAGGAGATTGTTGTTGACTTCAGAAGAATGCACACCCAGCACCCTCCTCTGACCATCAACGGTGCGACCGTGGAAAGAGTGAGGAGCACCAAATTTCTGGGTGTGCATATCACAGAAGACCTCTCCTGGACCACCAACACCACAGCACTGACCAAGAAAGCACAGCAGCGACTCTACTTTCTCCGCAAGCTGAGAAGAGCCGGAGTCCCAGCCCCCATCATGCGCACCTTCTACAGAGGCATCATCGAGAGCATTCTGACCAGCTGCATCACTGTGTGGTACGGCGCCTGCAACGCATCCTGCCGCAAGGCACTGCAGAGCATAGTGAGAGCTGCTGAGAAGATCGTTGGTGTCTCTCTCCCACCCCTCCAGGACATCTATAACACCCGCCTCTCCCGCAAAGCCCTCATCATTGCGAGAGACCCCTCCCACCCATCCCAGAGCCTCTTCAATCTGCTGCCATCAGGGAGGAGACTACGCAGTCTCCAGGCAAGGACCAGCCGACTGAAGAACAGCTTCATTCCCCAAGCTGTCAGGGCATTGAACTCCCTCCCGTCTCTGCCCCTTTTCCTCTCTTTTGCCCCATGCACCTGACCCCCCCCCCCTACTATTGTTTGCACTGTCTTTACCATCGCGACTTTATCTCTTTATTTCCTTAATCTATTTTATTTTATCTATTATTATTTATTTATTTTTATATATATATATATATATATATATATATATTTTTGGTGTTGTTGATATATATATATTTTGTTGCTGTTGTTACTGTTAATGTAACCTGGTTGCACCTTGGGTCTGAGAGTTACAGAATTTCAATTCTCTGTATGTATGTGCTGTATATATTGCAGAATTGACATTAAAGCTGACTTTGACTTGACTTTGAAATGCATTTGGGAACTCCTCCCCTTCAAATCACTTCTGAAAGCTTATAGGATAACGCCAGTTGACAACTGGCCAATCGTAGCGCGATGCGGATCTGGTAGACAGGCAGCATAAATAGCATAAGCGCGACGTCAGAATATTTCCTTCACACGTCTCTAAACAGAATACGGATAAATAACCGAGGTTACGATAGTAAACAGAGACGTTTTCCAACCAATCACTACATTAGAAAACCTTCTCTGCTTACTTGTTCTACTTCTGGTCACCGTCAATGAGATGATATACCGTTTTATGCTGGATATAATCCGCAGACGCCTCAATTACTCACCCTTATACAGCTCGCGGGTGTGATATATAAAAATGTTATGTATAAACATATAAATATGCGGTAGCCCGTGTGTAACATGTGTATAGTAGTGATGGCGAGATGAAGCCTAATGAAGCATTGAAGCTTTTCAGCCAAGTGGTTCACAAAAGGGTTAATTTCTCGAAGCCTCATTTGCTCACGAAACCATCTAGTGGCCAAAGAGTAAAAAACAATCAGACACATTACAGATGTGCCTGATGTGGTGTGTGTGATAAACTGTGTATATATAATGGGTATTTTCTTGTGGTATATAATGATGTTATTAACATAACTTTGTAATAAATGTATTGGCTTGAAATTTATGGGACTATCAACTATATCCATCTGTTGTTGGATTGTCTGTGTTTTTATAATTTGTCTGAAACTATGTGTGCTGCCGTTTTTTGACCAGGTCTCCCTGAAGGAAGAGATTAAGATATCTCAGTGGGATTTTCCCAGATAAATAAATAAAACTAATTTATGTAAATCGATTGTTTGGTCATAGGCAGACGGGGCAAAACTATAATTTTTTAAGTGTCTGGGTTTAACAGGGCAGAGGACAGTGAATGTGCTCATGTATCTTTGACTGTGATTTTTGGAAACAAGAAAAATAATGAGAAGGATATACTTCAGGAGTTTTTTCAACTGTTTTAAGGCTAAGACGATTTCTTTTTTCTCCTGCCTTTGAAAACACCCTTTCACAAGGCACAGATGAAGCTGGGTACATAAACACTTGACAGCAAGCCTGTAGAGATGTGCAAATATAACTTTCTGTCTCTCCCAGTAATGAAGTGGATCCTCTAATCGCCCGATATTTGGTTCGGCAAGATAATTTCAAATAAAAAAGATCAATCAAAATTTCGCGGCAAGATTCGAACCGCTTACTGAACCACTCTGGCGGAAGCGAGGCTTCACACGTCATCTCTGACGTCATCGGTCTAAACCGATACATGCCGCGCTTCACTAAGAGCATACAGGATTTCTCGGCACACGCCGAAGCCTCGATACAGAGCGGAACATCACTAGAGTACAGCCCGCAGCACTAGTGGGTTTTTCTCCCGTTTTTGCCAAAGGAAGACATTCTTAATGTCACAACTTTTGCATCAATGTACCTTTCAATCTTTTGAACAACATACATGTGTGAACAAACATTTTCAAGAATAAAATACTTGAAGAACAATTTGTCCGATGATAATCTCAGGTCACTGTTGATGTTAGAGAAATCAAGTCTAAAGCCAGAAATGTCTTATATTTTGGCATCCAGGAAACAATTTCACCATTCCCACTAACACAGGTGTCCATGTGTAGTGTATCAGTGTGTTATTAAGTAACAACTGAATAAAATAATATAAAAAATGGTCAGGTTCTGTTATTTGTCTGAAAATATTTTATCTCCACAAATAGGCAAAAAAGTATTAAAGCATAAAAGAATTGTGACTTGAGTTATAATCTCAGTTTATAACTTGCAATTATTACTTTTTTCTTAGAATTGTGAGACAAAATAATTTGCACTTACCTTTTTAATTCGGCTTCCATAAAAACCCAGCGGATTAAATCTGCGGCATCTCTGATACACAGTGAACTGGACATTAGACGTCACAAACTATGGCATTTATTTCAAAGTCTTTTCTGCTTACATTTGTACAATAAATTACACACTGTCCATCTTCTGATGAGCTTAATAAATATGATAGAACTTTCCGTTAAGCTTTCTCTCTCTCTCACACACATTTACAAACGATCTCTGAACATTTTTGTAAAGATCATAAAACTTTACACTTCATGTACAGATTGGAAAATACCACATTATAAAAAAAGAAAAAAAGAAGCCTAGTACAAACACAGTTTAACGGAAATACACAGAAACGGAATCAAAACAAACTCCTACCGAAGTGAAAGAACGAAACGCAAAAGAACGGATGAGAAAATGGACATGCTTTACCTTCCAAATGCACACAGACGCTACAGTTAAAACAGTAAAACTGTACAGAAACGTACATGGTATTAACAGTGCAAGATATCAAATAGCTCGACTCAAAACACACTTCTCAATATACAAATGTATAACAAAGGCATACAGTTACATACAAGTGCCAGATGGTACAGTCCTTCAGGTTATGATACAACAGGAGTCTATACAAAGGAAAGATGTACATACACACGACTTCTCCTTATAAACGCACGTTTTCACCCTTTTCCTGGTCAGATGAAGGATGAAGTCAGGGATGAAGTTCCTTAGTACTAATAAAGGAATAAATCAGCCAAAAACGAACATCCCCACTCATTTTTCCTCACGCATGTCTGCTTTAACAGCGCGAGGAACAGCCTGACGTTAGTGTCACGTGAAAAAAAACGATCGGTGAACGTGAAAAAGAAACACTGGTTTTGTGTTGCACGGGGGAAACAACATCAAACGCGTTCGGAACGACGTGAACGGAGTCGTTTTTGGCTGAAGGAACACGGTTCACTCTTCACGACGAGCGTACGGCTTCTGTTCGCCCACAACTCCACATCCCACCCGTACGGCATGACAAACGGAGGAGAGGAAGACGCAAACACACACGAAGGCTACGTACAGAATCACTGCGCATGATTCCGGATGAATCTGCCATTGCACTTCTGAATACTGCCACAGTAACCGTTAAACCCACCCACAGGGTCTGGATAGACTTCAGTAGTAAAATACATTAATCCTGGCTGCCAGAAAAAGTCTTCAATTCTCAAATTGTCAACATTCATAATACACATCACCTCCAGAGATGCTGAACGCAAATCCTCCATCGATAGCCCTTTATCCCGACTATCCCTTCAGTTCCGGACGGATCGAGGGTGGCGTGAGCATGAAGGCTTTCATAAGGCTTTCTGAGAGCAAGAAACAACAGCAAAAAAAAAAAAAAACAAGTCGTCTGAACCAATTTCACCCTAAAACTTTAAACATAATCATATATGCATGTATTAACTTGTTGATTAGTACCAGAAACGCTTTTTTTCCAATTGGGAAATTGATTTTTATGTGATTATGTATTAAATACACAATTCGCATCACTGTTATACAGTGGTTTTAACTACATAATCAAAATAGGTTTCATGATGCAAGATTTCTATTTATTGCGAAATGTTTCGTAATTATATATAAAACATTTCACAATGGAAAAAAAGTTGTTTTTTAGGGAACCATTGGGACTTTTTTCTCCCAATTGTTAAATTGAATTATAATTATTCATTAAAAATGCAATTGCCATAATTCTCTTTACTGTTATACATTTTTTTTTTATTATATACTAAATCAAAAAAGGACTTAAAATATGTTTATATATATATATATATAATTCTCATAACATACTGTAATAGAGTATTTTTTTATTATACATTTAATACATAATTATAAATAAAACATTTCACAATTAAAAAATATTGCATAATGAAACCTTTTTAAAGGAGCATGAAGATTTTTTGTTACTGTGAAATTATAATTAAAAAATTCTCAATTATACACACAGACAATTATATATATATATATATATATATATATATATATAATAAAACATTTTCCAGTGGAAAAAAAATGCAGTAATTTACTTTTATGGCTTTATTTTCTTCGAGCAGAATGAATATATATATATATATATATACGCATTCATAAGTGGAAGAAAACAAGTTTTTTTTTCACGTCTGATTTTAGGGTGAAATATGACCTGGACCGACTTGACGCTCTTGTCATGTTACGATTAAAAACAAATGAGACATTCTCCGGCTTGTGAGTTTGAATCTCACAGCCGAACCTTCTGGAAACGCTCCTCTGGTTTCCCAGCATGCCTCACTGCAGCGCCGACCGCCAGTTCCTTCTCCATCATCTCAAACGACTTCAAACGATTAAACATGGGTGGAAGTGAAGGAGTTTTACCGTGACAATCACTGCAGTGGAACTCATATTCAGAGACAGGACATCACAATGGACAGTGGGCTTGGTTTGCAAAACAAACAAACAGGAATAGTCTTCGTCCAATCGTCAAACCCGACCCACCTTTCAGAAAAAAGTGCACTTGAGTGCAATTAGCTTGCCAAGGAAACAGTTGTCGATATAAAATAGTGCTTGCTGCTGTATCAGGTGGCTATGGTTTCGTCATCCTTGTGCCCCGTTGTTGTGTTTGTCCGTGTGTTTCCGTCCAATAGTGCAGGGGCGAGAGGCCGGGTGCTGGTTAAGTGCTCTGTGCGGCTCGGACCCGTCCCATTGCTGTCACCTGCACTCCACCGACACCCCCGAGGTTTGTGAAGCGCCTGAGACCGTGGGTTCGGCCAGCGTCAGCATCACGGCCGCCGTCAGCGAGCTGGAGGACGGAGAGGACGAGGACGAGGACGCCGCTGCGCCTGCTGGGACGCAAGAGGTCACGGGTTAGCGGCTCCGACCAACCTCTATAAACTTATAAAGCTGATTGCAATGGAAACATAAAATGATAAATGATTACGAATGTTATGCGTAATCGGTCCGAAAGGTGACGAGCTTGTCATTATGTGGTTCATTTCTATTTCTTTACAATAGCTTTCCATATACAGTAATGATGTAATGATTTAGCTTTCCTATCGCTCTAACAGTAGAGAGCAGCGCTTGCAACATCAAGGTCATGGGTTCGATCCCCAGGGAAAGCAAGAACTGATTAGAATGTCAATGTGTTTCTTGAATGCGATGATAAAAGCAGCTGATAAATGCAGGAATGTAGATGAAACTGATGTAAGTGTGTAAAATGTAACTTTTTGTGATGAATAATAATGCAACACTGTAACATTACTTTTAAAAGTCGATCGATTGTTATCGATAACTATCAAATTGTTTGTTTGAAATTAACAAACTGAAATACGTCTAACAAATATGTTGCAGAACTAAAACGACTAAAACTATATTTTTGCTGTAAGTCTTGTTTTGGAATTCATTATAAGGATCTAAAATGAAAATAATAACAAATAACAGTAACAACATGACTAAAATAATCTATTAATAATATATTTTGGCAATTAAATGACAAAATAAACTATTATCTGAAATAAATAACTACGGTAAGTGGAATAGACATTTAAAACGGAATAAAAAATGACTTAATCACATAATAAAATGCCTAATTATTTCTAAAATAAACAGTGGAATAACACAAGGCTTACTCTCTCTCTCCTTCTTCTTCATGCGCTTCCGCCGCCGGTCGATGGACGCCACCTCAGACTTGAGCGAGAGGTAGTGATTCCTAATGTCCTGCAGTTTTTCCTGAAGGAAAGCGATCCGCTCTAGACTGCTCATCTTTTCCAGGTCCGCTGGATGAACGGGAGCGAAAGGGAAGCGGCGTCAGACATGCGCTTCTTATCAAACGGACGACACAAGCACAAATCCCGGCACTTACACATCTGGAAGGTCCACTTGGTGTTGGCGTGCGGCTCTCGGCTGTGGGAGTGGGAGTGGGATTGCTCGGGATCGCCGTGCTTCTGGAACCGGTGGCCTGAGGGGGGGGTCCGGCTGCTGCTGATGCACTGGTCCTCGCTGTCACTGCTGTGAGCTGAACACACACACACACACACACATCTGAGTTCAATCATCTAAAAGTCCTCCGTTTCAGTCCCAGTGAAACCACAGCACTCCAGTACGGCTTCCCAGACTGGGATTTGTTCTAAGAATAATAAATTAGTCATTAAAACTAATAATAATAATGAATTCATAATTAAACTAATAGCCAATGTTTTAAGTAAAGTAAGTCATTTTAAATTAAAAAGTCAAACTTTAATTAAATTTCAATTTAATTAAATTAAAAGTCAAAGTTTAAATATTTAATTTGTTGTTTAATGATTGAAATACTCCATTAAAAGTTGCTGTGAAGGTGGAAAAAAAATGACAAAAATATATTACTATTGTAAAAAAAGTAAAAGATTCATAATATAATAACATCAATTGTGCTAATATATAATAATTAAAGATGATAATTATTTTAAATAATAATATTTGTGCGAGTAATCAATAATACAATAATTCATTACTATTATTAATATTAATTATTATTTAAATAAATAATTGCAAAATAAAAGACAATTAAATAAACAAAAAACAAGATTAAACATTATTTGTTGCAATATGCAAATCTTTTAGGTCAAACTCAGCTGATAATTTTTTTGAAATATATTATTATTGTGTAAAAACATGAATAATAAAAATAATTGTGTTAATTTTGAAAATAATAGTTAATTTCACATTTGTATGATGTCATTAAAGTAAATCATTTAAAAAAGGTCAAATATATATTTTTTATTTGTAAAATGATTGAAATATTGGACATTTGGCAGACGCTTTTGTCCAAAGCGACTTACATTGCATTCAAGATACACATTGAATCAGTAAGTTAAATATTAACTTTAAGGTGGTATAAAATCTTCATGATAACAATACTAATAAAGTTCATATTAAATTACAATAATCTAACTAAGAAAATGTGCTTTGAACTGGCTTTGTATTCAGAAACCATTTGAACGCAAAGAAAACTCGACTGTTTTTGGCAACACTTTATTTCAATGGTCCATTTTAGACATTTACACTATAAGTAACTTTGCATCTACATGTCAACTTATTCTACTAACCCGAACCCTGACCAGAGTGAGAGTGAGAGGACATGCAGAGTCAGAGTGGCATGAAGTGTTTGAGTTTGGCTCTTTTAAAGAGGACTGGAGTTCATAAACTTGAGCAGCATCTGTTTTTATTGGCAGAAGAGCGTTCGCTTCATTTGGAGACTGAAGTAAGTTACTGAATGTTACACATTCTCATCCCTGCTGGACTACTGTCAGCTGTGTGGAAGGGGATGAGGCGAGGACTCAATGTGCAAAAAGATGAGGGATTTATTAAACAGAAAACAAACAAAAAGTCCCCGAGGGGGGAAAAAACAAAGCAAGACTAAACTAAACTTGACTAGAACTCGACTGAAGACAGGACATCCAAAACACCACCATGAAATGACGACGAACCAGCACAGGACAGCAAACATGAAGGGGTTAAATAGGGAGCACTTGAGGAGGGTAATGAGAGGGAACAGCTGCGGAAAATTAAACTAACAAGGGAAAAAGGCGGGTGGGGTTACACAATGACAAGACATGAACACCCAGAAACATGAAACAAGACAAGACAGCGCGCATACAGGACAATACAGGACTATATGGTTACCTGGTTTGCGGTTCTTCTTGGGATGTAAGCTCAGGTTTTTATGACTCCGCTTGTGTTTCTTTGACGCTCCGCCACCTTGAGACTCTTTGTGCCGCTTCTGACCGGACGAGGCTGTGAGACGAGAACCATTTCTTCATTATTTTTATTGTGCACTAACAAGTCAAGATTCAAATCACATTCACAGCATATCAACAAAACAAAGGGCCGTTCACACAGAACCGGATTGCATTGAAAACAAGAGTTGGAATTATATTTTTAAACAATTTAAACATATTTTTCTTCTTCTTTGCACCGCATTGATGTACAAGATTCTGCGAAAGGCAGTCGAATGCAAAACCCATTCTTCTTTAAAGACAAAAGTATCTACTAAAAGTGAGTGCTGAAAAGGTTATTTTTGCAGCTGATGCATTATAGGAGTTTTCCTTTCAAAAAGGATCATTAATGGGACGAGAGTATTTAAATGAATCATGCAAGGTGATTTACTAAGATTTGTGCTCGTCAATTTACTGCCCCCAAAAAAGCACGTCTTAAACCAGACGCTAATTTGTGCTGCTCTTGGTTGATTGCGTTGAACATTATGGAAATGATCTGACTGCGCCTGTGGTTTTTCATTTGCGTGACACACACCATTTTCCGTCGCCATCTGCACTTTTATGGAATCGCGTTAATTTGTTAGTTTTAGTTTCATACCTTTGGCTTTCTGCTCGCTCTCCTGCTGGCTGCTGTTGCTGAGCGTCAGGCTACAGTTGCTGTTACTGTTGCAGGACAGGTTGCCGTCGAAGGCCTTGGAAGGGGAACCTGCCCCCTCTTCCTGATGCATCTCCGGGATCTCTCCACCCAAGCTCTCCACCTCCACCGTGCTGCTGTCAGACTCGCTGCGCCCCCCTGCCCGCTCCTCGGTCAGAGGTCCTTCGGGTAGAGAGACGGTTTGAGGGCTGGCGGGCAGCGAGGGCGCGGGGTTCTCAGCCAGAACCTCGGCGGGCCCTTCGGCCACGGCGGGTGACTCGGGAGTAGTCGGAGGCGTGTTGAGCACCGAGTTGGTGCCGCTGCTGGGATGCTCCTGCAGCTTCTCCTCTGCGTTCTCCTCCTCATCCCGCGCAGGTTCGGTGCACGGCTCGTCTGGAGCGGTAACGGCAGGCGGAGGAGAGTTGGCCGCCTCCGTGTCCGAGTCCGAAAACAGCTCTTTCAGAGTCTTCTTGGGCCACTGAACTTGGATGCTGGACCAAACATCCTTCTGGCCTTTGGTACGACAGCTGGGCGACCGTTCCTCAATCCCTACAGATATTTTGGCTCTTTTCTCTGGGATTTCCCAGAATCCTGAACATCCGCTTTTATTCTTCTCCTTGACGCCGTTGTATTTCTTTGAAGGCGAGCTCTTGGTTTTCGGATGTCCTTTTGGTACTTCCTTGGGTTGAAGTTCTGTTGCTTCGTCTTCAGAGCTGCTTTCGCCTCGATCCTCCAACTTTTTCGGCGAACTACTAGGCAGCCACTCGCCAGCTCTACTGCTTCTAGTTTTGCCTTTCGCTGGACTTTTCAAGTTGCGTTCGCCCAGAACTTCTGTTTTTTTTCTTCTGCCACCGGATCCTTCCACGTCCACCTCAAACGGGCCCTTCCTCTTGCCCGACTCCGGGCCGTCCGGGACGGTGGGTTCCTCGTCTAAAACCGTGGGAGCTTTGAAGCCTTCAGACGGGCTTCCGGTCTCCCAGCGCTGTGGTGAAAGCGAGCGCTCTGGAGGACCTCCTTTCCGAAGACTCACTCGTCCACCAGGATGATCCTCTTCATCATGATCAGCGTCATCGTCTTCCTCCCGTTCACTGTCATCTGTGGAGCTTTCCGAGCCTATGGGAAAAAGAGGGATGGACCTCCACTGTTAAACTAGACCAGGGGTCTGCAACCTTCAAAATCAAAAGAGCCATTTTGGTCTCTTTACTACCGAATAAAATTCACGGAAGCCACAAAACCTATTTGATCCCTAAAATTAAAATAACACTGCATAGGAAGAGGGCCAGAGCATATTACAGTGCCTGACATCATACTTGTGAGTTCAAACACCTCTTTAATCTTAATTTTAGTGATCTCCAACTGGCCAAGTCAAACATCATTAGCGGCGACATGAATAACAATCTCCAATCTGGTTTATATCCAGTTTGCAATACATAAAAAAACTAAAGTGTGTAGCATTTATGAAATTACAGAACTACAAAAATAAAACTAATGACATTTTATTGCTGTTTGTGACAATGGAAAACATCAAAATAATTTTAAAAAATGATGAAAAACAAGATTACTTTGATCTTGAAATTTAAGAAATAATTGACAAAATAAACAAATTAATAAAATAGCTTATTTATTGATTCCCATATATATGTTTCAAAGCTAGGGGAGCCTTTGCACAGGGATGAAAGAGCCGCATGTGGCTCTGGAGCCGCAGGTTGCAGACCCCTGAACTAGACCATAACTGAACTAGACCCGAACTTCGCAGAAACCCTGTTAGAAACAAGAAAGCTTAAAGGCGAAGTATGCAATTTCTCAGACACTAGTGGCACAAAATGCAACTGGAAGGAGGACTTTTCCAAAGATGTTTCCGAAACTACAACTCCTTCTAGTTGCTGATGACATAATTATTGAATAAATAAGCCTGAACACAGATTGCCTTAAAGTACGTTAGCATTAAAGCATTAAAGTCAGATGCTAAACAAACACATCAATGTTTTTAAAGTCACTCAAACAGGACTAATGTCACCCGTCAGGACTAATGGTTTCCTTACAGTGAATCAGTGGAGCAGCACAATTAGTCGTTAAAAGATCGAGATCTCGTTTCAAACACACATTATCTCATTCCTAAATGACAAGGATTCTCCTGTATCTATTAAACCTTTGATAAAAACATTCAGATCTGCATTTGCGCTGCCGCTGATCCACAGAGAGCATTTATGAAAAGGCTTCACAATCAGCGTTTTCATCCACACAGTGTCATTATTTATGCATTACAAACAATCAGATTACTCACAGAAGAACTGGGATGATTTAAACACTGATGTCTGTGTTAGAGAAAATCACCTTCTGAAAGAAACGTGACCCTTTCAATGATTGTATAAATCTGTTAAATTGAATCATTGAATCATTCACTCAAACCATTTTTTGTAAACAATTAATTCAGATTATTAATCATTTTCGATAGACAATTAACATTCTATTCAGAACCTCTAGTAAATTAAATGTTAATTTCTTTAGTTAGAGAGAAACGTGATCTCAGTTTGAAACTGAATTTATCCCGAATCGTGCAGCTCTACTTTTTAGTAATGAAATATTATACACTTCACCTTTAAGAAATGTGACATATTGTGACTTAATTAAGCGTTGTGGATGTAAAGGCACCTGGGAGGCCGTTGAGAATGGATGTGATCTCTATGGGCTTAACGGGCGTCTGCTGGTTTCCTTTATCTCCGCACTCCTCCATCTTTGAGAAGACATCACTGCCAGAGTTCGTTCTGGACAATCGACTGATGCGATTTCTGGATGGAGGAAGATCCTCTCGGTCTGTCAGTCTCTCTATTCGGTCTTTTTCTCGCTCTGCTTTATTCTGGGATTTAAAAAAGTCAGCAAATTAACATTGAAGTAAAATAGATCACTAAACTTTCTACGAAAAAATATGAAGATATCAGAATGATTTGTGGCAAGGATCATGTGACATTGAAGACTGGAGTAATGATGCTGAAAATACAGCTTTAATCACAGGAATAAATGACACTTTACTATATATTCACATAGAAAACAGCTGTTTTACATTGATATAATATTACACTGTTTTACTGTATTTATCATCTAATAAATTCAGCTTTAATCACAGGAATAAATGACACTTTACTATATATTCACATAGAAAACAGCTGTTTTACACTGATATAATATTACACTGTTTTACTGTATTTATCATCTAATAAATTCAGCTTTAATCACAGGAATAAATGACACTTTACTATATATTCACATAGAAAACAGCTGTTTTACACTGATATAATATTACACTGTTTTACTGTATTTATCATCTAATAAATTCAGCTTTAATCACAGGAATAAATGACACTTTACTATATATTCACATAGAAAACAGCTGTTTTACATTGATATAATATTACACTGTTTTACTGTATTTATCATCTAATAAATTCAGCTTTAATCACAGGAATAAATGACACTTTACTATATATTCACATAGAAAACAGCTGTTTTACACTGATATAATATTACACTGTTTTACTGTATTATCATCTAATAAATTCAGCTTTAATCACAGGAATAAATGACACTTTACTATATATTCACATAGAAAACAGCTGTTTTACACTGATATAATATTACACTGTTTTACTGTATTTATCATCTAATAAATTCAGCTTTAATCACAGGAATAAATGACACTTTACTATATATTCACATAGATATACACAATAAAAAATACAATACTTGTACACATACTGTACCTTTATTTTTTTGCGGTGCTTTATTTTAGGCACGTTCTTATTGGCTGGTCTGACAATTTTATCGGCTTTGATCCACTCGTCATACCTGTTAAGAGAGACAGATTGGTAAACATTTACTGGTTAATACATCTCCAAAGCTAATCAAACTCTGCCCCTTGTTGCAATTATGAAAAGAAAAATGTGTCCAAGTAATGTGAAGTCAAGTCATAACTGCATAAAGCCACTCTTAAGAGAATAAACACACTGTATACATAAAACACCAGCTGCGTTTACATGGACCCTAATAATCCAATTGCAATCGGACTAGTAGCAAAATCAAAAGTCACAGTAATCAGGTGAATCGGAATGAATTGAAATTTCATTCAGATTGTACAGGATGGTTTAAACCTTTTCTAATCAGTTCAATAGGACTCTTGATTGGAGGCTTGAAACTGGAAAACAGGAAAGAGAAGATGATGAATATAAGCAACATGCCACAATCCATCTCCTAATCAGGACCCCAAATAGATCAATATTAAACCTGCTTTTTACAAACAAAGAGAAGCAGCGATGACAGGATGATGGTTAGTATGAGCCGACAGTGAGAAACGTCAAAAGATCAGTTTCGATTTGAAGCCTGTGATAAACAGCCATCGCTTTATTTAGCTTTCATGTTCATTTCATTCCGATTGAAAGAGAAATGTCCATGTAAACATAGCTACTGCAAAAGAGAGACGATATACTGACAGAGTAAAAGATGTTCAGAAGGTCCTGCTCTATTTTTGTCATCAAGCGAATGGGAAATATCCACACAGCACAATCAAACTCGGCCCAAACCTGAGAAGTAAAACTTGAGCACGTCCTGATAACAAATGAGACCGGATCTCTATCCTGGTCTTAAAGGTTATTCACACGACAACGATTTGCAATGACAAAACACTCAGAAACCGATGAGAGCTGATAGGAAAAACATCCAGAACTGAGCAAAGATGGAAACATGTACAGTAATGCCTTGAGATACGAGCATAATCCGTTCCAGGACGAGCTCATAACTCAAGTTGCTCGTATCTCAAATAATTTTTCCCCATAAGAAATAACAGGAAAAAATCCATTCCAGCCCTCTAAAAAACTCCCATATTAGTGCTAATATCAATGGAAAAACATGTTTTTAATTGCTATAGACACACACACAATTATAGTATATAAGGATTCATGTGATATAAAATAAAATGTGGTTTTAATTATGAGTTTAAAAAAAGAGAAATGTCCATGTAAACATAGCTACTGCAAAAGAGAGACAATATACTGACAGAATAAAACATTATACCTTCGAGACAGACACCAGGTATAACACCAGCGGCTAATGGCAGTATGTGCGGAGGAGGAGGGAGGGTTTATGTAGATTATGTAAATAACGCAAACACAATAAGATTCGCTGGAGATGCGTACAGAAGTTGACTACGGCGAAAAATCCATGCCAAAAAGAAACGAGCACAAAACTGATGTTTACGAGCGTAAATTACATCCGCGAGTGGATAACAGATCTACACGGCAAAAACAGGAGCACGCAAGCTCATTATAATCCCTTTACATTCCCCACATGCATTCGATCTTCTCTCGACTGCTGTTTTCACTCCCGTGAACACTGTAGCATCTGTGAGCTGCTCGTATCTCAAATCTTTACTCGCATCTCAAAGCAAACAATTACTGGAAGGCTTGCTCGTATCTCAAATCTTTACTCGTACCTCAAAGCAAACAATTACTGGAAGGCTTGCTCGTATCTCAAATCTTTACTCGTATCTCAAAGCAAACAATTACTGGAAGGGCTTGCTCGTATCTCAAATCTTTACTCGCATCTCAAAGCAAACAATTACTGGAAGGCTTGCTCGTATCTCAAATCTTTACTCGTATCTCAAAGCAAACAATTACTGGAATGCTTGCTCGTATCTCAAATCTTTACTCGTATCTCAAAGCAAACAATTACTGGAAGGCTTGCTCGTATCTCAAATCTTTACTCGTATCTCAAAGCAAACAATTACTGGAAGGCTTGCTCGTATCTCAAATCTTTACTCGTATCTCAAAGCAAACAATTACTGGAAGGCTTGCTCGTATCTCAAATCTTTACTCGCATCTCAAAGCAAACAATTACTGGAAGGCTATCTCAAATCTTTACTCGCATCTCAAAGCAAACAATTACTGGAAGGCTTGCTCGTATCTCAAATCTTTACTCGTATCTCAAAGCAAACAATTACTGGAAGGCTTGCTCGTATCTCAAATCTTTACTCGTATCTCAAAGCAAACAATTACTGGAAGGCTTGCTCGTATCTCAAATCTTTACTCGTATCTCAAAGCAAACAATTACTGGAAGGCTTGCTTGTATCTCAAATCTTTACTCGTATCTCAAAGCAAACAATTACTGGAAGGCTTGCTCGCATTTCAAATCTTTACTCGCATCTCAAAGCAAACAATTACTGGAAGGCTTGCTCGTATCTCAAATCTTTACTCGCATCTCAAAGCAAACAATTACTGGAAGGCTATCTCAAATCTTTACTCGCATCTCAAAGCAAACAATTACTGGAAGGCTTGCTCGTATCTCAAATCTTTACTCGTATCTCAAATAAAACAATTACTGGAAGGCTTGCTCGTATCTCAAATCTTTACTCGTATCTCAAAGCAAACAATTACTGGAAGGCTTGCTCGTATCTCAAATCTTTACTCGCATCTCAAAGCAAACAATTACTGGAAGGCTATCTCAAATCTTTACTCGCATCTCAAAGCAAACAATTACTGGAAGGCTTGCTCGTATCTCAAATCTTTACTCGTATCTCAAAGCAAACAATTACTGGAAGGCTTGCTCGTATCTCAAATCTTTACTCGTATCTCAAAGCAAACAATTACTGGAAGGCTTGCTCGTATCTCAAATCTTTACTCGTATCTCAAAGCAAACAATTACTGGAAGGCTTGCTCGTATCTCAAATCTTTACTCGTATCTCAAAGCAAACAATTACTGGAAGGCTTGCTCGCATTTCAAATCTTTACTCGCATCTCAAAGCAAACAATTACTGGAAGGCTTGCTCGTATCTCAAATCTTTACTCGCATCTCAAAGCAAACAATTACTGGAAGGCTATCTCAAATCTTTACTCGCATCTCAAAGCAAACAATTACTGGAAGGCTTGCTCGTATCTCAAATCTTTACTCGTATCTCAAATCAAACAATTACTGGAAGGCTTGCTCGTATCTCAAATCTTTACTCGCATCTCAAAGCAAACAATTACTGGAAGGCTTGCTCGTATCTCAAATCTTTACTCGTATCTCAAAGCAAACAAATACTGGAAGGCTTGCTCGTATCTCAAATCTTTACTCGCATCTCAAAGCAAACAATTACTGGAAGGCTTGCTCGTATCTCAAATCTTTACTCGTATCTCAAAGCAAACAATTACTGGAAGGCTTGGTCGTATCTCAAATCTTTACTCGCATCTCAAAGCAAACAATTACTGGAAGGCTTGCTCGTATCATAAATCTTTACTCGTATCTCAAAGCAAACAATTACTGGAAGGCTTGCTCGTATCTCAAATCTTTACTCGTATCTCAAAGCAAACAATTACTGGAAGGCTTGCTCGTATCTCAAATCTTTACTCGTATCTCAAAGCAAACAATTACTGGAAGGCTTGCTCGTATCTCAAATCTTTACTCGTATCTCAAAGCAAACAATTACTGGAAGGCTTGCTCGTATCTCAAATCTTTACTCGCATCTCAAAGCAAACAATTACTGGAAGGCTTGCTCGTATCTCAAATCTTTACTCGTATCTCAAAGCAAACAATTACTGGAAGGCTTGCTCGTATCTCAAATCTTTACTCGCATCTCAAAGCAAACAATTACTGGAAGGCTTGCTCGTATCTCAAATCTTTACTCGCATCTCAAAGCAAACAATTACTGGAAGGCTTGCTCGTATCTCAAATCTTTACTCGTATCTCAAAGCAAACAATTACTGGAAGGCTTGCTCGTATCTCAAATCTTTACTCGTATCTCAAAGCAAACAATTACTGGAAGGCTTGCTCGTATCTCAAATCTTTACTCGTATCTCAAAGCAAACAATTACTGGAAGGCTTGCTCGTATCTCAAATCTTTACTCGTATCTCAAAGCAAACAATTACTGGAAGGCTTGCTCGTATCTCAAATCTTTACTCGCATCTCAAAGCAAACAATTACTGGAAGGCTATCTCAAATCTTTACTCGCATCTCAAAGCAAACAATTACTGGAAGGCTTGCTCGTATCTCAAATCTTTACTCGTATCTCAAAGCAAACAATTACTGGAAGGCTTGCTCGTATCTCAAATCTTTACTCGTATCTCAAAGCAAACAATTACTGGAAGGCTTGCTCGTATCTCAAATCTTTACTCGTATCTCAAAGCAAACAATTACTGGAAGGCTTGCTCGTATCTCAAATCTTTACTCGTATCTCAAAGCAAACAATTACTGGAAGGCTTGCTCGTATCTCAAATCTTTACTCGTATCTCAAAGCAAACAATTACTGGAAGGCTTGCTCGTATCTCAAATCTTTACTCGCATCTCAAAGCAAACAATTACTGGAAGGCTATCTCAAATCTTTACTCGCATCTCAAAGCAAACAATTACTGGAAGGCTTGCTCGTATCTCAAATCTTTACTCGTATCTCAAAGCAAACAATTACTGGAAGGCTTGCTCGTATCTCAAATCTTTACTCGTATCTCAAAGCAAACAATTACTGGAAGGCTTGCTCGTATCTCAAATCTTTACTCGTATCTCAAAGCAAACAATTACTGGAAGGCTTGCTCGTATCTCAAATCTTTACTCGTATCTCAAAGCAAACAATTACTGGAAGGCTTGCTCGCATTTCAAATCTTTACTCGCATCTCAAAGCAAACAATTACTGGAAGGCTTGCTCGTATCTCAAATCTTTACTCGCATCTCAAAGCAAACAATTACTGGAAGGCTATCTCAAATCTTTACTCGCATCTCAAAGCAAACAATTACTGGAAGGCTTGCTCGTATCTCAAATCTTTACTCGTATCTCAAATCAAACAATTACTGGAAGGCTTGCTCGTATCTCAAATCTTTACTCGCATCTCAAAGCAAACAATTACTGGAAGGCTTGCTCGTATCTCAAATCTTTACTCGTATCTCAAAGCAAACAATTACTGGAAGGCTTGCTCGTATCTCAAATCTTTACTCGCATCTCAAAGCAAACAATTACTGGAAGGCTTGCTCGTATCTCAAATCTTTACTCGTATCTCAAAGCAAACAATTACTGGAAGGCTTGGTCGTATCTCAAATCTTTACTCGCATCTCAAAGCAAACAATTACTGGAAGGCTTGCTCGTATCTCAAATCTTTACTCGTATCTCAAAGCAAACAATTACTGGAAGGCTTGCTCGTATCTCAAATCTTTACTCGTATCTCAAAGCAAACAATTACTGGAAGGCTTGCTCGTATCTCAAATCTTTACTCGCATCTCAAAGCAAACAATTACTGGAAGGTTTGCTCGTATCTCAGAATACTCATATGTCGGGACGCTCGTATCTCAAGGTATTGCTGTAGTTGGGTTGAAGAACTCAAAATCTGTGGCTTTTTCAGATCTTTCAATCTAATGGACAAAATAAGCTTGTGTAATTTACATGTGAACTTTCGTTTCTGCTCTTTCGTGTGCTCATCATGGTTGAAAGTGGACAAGGCACCAAAACGTTTCAGACCCCGTTTACACCTGTATTTACACCACTCGTGATCCAATCGGTCAAAACACATCATAACACACACAATGGATCGCCTGATGCAAGTTGCACACAAAACTAAATAACAAGCTGTGCTCACAAAGTACCAGCTTCATATTACAAGGACAAGTTTCCCAGAGTAATCTTTGAAAGAAAGTTTTGAGGCACTTATTAGTAAACTAGACATCATCCATGAGCAGAACTGCATCAGTTACACCAGTGAAACGATCAGTAGCTTTGCATGAGCAGACATTTGCATCCACTGCATTATTTAAACACATTTACACGTATTAAAACCAAAAAAGCTGAGGTTGGTCACTAAAGTGTGCATCCAACTGCAAAAGAGCGCTGCACTGACGATGCAGTTTTGTAGGCCAGCCCGTATGTTCGCATCCTCCCGGTTCCCTCGAATAAAAACCCAACAGATCTTTCCACTCGCTTTTGGATCGTAAGCACAACTAAAGTTTACAAAATGCTAATCTTCACAAACAAAACCTAAATGCAATCGGCAGAAATAAACAACTAAACTACACCAGTTGCACGACTTCAACATTAATGGAGGGGATAATTCACCCCAAAAATGAAAACTATCCCATAATTTACTCACAGTCAAGTCGTCCCGGGTGTTTATGACTTTCTTCTTTCAGCCGAACACAATTGGAGTTAAAATATCCTGGCTCCTCGCAGCTTTATAATGGGAGTGAATGAATGGCGCCTTATTGTTTGATGCTCTGAAAAGCGCATCCATTCGTCATGAAAGTAATCCATCCTATACAATTGTAATCTGTGGCTTCAGGCAACAGCCGTATGAGAGTCGAGTCCTGTGAAAGAGTGACCTCTGACCCGATGCATGAGCTCAGGTGAGAGTCTCTCAAGGTTCAAACAAACTCAAGCTCCTCCTACATTTCTCTTCTCCTCTTCTCTCTATTCTCCTTTTTGATTTTAATTTGAGACCGGTGTTTTGTTTTGCACTTCTATGTTCGTCCATACATCATGCTTCGGGTCAGAGGTCACTCATCTGTCGGAACCCGAGTCGCATACGGCCGTTGCTGAAAGCCAGAGACGCGTCGGGTCAGAGGTCACTCATCTGTCAGAACCCGAGTCGCATACTTCCATTGCTGAAAGCCAGAGACGCGTCGGGTCAGAGGTCACTCATCTGTCGGAACCCGACTCGCATACGGCCGTTGCTGAAAGCCAGAGACGCGTCGGGTCAGAGGTCACTCATCTGTCAGAACCCGAGTCGCATACTTCCATTGCTGAAAGCCAGAGACGCGTCGGGTCAGAGGTCACTCATCTGTCGGAACCCGAGTCGCATACGGCCGTTGCTGAAAGCCAGTGACGTGTCGGGTCAGAGGTCACTCATCTGTCGGAACCCGACTCGCACACGGCCGTTGCTGCAAGCCAGTGACGTGTCGGGTCAGAGGTCACTCATCTGTCGGAACCCGAGTCGCATACGGCCGTTGCTGCAAGCCAGAGACGCGTCGGGTCAGAGGTCACTCATCTGTCGGAACCCGAGTCGCATACGGCCGTTGCTGCAAGCCAGAGACGCGTCGGGTCAGAGGTCACTCATCTGTCGGAACCCGAGTCGCATACGGCCGTTGCTGCAAGCCAGAGACGCGTCGGGTCAGAGGTCACTCACCTGTCGGAACCCGACTCGCATACGGCCGTTGCTGCAAGCCAGTGACGCGTCGGGTCAGAGGTCACTCATCTGTCGGAACCCGGGTCGCATACGGCCATTGCTGCAAGCCAGAGACGCGTCGGGTCAGAGGTCACTCATCTGTCGGAACCCGAGTCGCATACTTCCGTTGCTGCAAGTAAATGACGCGTCGGGTCAGAGGTCACTCATCTGTCGGAACCCGAGTCGCATACAGCCGTTGCTGTAAGCCAGAGACGCGTCGGGTCAGAGGTCACTCATCTGTCGGAACCCGAGTCGCATACAGCCGTTGCTGCAAGCCAGAGACGCGTCGGGTCAGAGGTCACTCATCTGTCGGAACCCGAGTCGCATACTTCCGTTGCTGCAAGCCAGAGACGCGTCGGGTCAGAGGTCACTCATCTGTCGGAACCCGGGTCGCATACGGCCATTGCTGCAAGCCAGAGACGCGTCGGGTCAGAGGTCACTCATCTGTCGGAACCCGAGTCGCATACTTCCGTTGCTGCAAGTAAATGACGCGTCGGGTCAGAGGTCACTCATCTGTCGGAACCCGAGTCGCATACAGCCGTTGCTGTAAGCCAGAGACGCGTCGGGTCAGAGGTCACTCATCTGTCGGAACCCGAGTCGCATACAGCCGTTGCTGCAAGCCAGTGACGCGTCGGGTCAGAGGTCACTCATCTGTCGGAACCCGACTCGCATACGGCCGTTGCTGCAAGCCAGTGACCCGTCAGGTCAGAGGTCACTCATCTGTCGGAACCCGAGTCGCATACGGCCGTTGCTGCAAGCCAGTGACCCGTCGGGTCAGAGGTCACTCATCTGTCGGAACCCGAGTCGCATACGGCCGTTGCTGCAAGCCAGTGACGCGTCGGGTCAGAGGTCACTCATCTGTCGGAACCCGAGTCGCATACGGCCGTTGCTGCAAGCCAGTGATTATAGTTTATAAAGTTCTAAATATGGATATTTTTCAAAGAAAAATGCATGGCTTGGCTTCAGAAGGCCTTTATTAACTCACTGGAGTCATCTGGATTACTTCATGATGGATGGATGGGCTTAAAAAAAATGGCACCATTCACTCCCACTATAAAGCTGGGAAGAGCCAGCATCTGTTTTTTAAAATAGCTCCAATTGTGTTTGGCTGAAAGGAGAAAGTCATACACACCACCGGGATTCTTTCACCGCAAATTCCTTTTCGTCTGAACTACTCCCTTAAGCTCGCCAACTACTTCAGTCTTTATTTAGAAAACATTTAGTTTGCAAGAGCGTGATTATAAACACAAACGAGAAGATGAGTCTGTGATAACGTTTAATGGCAACATCTGTAGTCCCACGTTTGCACTTTTCAAGACATCTAAAAGCTTAAAACCCCCAAAAATCACAACTGACGCATTTCATGTCAGAATAAAGCATGAAGCATCTAGAGCAGACCTTATTTCCGGCATTAACCCGTTGAAAAACCCCTCAGGACGATGGAACCGGAGAAAATGCTAAAACGCTGGTGTCCAGGTTTTGGCCTACAAAAGCTCTACATGCACCAGACTCCCCAACTCCAGGACTATAATCCGCTTGGGGCGACCAAATGTTGGGTAAATGCAAACAAATGAGGCATGAGTTCCCAGGGTCCTGCCTTACCTGACGTTCCAGCCACAGTAGTGCACCAGGTAGAGCACCTCTCCCCCCTCCAGGTCTGACTCTTTCACAGTGGCTTCGTACGTCTTCTGATTGCGGCCTCGCCCATACCTCACCTGCACCTTCATCCCAGGAGGGTAACACTCAAACTCCTCCCCTTCCTCCCACTCCTGACTGCTGACATCCCTGCAAGAAAGACAATTCAGTACTTCCTGTTTCCTGTCCCTAGGCTTCCCCACAACCAGCCCTCCCCAAAACACCCACCCTGCCTCTCAACCTAGTGCTTCTGAAACCTCATCTTTCCCTGTCGGATAAGTCTAACAATCCTCCTGAACATCGGAGGAAGGCATTATGGATGGGGTCATCAGCCGGCTGTCTGAACCTCAACCTGGAATTTATTAAGAAGCTGGTATAAAAGGAATATTTCCACCCAAAAATGAATCTTCTGTCATCATTTACTCACCCTCATGAAACCTGTTTCTCTTCCATTTGAAGAATCTCAAGCTGTTCTTTCCATATAATGAAAGCATTGGATGTCAAGCTCCAAAACGACTGAAATGAATAAAGTCTATCAAGTCTTCTGTATGCTAAGTTGCTATATACAGAAAATCTTGTCTGCACTCCCAACTTGGATGATTCTTGACAGAAAAAGTCTGCTGATAGTCTCTGGATAAAGACGATTATCTGTCTGCAATGCCATTCATCTCAAAGAAAGCTGGTCTTCTGGAAATACACAACTGATGTCTTTATTCATGGGTCCTGGAGACACTGACGCTGTTTAACCTGAACTGTGAGCGTCACGTGATGTGACAGAGCTGGAGGGAAATGACATCACTGGAAGACCGACTCAAAATATTGAGCTATAATGTAAATTATAATATCATTTATAATGAAAAAAGAAATGATACTAGTGAAACTTCTAAAATTATATTATATTATTAATTATTTATATACATACACACACACACTTAAAAATTATGAAGCTTCTACATAATTTGTTATATCTCTCAAATATAAATTTTATTAATTTATATAATAGTTTTTTTATATTATTATATATGATAAAATAAGAAATATGATACAAATATACATATATATATTTATAAATAAAATGGACGCTTCAGTACAAAACTACTAATTTTAATTATTTTTATCATGTATAATATATGAATTAAATACAGTATATATTAAATAAATAGAAATAAAACTAATAAATAGAAATAAAAAAATATATATATAAACTTTTTAAATGTATTATAAATATAAATATGTAATAATAGTTGTATTACTGAATCGGATTCACTATTTTCGTGAAACACCTACAATAATATAACAAAATATTAGTGTTGCTTATTTTTCTCAGACCATGTTTAAATGACAGTGAATGGAGAAAGATGAAATCTGCCCATCATGGCATCCAACAACCAACGCTAATCAACACAAACCTGTAGAAAACACCCGCCTTCACTGGGAGTACTGGGATTGTGATGCTTTTTGGAGCTTGACAGCCTGTGGTCATTATATGAACGTTTAGTGTTTGACTGAAGAAATAAAGTCATACAGGTTGAGATCAACACGAAGGCGAGAAATGATGCTTCTAACTTGATATTTTAAATGTGACTTTGAACTTGATTCAAGATGTGTGTGTGTGTGTGACAGGGAAAGGGTCAAAGTGCAGCAAGAGGGCACAGCGAAGCTCAGCAAAGGGGCAAATCACAATCACGTTAGAGAGCAGAGAGAAGCCGCGTTAGACAGTTAGACAGGCTGAATCTACCGCTCCGCTGATCAAACCACTTCAACCGGGAGACAACCTGGTTAGTGAGCGGCAGACAACTCTCAACTAGTGATGCAACAACTCAGCTGGGACTAGGCAGGACCCTGGATCCACTGTTATTTGATTCAATACAGAAAGTGAAGGGGAAAAGCATCATGGGAAAACCACCACTGCAGGATGACTGTTGAGACGGCGGCAAAAAGCATCTATGAAAACCAGCTAAACAATCGGATCACAGGAGATTAGTCAGGCAAGTTTAATCTCAAAAGGCATGTGCATCCAAATGCTTCAAATTAGGGATTTAGTCGAGGGACTGAAGTGTAGATAGAGGTGGGAATCGAAGGAAATGTTCCGTTCCGCTCCGTAAAGACTTACGAGTGAGAAAGTGAAACTAAAACAGCTTATGAGACCATGATAAGTGTTTTTATGGCAGAACAGAACAATCACGATTCCCAACCCTAAGCCGACGTGATTGAGCGCCATCATCATCCACACGGATCTCACAACAACACAGCAGGAACTACAGGCATGATATGAGAGAGCAGGAAGCGTCGGGAAACAGCCGCGGAAGAGCTTCACTCGCTCCGCCGAGCGTCAGTCACACCTGAATACTTAAACACAAAACTTTACACCCAAAAATCGTTTTCCCACAAAAGCAGTGCCAGAATAATGCAGAACTGACTCACAATCCGCTGCAGGTTTTATTCCGCAGGGATGCATTACATTTCTTCAAAAATATACTATGATGTTACAAAAAAATTCTGATTCTTTTAAACTTTCTATTTATTACAGAATCCTAAACTAAATTTGTCCACAAAAAAAGTGCAGCAGCACAACTGATAATAATCATAAATGTTTGTTGAGCATCAAATATGAATGATTTGTGGGGATCATGTGACACTGAAGACTGGAGTAATGATGCTGAAAATACAACTTTAATCACAGGAATAAATGACACTTTACTATATATTCACATAGAAAACAGCTGTTTTACACTGATATAATATTACACTGTTTTACTGTATTTATCATCTAATAAATTCAGCTTTAATCACAGGAATAAATGACACTTTACTATATATTCACATAGAAAACAGCTGTTTTACACTGATATAATATTACACTGTTTTACTGTATTTATCATCTAATAAATTCAGCTTTAATCACAGGAATAAATTACACTTTACTATATATTCACATAGAAAACAGCTGTTTTACACTGATATAATATTACACTGTTTTACTGTATTTATCATCTAATAAATTCAGCTTTAATCACAGGAATAAATGACACTTTACTATATATTCACATAGAAAACAGCTGTTTTACACTGATATAATATTACACTGTTTTACTGTATTTATCATCTAATAAATTCAGCTTTAATCACAGGAATAAATGACACTTTACTATATATTCACATAGAAAACAGCTGTTTTACACTGATATAATATTACACTGTTTTACTGTATTTATCATCTAATAAATTCAGCTTTAATCACAGGAATAAATTACACTTTACTATATATTCACATAGAAAACAGCTGTTTTACACTGATATAATATTACACTGTTTTACTGTATTTATCATCTAATAAATTCAGCTTTAATCACAGGAATAAATTACACTTTACTATATATTCACATAGAAAACAGCTGATTTACACTGATATAATATTACACTGTTTTACTGTATTTATCATCTAATAAATTCAGCTTTAATCACAGGAATAAATGACACTTTACTATATATTCACATAGAAAACAGCTGATTTACACTGATATAATATTATACTGTTTTACTGTATTTATCATCTAATAAATTCAGCTTTTATCACAGGAATAAATGACATGGCTGGCTGTGTCTACAGTCAAGTGTTACCGAGATATTGAACAATTAAAATTCACGCATGATATTGATCATTTAAATTGTATTTCTAAAAGACGGGAAAAACAAAAAGTGCAACGAAAACAAGAACGGAGGCCATTTTTGCTGGAGACATATGGAATGGTTCAAGATAATATGGAAAAGGGTGAGAGAGAGAGAGAGAGAGAGAGAGAGAGAGAAAGAAAGAAAGCTAAAAGAGCTCACGCTTCGGCCAACATGCAGCTTCAATAAGCGGCGAGTGACGTGAGACGAACCGCAGCTTCAACGTCAAAATCAGTCACAAAACCCCATTATTAAGAGTTTTCATTGACGGCTTCTCATTCAATGTCATGCATTGATCCTTTTAGTCTCTTTCTCTCTCTCTCTCCGTCAGAGATTCACAGAGCCATGCACTGAAGCTCAGAGAGGAAGCGACACCTACCCTGACGGGTCTTTGCTATCGGGTTCCTCGCACGCTTCCTCCCGCACGTTCTCCATCTCCGCCGCCGCTTCGCACTCTTTGGCCTCTTCCATCGTCTCGTTCTCCTCTTCATCAGCGCGATCATCATCCTCCTCCTCCTCGTTTACGCTGCTGATATCCGCTCGATCTTCACATGGCGCGGTGGTCTCGGCCTTCTCCTCCTGAGGAGAAATAACACGTCACCCTCTTGCGATGAATATGATTTGACCCTAATTAAAACCTGATTTGTAAATGCATCATTGTTTTTGATTCAGCAGCTTGTGTTGGGGGGAAAGCGTGCCTTATAAATATACATGAGGTCAGACAATCCTGCTGAGACACCAGATAAACTGAAAGTCCATTTAATTAATACATTTATGCAGACCGAAGAAATAAACAAACATTAGATCTGGTGTAGTGTGTGTCCAGCTTACATACTGCACAAACACAACGTGCGACCAGCATCATCGGCTCGTTTGCGCATCGATAATAGCAGACTCAAGCGTGTTTACCTTATTATTATGTATATTAATAAATCCTTCATTACAATCCGCATCCATTCAAACACTAGCGAGACGCTGGTTTGCGAGAGAAGGATTCACTGTAATCAGCCTGCTTTCTTTACATCAGCACTGTTTTTCACCGATTGCTTCAATGAATTGGCTTTACTGGATCACTGGACTGAAAGATTTCCCGGCTATGACAAACCGGGTTAGAACTGAAGCCCCCGCCGCACAGATGCTTGCAGACGCTCGGTGTGACGCACATGATCTGAGAGGATGTTTCGTACCTTGAGCACGAGCTGTGTGTCAGAGGCCTCTGGTTCTTTGAGGGCTTTCTGTTCTTCTTCAGTGCTGGATGTGCTTAAAGAGACACTGTTTCCGCCGCTGGCTGTTTCCTCAGCGTTCGCCTCACTCTTCACACCCGACTTATACGGCAGATCCATGCGGAAGGTGATTCCCGTGGAGGCGCAGTAATCCTCAAAGCCATACAGGTACCTGCAGATCAGCAACACACGCCATCACTGCACGCTTTACACCACAACAACATTCATTTGATCACAAATACAGTGAAACAGACATATTGTGAAATATTATTAAAAATTTTTTTTAAATTACATGAATCTGTATGAATACGTATAAAATTCAGATTAATAAAACATTTACATTTACATTTATGCATTTGGCAGACGCTTTTATCCAAAGCGACTTACATTGCATTCAAGGAACACATTGAATCTTGCTTTCCCTGGGTTCGAACCCATGACCATGGCGTTGTTAATGCCAACGCTCTACTGACTGAGCTACAGGAAAACATTTTAAATTGACTGCAGGATAATCGTGATCTCTGTTTGAAAAAAGTAAACTACATAAATTATTAGATGATAAATACAGTAAAAAAGAGTAATAATATATCAGTGTAAAACAGCTGTTTTCTATGTGAATATATAGTAAAGTGTCATTTATTCCTGTGATTAAAGCTGAATTTATTAGATGATAAATACAGTAAAACAGTGTAATATTATATCAGTGTAAAACAGCTGTTTTCTATGTGAATATATAGTAAAGTGTCATTTATTCCTGTGATTAAAGCTGAATTTATTAGATGATAAATACAGTAAAACAGTGTAATATTATATCAGTGTAAAACAGCTGTTTTCTATGTGAATATATAGTAAAGTGTAATTTATTCCTGTGATTAAAGCTGAATTTATTAGATGATAAATACAGTAAAACAGTGTAATATTATATCAGTGTAAAACAGCTGTTTTCTATCTGAATATATAGTAAAGTGTCATTTATTCCTGTGATTAAAGCTGAATTTATTAGATGATAAATACAGTAAAACAGTGTAATATTATATCAGTGTAAAACAGCTGTTTTCTATGTGAATATATAGTAAAGTGTCATTTATTCCTGTGATTAAAGCTGAATTTATTAGATGATAAATACAGTAAAACAGTGTAATATTATATCAGTGTAAAACAGCTGTTTTCTATGTGAATATATAGTAAAGTGTCATTTATTCCTGTGATTAAAGCTGAATTTATTAGATGATAAATACAGTAAAACAGTGTAATATTATATCAGTGTAAAACAGCTGTTTTCTATGTGAATATATAGTAAAGTGTAATTTATTCCTGTGATTAAAGCTGAATTTATTAGATGATAAATACAGTAAAACAGTGTAATATTATATCAGTGTAAAACAGCTGTTTTCTATCTGAATATATAGTAAAGTGTCATTTATTCCTGTGATTAAAGCTGAATTTATTAGATGATAAATACAGTAAAACAGTGTAATATTATATCAGTGTAAAACAGCTGTTTTCTATGTGAATATATAGTAAAGTGTCATTTATTCCTGTGATTAAAGCTGAATTTATTAGATGATAAATACAGTAAAACAGTGTAATATTATATCAGTGTAAAACAGCTGTTTTCTATCTGAATATATAGTAAAGTGTCATTTATTCCTGTGATTAAAGTTGTATTTTCAGCATCATTACTCCAGTCTTCAGTGTCACATAATCGTCACAAATCATTCATATACGATGATTTGATTCTCAACAAACATTTATAATCTGACACTTTATAAACATAGAAACCAGATATTTTAAGCTGTAATAATATTTCACAATATTACTGGTTTTTCATTTTTGATATTGTTGCGCATAAGAGACTTAAATAATACATTTCCACCAACATATTTGGATGGTATTTATATGATCTGAACCAAATCGAGCAAATCTGGTTAAAAGTGGAACTGGTTTAGGTTTTGAGTACAGGTGTAACGGTACACGTGTTTGTCCCGAAACATCACGGTTCGGTCAGACGGCGGATACAGCGTTTCAGACGCTCCACGCTCCGATCCAGAAGGGGGCGCTGCAGTAATGCAAAGCTGTTTGCAAATCACCACAACTGGAAGAGACGATTTAACTCAGAACAAGAGTTCAGCGGCACGCAAGAGATTGCTAGAATCCTCTGAGGTTTCATTTATTTTTGTGACGCGTCCCACAAATATAAGCAAAGGAAACCTGGCATTCTGTTTGTTTTCATCATTTCACAGAAGCACAGTGTTTATAATGTCTTACTCTTAAATGTATGACAATGCATTTTAAGTTATAATAATCATTTGGATTGTGCGGATTTGTGTCGTGAAAGTCTCACTACTTCATTCCAGTGATGAAATATGTGTCCTGGAAATGAGAAGCGTCAGGTTTCCTCCTGGAAAAGTGAAAGAGGCTCTTCTTCTCCTCCTCTTTCATCTTTCTGTGACTTGTTTAAAAAGTGTAACATTAAACTTTGCGCACTGTCAAGTGAACGAACTCTCACACGCAAAAAAAGGTTTTATTTTTCATTATTCTACTGTACTTTTATAACAAGATATGCATCGGTTTTGTAGCTGATTGTGACCAAATGCCTTTTGTTTTTCATCAGCTCTACAAAAAACTAAACTTATGCAAGAGCGCATTCTGTTCTCTTCTTCATTTGCGCCACTGTCTGTTCAAAATAAATGAAAAGACACCATGCATTGGAGATTTGTTGCTTTTCCCATTGTACCGAACTCTAACTTTGACCCCGAAACCGAGGTGCGCATCGAACCGTGACTTCAGTGTGCCGTTACACCCCTCGTTTCCAGTGAGGATGCTTCTCTGTCATAACTGGGAAGAATAAGAGAGCTGACAGACAGAAGCCATGCATGCAGTGCTTCCTCTCTTTGCGGTGACTTGAAATCCCACTGCCAAACCACTCGTGTTTGCTGTCATCCTGAACGGAAAGAGGCACGTACTTTTTGTAGGCACATTTGACGTTGTAACCGGCGGCGGAGTTGAGCACAGGGATGCCCAGATCCTGATACACCTGCTTCCAGACGGATCCGCTGTCGATCTGAAACACAGGGAGGAACACGTCCCACTCAGCGAGTGAAAGCCAACGCCGGCGGAACGATCAGAAACACAACTCACATTCTCAAATCCTCCGAGCTTCTGCACCAGCCGGTAGAGCTGAAACAGATTCAGGTTCTTGTAGCCCAGCACGGGTCGCTTATTGATGGGAGTTCCTGAGAAACAACAGGAGGCGAGTTAGTGTGACTTTCAAAGTAAAATACATCAATGCCTTGAGATACGAGCGTCCTGACATACGAGTGTTCTGAGATACGAGCAAGCCTTCCAGCTAAATTTTGCTTTGAGATACGAGTAAAGATTTGAGATACAAGTAAAGATTTGAGATACGAGTAAAGATTTGAGATACGAGTAAAGATTTGAGATTTAAGTAAAGATTTGAGATACGAGTAAAGATTGGAGATACGAGTAAAGATTTGAGATTTAAGTAAAGATTTGAGATACGAGTAAAGATTTGAGATTTAAGTAAAGATTTGAGATACGAGTAAAGATTTGAGATTTAAGTAAAGATTTGAGATACGAGTAAAGATTTGAGATACGAGTAAAGATTTGAGATACGAGTAAAGATTTGAGATTTAAGTAAAGATTTGAGATACGAGTAAAGATTTGAGATACGAGTAAAGATTTGAGATACGAGTAAAGATTTGAGATTTAAGTAAAGATTTGAGATACGAGTAAAGATTTGAGATACGAGTAAAGATTTGAGATTTAAGTAAAGATTTGAGATACGAGTAAAGATTTGAGATACGAGTAAAGATTTGAGATTTAAGTAAAGATTTGAGATACGAGTAAAGATTTGAGATACGAGTAAATATTTGAGATTTAAGTAAAGATTTGAGATACGAGTAAAGATGTGAGATCCGAGTAAAGATTTGAGATACGAGTAAAGATTTGAGATACGAGTAAAGATTTGAGATACGAGTAAAGATTTGAGATACGAGTAAAGATTTGAGATTTAAGTAAAGATTTGAGATACGAGTAAAGATTTGAGATTTAAGTAAAGATTTGAGATACGAGTAAAGATTTGAGATACGAGTAAAGATTTGAGATACGAGTAAAGATTTGAGATACGAGTAAAGATTTGAGATACGAGTAAAGATTTGAGATACGAGCAAGCCTTCCAGCTAAATTTTGCTTTGAGATACGAGTAAAGATTTGAGATACGAGTAAAGATTTGAGATACGAGCAGCTTACAGACGCTGACGCTAGCAGCACTTGGAGCCCACGTCCCTCACTCCTTCACTTCACGTGTTCATCGACTAAAACAAAAGTGTTCACGCAACAAAAACAGCAGTGGAGAGAAGATGGAGCGCGTGTGGGGAGTGTTTGCGTGCAGATGAGATGTCATGCTCCCGGTTTTCCGCGTGTAGATCTGTAATCCGCTCACGGATGTAATTTACGCGCAAACAAGCATCAGTTTTGCGTTTGTTTCTTTTTGGCATGGATTTTCCGCCATAGTCAACTTCCGTACGAATCTCCCACGAGTCTCCCGTATTGTGTTTGCGTTATTTACGTAATCCCTCCTCCTCTTCCTCCTCCTCCGCACATGCGTCATTAGCCGCTACTATATCTTCTGTCTCGAAGGTAAGAACTCATAATTAAAACCACATTTTACTTTATATCACAGGAATCCTTAAATACTATTATTGTGTGTGTGTGTGTGTGTCTCTATAGCAATTAAAAACATATTTTCCCATTGTTATTAGCACTAATAAGGGAGTTTTTTTGAGGGCCGGAACAGATTATTTTTTTCTGTTGTTATTATTAACCCTAAACCTATGAAAAAAAATTATTTGAGATCAAAGTATTACTGTACAAACATTTGCATTAATGCAGTTGATAAATGTATTATCTAAAGCAACTTAAATATATATATATATATATATATATATATATCATGCACTCCTAGGGAATCAAACTCATGGTGAACACCAGCTGAGCGACAGGAACGCTATATTACTGATCACTGATGCATTACGTCTCAAAGCAACTAATCCCAGTATCATCTGAGCATCAGACCGATGACTGAACGCACACAACAACAACAAAACAGATCATCACGCGGATGATAACCTCGAGTGCTGCTACTGCTAACTATAGGCGCTGATTACAACTGTTTTCAACTAAAAAACGAAGACCTATATTATATTTTTGAAAACTATTCTATTATAATGTCTGTGTAAACGCAACGTCATGTGAAGTATGCAACGTTTATAGGCATATGCTATTTTTGTTTTTACAAAGTGACATCGCCGCCTAGTGGCCGGACAGCAGAATACAGCGTTTCCAGTCGTTTCACGGATCTGTGTGAACGTTTCACAACATAAACTGTACATCCAAAATGCAAAGGAAATATTTTTACATTTTTAGTACATCATTGTCATGTGAATGTACCCTAAAACTATTTCAGTTATTGAAGTAAAGCTGAAATAAAATATCTATGTTAGATTGAAACTTTAAACAAAAACGTTGCCTTGGAAGCGAAGTGAAATACATACGGTTAAAGTTGAATATAATGACCAAAAAAAGAGAAAGCTATACAGAAATGTTAAAAAACAGGGGAAAATGAAAATTTGAAATATATAATAAAAGCAAAACATTAATAAATACTTCAATAGCGTATAAATAATAGTAAACACTACCACTGCTGACCTCTATCCTCCATAAACTTGTAAAGCTGCTGTAGGAAGTTATCCTTCTCTTCTGGGAACGGCTCCACTTCCTCCTGCACACAGGAAACACACACACACACACACACACACACACACACACACACACACACACACACACACACACACACACACACACACACACACACACACACACACACACACACACACACACACACACACAGGCTTTGAATACAGAAGTTAACTGCACTACAAGTGACACAAACTATTGTGACCTCGATTCAAACACACACATACATCTCATTCCTAATGACAACGATTCTCCTGTGTCTATTAAACTATAGAGAAAAGTACACACACACACACACACACACACACACAAACAAACACAAAAACACACACACACACACACAAACAAACACAAACACAAAAAGACACACACACTCACACAAACAAACACACAAACATAAAAACATTCACACAAACACAAAAACACACACACACACACACACACACACACAAACATAAAACAACGATTCTCCTGTGTCTATTAAACCATAGAGAAAAGTACACACACACACACACACACACACACACACAAACACACAAACACTCACACAAACAAACACAAACACAAAAACACACACACACACACAAACACTCACACAAACAAACACAAACACACACACACACTCACACAAACATAAAAACACTCACACACACACAAACATTCACACAAACAAAAACACACACACACACAAACACAAACAAACACACAAACATAAAAAACACACACACAAACACAAAAACACACACACACACAAACACAAACAAACACACAAACAAAAGCATTCACACAAACACAAAAACACACACACACACAAACACAAAAACAAACACACAAACATAAAAACACACACACACACAAACACAAACAAACACACAAACATAAAAGCATTCACACAAACACAAAAATACAAAAACACACACACACACACACACAAACACAAAAACAAACACACAAACATAAAAACACACACACACACACACACAAACACAAAAACACACACACACAAACAAACACACACACAAAAACACACACACACACACACACACAAACACAAACAAACACACAAACATAAAAACATTCACACAAACACAAAAACACACACACACAAACATAAAAACACTCACACAAACAAACAAACACACACATGCACGCACTCACATAAACACACATACACACACACTCACACACAACCACTCAGACACACACTCACACACAACCACTCAGACACACACACACACACACCAGCCGTGCATTTGATCCGGCTTTAATACACTCCACACGAACAGCCTCTGTCAACAGCTCAACCTGTCCTCACACACACAACCTGTTAATCTCTCACTCTTTAATGAAGAAACGCCGCTTGAGCGCCAAAGCTGATGTTCAGTGTTCCTAAAGGTTAAAGGGCCGATGACAGGAGCACACACACACACACACATTAGAGCTACAGAATCTGTCAGTGATGTTTCTCTCATGATCACCTCTTCATCCTCGCCGCCGGCCTCTTCCTCCTGCTCCTCCTCCTCCTCCTCTTCATCATCCTCACTGCTGGAGCTTTCGTCCTTCACCTCCGTCCTCCAGGCGTTCGGCACAGCGCCGTCCCGCTGAAAGCCCCACGCCGCGTCCAGCGCTGTCACACACACAACCACAACCTGCTCAATGAAAGCTTCTCGTTTGGCTTTTTCACTTCTAAGACGAGTTCCTCCGTGGAGAGCAACCGTCATCATCCTCTCGCTCCGCTTCCTGCTTCCCAAAGTATTTCCCATAGGAATGACAAAAACATCTTCATCTGAGAGTTATAAACCAACCAGCCATGAGAGGATTCACAGCACAACCAAAAGCTCAAGAATTAAGAGTGTGTAGCTCTTAGACTTTCATTAAAGTTTAACTAATGTGACGTTTTTGTCCCTTTTATTCGTTTTTTATAGTTCTTGTTAATTTAGTACTTTAAGTTAAACTAAATCAAACTAAAAATTTTAGAGAAAAGCCGTTTCTTAGTCCTTTTTATTAGTTTCTTTGTCTGTACAGTTTGAGTTATTTCATTATTTCAAGTTAAAGTAAAAGAAAACGAGCCTGAAATAAAACAAGTTAGTTTTTTATCCTTTATTTTATTTGGAGTAAAGAGATTGTTTTAGAAACACATCACATCTGTTAATATTAATTATCATGAGCCAACAAAGAAAAATACTTTGTTAATTAAAATATTTACCAATACATTGTTCAAAACAAAAGATGTTTTGATGAATAGCTAACATGAAAAACTAACACAAGAAACAAATGTATCGCTCGTCGTTTGTTAAATAACGAGACGCAGCGTTACAAATATTCCTGATGGCTTTAGTTTCCGTTAACCCTGCTGTGAATGACCTCTGACCTCTTGCTCTCACCTGGTTTGAGTCCTGCGTCGGCTTTAGGAGCTTTCTCTTCATCCAGCTCTCGAACGTCTTTCCGCAAAACCGTGTAACTGCAAGAAGAAACAAAACGCCGTTAGCAAAGCATTCATTACACATGAGAGCAAACAAACAACCGTCAACTTTGAAACTACATTCATGCATTTATTTTACGCTTTTATCATCGCATTCAAGAATCACATTGACATTCTAATCAGTTCTTGCTTTCCCTGGGAATCGAACCCATGACCTTGATGTTGCAAGCGCCGCTCTCTACTGTTTGAGACACAGTCAATTTTTACATTCAGATTTTTAGCGGATGCATGAAGTCGATTCTCCTCACGTTCACACTGTAAATCCCTCCAAATCCCTCCTGAAACTGCTTATATTGAGGGAATTAAGAAGTTAGAAGACGTGTCTTTGTTCATGAAATACTTATAAAGCTACATGTGGCAGTGATGTCATTACTAGCCCAAAGCAGACACTAGATGGAGCAGTGAAGATGTGCAACACACAGCATCTCTTCTCTGAGGAGGTGGGCGGGGCAATAACCTGTCACTCACATGACATCAGCCAATAGCAAACCACCATCATCCAATCACATTCAAGCCCCGCCCACATTTCTTCTCGCTCCAGATTCACTGGGATATAAAGGGAAGAAAAGACCAGCGCATCTTCCTTTTCATGACGACTTTAAACTTTGGCATTTACATAAAAACAAATCCCAGACTTGCATTGAAAATAACTGAATATCAGAGATATTCCTGGTCCGACAAAAACACACCTAGAAAGCGCATGCAAAGCTGTGCATTTAGTGAACGCTTTCACTGCATGATTTACTCTATTAAAAGGCATTTAGAATCAAATATTAATATTCAAAATAAGGGGCAAAACACCTCTGTTATTTAATATGGTTAAAATCACACAAAAATGTGCAGTTTTTCTCCAAATATTGCATGATTGCAAATGTCATGTAGAATTTATACAACAGTTCAATAGACATGAAGTTAATATTTAGTGACTTGCATTTTAGACCCAATATTGCCAGTTTTTGCTAATTGAAATTAGTTCCAAACAAAGAAACAGGACTTTACGTGTCTGAGCAAAAAACGGCAGCGTTTCGTTTCTGAATGAATGAATCGTTTGAAGGAATGAGTCAATGAGTCATTATTTAATGCTTTACTCCTGAATGAATAATTTGAATGAATCGTTTGAAGGAATGATTCAAGGAGTCATTACTCAATGCTTCAATCTTGAATGAATCACTTGAATGAATCGTTTGAAGGAATGATTCAAGGAGTCATTAGCCAATGCTTCACACCTGAATGAATCATTTGAATGAATCGTTTGAATCTCAATGACTCACTCGTTAACAGTGACCTTGTGGCGTTTTAATCTCACATTTAAAGTAGCTTTTCATTTTTAAATTCATTTCAAAATATCAATATTCAACGTTTTATGTTTAAAATATGCAAACATTATTTGTGCTTTTGTAAGAGCATCTTAAATGCATTTATGTCCCTCTGATCCACATTAAACATCTGTGGAAATGACGACTTGATTTCATTTGATTGGTAAGAGTATTCTAAATTAATTTATTGATGTAAGAGTTTGACACAAAAGATGACGCATCAGATAATTAATTAGGTAAAAAAATGCCTTTATAAAGGTAAAAATGCCCAAAAAAGGTACAAAACTATTCAAACTTATTGGAAAATATAATATTTGTCAGAGTTGTGAACTGACCGCCGCACAAAACATGAGGAAAAGCTTAGGAGTCTCTGTCCACAGCAAAGGACAACACAATAAACACTCAGCAAATTATCATTATCCATAAAAATCACAGAAAATATCGAGATATAACGTTGTCTCAATATCACACACCCCTATTAGCAAACCATCAGAAACACAGATTAAAAGCAAAATCTTAGCGATTTAGCAAATCTATTGAAACGTAAGATTAGAAAGACTTCGACGACTTCTGCTCCTCCACAGCTAAAAGCAGAAGCACAGACTGAAATAACTTCATACTCACAATTTTCCATCTTTGAAGGAGCGGACAAAAACATTGTCTTTTTTCAATGTCACGTCTTCATGACAGTCTGGAGAGATGACCTTTAAACAAATAAAGAGAAACAGATGATCACATCAATGAGCGTTCGGCACAGAAAGCAGCGTTTGACGTCAATTTAGTCTTTCAAGGAGGAACATCCAAAAACGTTTCACACCTGAGGAAACGAATACTAGGCACATTTAAACAGATTTATTTATGGCTTCAAAATTAATCATGCAATAACAGGCCATTAATGGTTATATGTTAATGTTTTGACTATCCAGTTGTTTGTGATAATAACATTTGAAAACAGTGTAATATTATATCAGTGTAAAAGAGCTGTTTTCTATGTGAATATATAGTAAAGTGTCATTTATTCCTGTGATTAAGCTGAATTTATTAGATGATAAATACAGTAAAACAGTGTAATATTATATCAGTGTAAAACAGCTGTTTTCTATGTGAATATATAGTAAAGTGTCATTTATTCCTGTGATTAAAGCTGAATTTATTAGATGATAAATACAGTAAAACAGTGTAATATTATATCAGTGTAAAACAGCTGTTTTCTATGTGAATATATAGTAAAGTGTCATTTATTCCTGTGATTAAAGCTGAATTTATTAGATGATAAATACAGTAAAACAGTGTAATATTATATCAGTGTAAAACAGCTGTTTTCTATGTGAATATATAGTAAAGTGTCATTTATTCCTGTGATTAAAGCTGAATTTATTAGATGATAAATACAGTAAAACAGTGTAATATTATATCAATGTAAAACAGCTGTTTTCTATGTGAATATATAGTAAAGTGTCATTTATTCCTGTGATTAAAGCTGAATTTATTAGATGATAAATACAGTAAAACAGTGTAATATTATATCAGTGTAAAACAGCTGTTTTCTATGTGAATATATAGTAAAGTGTCATTTATTCCTGTGATTAAAGCTGAATTTATTAGATGATAAATACAGTAAAACAGTGTAATATTATATCAGTGTAAAACAGCTGTTTTCTATGTGAATATATAGTAAAGTGTCATTTATTCCTGTGATTAAAGCTGAATTTATTAGATGATAAATACAGTAAAACAGTGTAATATTATATCAGTGTAAAACAGCTGTTTTCTATGTGAATATATAGTAAAGTGTCATTTATTCCTGTGATTAAAGCTGAATTTATTAGATGATAAATACAGTAAAAAAAGTGTAATATTATATCCGTGTAAAACAGCTGTTTTCTATGTGAATATATAGTAAAGTGTCATTTATTCCTGTGATTAAAGCTGAATTTATTAGATGATAAATACAGTAAAACAGTGTAATATTATATCAGTGTAAAACAGCTGTTTTCTATGTGAATATATAGTAAAGTGTCATTTATTCCTGTGATTAAAGTTGTATTTTCAGCATCATTACTCCAGTCTTCAGTGTCACATGATCTTCATAAATCATTCTGATATGATTATTATTCAGATTTCTGTGGAGACTGTAAAATTCTCTTAAAAATATTCAAATAGTTTTAATAATAATATCAACAATATTACAGTTTTACTGTATTTTTGATCACATAAACGCAGCCTTGGTGAGTAAAGAGATTTTCTTCCTCCCAAAACTTTTCCAAACTTTTACCAGTATTTTAAGGAGATAAACATGAGGCTTAACATGAATATGTTAGAGCTGTGCATTAATAAAAATGATATGTAATTTTGTTGTGAAACAAAAAAAAAGACTTTGAACATCCATTAATACTGACAAAAATAACACTTTAAGAAGCCTAATGGACAGCGGCATTTTTGAAAAGATTGATTCTGTGTTTATTTGAAGCATGTTACTGTACAAGAGCTGGGATGAGCGGCAGGAGCCCATCAGCACTTCACAGACATTTAGCGGCTTTGTTTTCCTTCCTCAATGCCGTCGTTCTGCCGAGAGCCGTGAGGAGGAGACAGAGAGCGACGGCACACATCTCTGCAGGAATATTTAAAGAGACAGCGCCTGCTTTGCTGTGAGCCTGTGAATCATCAACTGCTGCATGAACACGAGGGACGGATGGAGAAGAAAGAAGAGAACGACAGCCTCCATCAAACACGCCGCTCAATACATGTGTGCAACTTCAGAAAAGAACGAGTGCATTAATACCGGAGGAAACCGCTCTGCTGAAACGTTTCAAGAGTGACTTCCTGAAAAGAAGACAACGAATCACTGTTTTATTGATAGTCTTATGGTTTGAATCTCTTGATTTACTGCGAGTGACATGTTTGTACAGACAATATTCTGTCACGAGACTAACATCCCATAATCCGAAAGAGCTTTATCTGTAGCTACAGCATTTTCTCAGTCACACAATAGACTTTAAAAATGAATTGCATGCCATTTAGCAACACAAATCATCCAGCTTTTATTGCTACGGATCTGGTGTAACAGCTTTCAACTCTTGAATTAGTTTGAGAACGTGAAATTATAATTCATCAGATAAACTGACCTGTACGAGTCATTCAGCACTTGTTCATTAGATTTAAATCAAATAATGTGAAAAGTTCAAGTTCAGGGAAGATGCTTTAATGGTAAAATAAACATAAGCAACAAAACATGACAGAAACCGCGGCTCTCGGCCTCGTCCCGCTTCAACGTTAACAAAACTTTACCACAGTCGCTCATCCATGACCGTGAACATGGGATTGCTGTGGAGGTGAAGACCAAAACTCCCATGATTCCACACTCAATCCCGGCTTCATCAAGCGACGCCTTTGTGATCGTTTTGAAAAAGCGAAATATAGCGGCGAAACTTACCTTTCCTTTAAAATATAGGCCTTGTTTTTATGCAAAATATAGTTTCTGATTTCTTAGAGTCAAAAATGTTGTTATTATGTTTCCCATATTTATTGCAAGCCCTAAAATGATAATTCTTTAAAATCTCCTATGACATGTTTAAACATTCAATCTTATTTTCATGCATCATTTCCTTTTCGCTTCAGATACGTTGCAGTCGAGACTCACCAGGGCAGGATACCATGTGCTTTTCTTTTTGTCGCCGGGGGCAACCGCATCCACACACACCACTTTGCCGTAAAGCTCTTCGTTGTGTTGCTGTTCGCCCTCCTCCTCCTCGCTGGACGATGAAGACGACTCCTCTTCTTGACTGTGGAATAAACGACAGACACTGAAACAGACTCGAGTAACACTAATATCATACGAGCAACGCAGAGTCTGCTTTTCAAGAGCACAAATAATACAATTATATTTTGCATATGACACATTTTTAGGCAAGTTAATAACGACATTATTTGCATGACAATTAATCTCATTTTTATGCGTGTTTTTGTTGCAATTTGCCAAAAGGTTCAGCACATAATTAATTAAAAACTTATATAAACTTATTATAAACTGTGATTAAAAGTACTAGTATTTATACAGGTGAATTATCATAGAGTGGGATCAAAACGTTCCTGATTAAACCGGTTGAGTTGTTACAGAAAAGCATGCGGATCTTTTCCTCGCTGGTTCTGACGAGGATAACAGGTAATTAGCTTCTCACTTGCCAATATTCGATATGCAGTGTGACTCAACGGCCGCTCTCAAATAAAAACCCACACTCCAGCTCACCGCCAAGGAGAGACAATCTTGTTAGTGTTAAATGAGCCAATCAACAGCCTGCATCCCGAATAAACATGACCTGATGAGCCACAGGGACTCGACTCACTCCAACCATAAAACAAGAGCGGGAACCAGTGACGGAGCGACTGGAAAACCCACATCGGTGTGTAGAGCAACTACTACAGTAATGCCTTGAGATACGAGCGTCCGCACATATGAGTATTCATATGAGCCTTTGAGCAAATGTGTTGCTTTGAGATAAGAGTAAATACTTGAGATACGAGCAGCTTACAGACGCGGACGCACTCTTTCACTTCACGTGTTCATTGACTTTCGTACGCATCTCCGCGAGTCTTCCTGTGGTGTGTGTTATATACATTTATGGGGTAATTGCATATGTGCAATGTTTGATCAAAAGTGATCAAAAGCAAAGATAACAAATCGAAAAAAATCTAAACAATAATATAAAATATACAAGTAAAAAAAAAACGTAAGGTAAGTTTGGTAATGCTTAGTTCCTGCTATTCAAGAAAATTACATTTCAACATTTTTTACATTTCAACATTTTTTACATTTTTTACATTTTTTTACTAAACGAAAAAAGTAACGAAAAGTGATCAAAAGCAAAGATAACAAATCGAAAAAAATCTAAACAATAATATAAAATATACAAGTAAAAAAAAAAACTTCAGCTAAGTTCAGTAATGCTTAGTTCCTGCTATTCAAGAAAATTACAGTTTTTACTAAACGAAAAAAGTAACGAAAAGTGATCAAAAGCAAAGATTACAAATCTAAACAAAATCAAAACAATAATATAAAATATACAAGTAAAAAAAAAAACTTCAGCTAAGTTCAGTAATGCTTAGTTCCTGCTATTCAAGAAAATTACAGTTTTTACTAAACGAAAAAAGTAACGAAAAGTGATCAAAAGCAAAGATTACAAATCTAAACAAAATCAAAACAATAATATAAAATAGAAAAGTAAAAAAAGTAAGCTAAGTTATTAAGTTAATTTAAGATACAGAATCAAGTGTCTCCGTACCAGACCCCTCCTCTCTCCTCCGCACCTGCCGCTACTAAATTTATAATTAAAACCACATTTTATTTGTATTAATTGATTAATTTGTTTTCTATTATTTCTTATGGGAAAACATGATTCAATATACGAACAATCCGAGTTACAAGCTCCGCCCTGGAACGGATTATGCTCGTATCTAGAGGTATTACTGTATACTATAATTTTGTGTGTGTCTCTATAGCAATTTTTTCCATTGTTATTAGCACTAATGAGGGAGTTTTTTAGAGGGCTGGAACGGATTAATGTTTTTTCTGTTATTTCTTATGGGAAAACATGATTTGAGATACAAGCAATTCGAGTTATGAGCTCGTCCTGGAACGGATTATGCTCGTATCTCAAAGTATGACTGTATTTTTAACAACCCATCTACAAAACATTAGTAAATAGTTTAAGTATTAACCCTTTGTCTGTGTTATTCTGCACTCTTTCAGAAGATGCGCAACAGTGCTGATTACCGTACGACAGCAAAAAACACGGATTGCAGAGAAATTCCTCAATGACGGGAAAAGAGTTTGTTAGGGAAACTTTATGCAGTTTATGCATTTTGCAATTTTGTTTCAAGCTGTGCTGTTACTGTAAACTAAAATTAAAAATAATATTCTGTGACTTAAAATAAAACATTACATGAAAAACTTAAATGTAAAAAAACTAAATATAAGAACTGAAATAAATCAGTTTAGGTTATAAATTAAGGCATTATGAAAAAAACTAAAAACAACAACAACAAAAAACTATAAAAAATTAAAATATTTTATATATATATATATATATATATTTAAAACATTTATTTCCATAATGCTTTAATTGTGTGTGTGTGTGTATATATATATATATATATATATATATATATATATATATATATATATATATATATATATATATATATATATATATATATATATACATATATAATAAATAAATAAAAGCTCAAATATTAATAAATACTATAACAGTATATAAATATGCCATTTATCTTACTTATCTTGATATTCTACTGGAGAAAAATACAAAAAATTTGTATCAATTTATGTCAAATTACTAAAATAACTGAAACAAAAATAAATGAATGTAACATTTTTAATATAATGACAAAAGCACATAACAAAATCTCAGAAACTAAAATGATAATTGATTTTTTTTTTTTTAAGATCTTGCTTATCTTGATATTTCTACTGGGAAAAAACAAATATGATGAAACATTTTCAGGCATCATGTTCCACGACTATCTGATGTGCAAAACTAAACTACTAGTTGACTAATCAATTCAACCCTAACGAATGGCGATCCCTGAAAGCGACTGTGGTTTGTTTAAGTTCACGCATGGCCAGCCGTGACTGACGGCAATAACTGGCTTTTCTCTGCTTGTGTCTGAGGATTGAGACGCGCTCGTCCCAGTTAAGAGCCGCTAGAGGAAGAGGTGTATTTCACAACAGCAAACACTGTCATCGCTGTTCCCAGAAGGATCCTCCGCTTCCCTGGAGCATCAGGACCCACATACGCTTCATCCTTCAGGTCAGGATTACACTGTAAATCCATGCTGGAGAATGATTATCTATGTAATCTCCCATCAGCACATTTCACAAAATTAAAATGGGTTGCAAACGGCGCTTTAATGTTGATGACTTTAAAGTGCCCTGATATGCTATTTTAAAGGTTCCTAATTTTGTATTAAAGCTCTCCTACAACAGGTTTACATGCATCAAAGGTCAAAAAGCACTTTAATTCCAGAGAGAGAGAGAGAGAGAGAGAGACAGAGGGAGAGAGAGAGACACAAAACTGATTGATAAAGATATCAGATAAATGCAGTGGAGCAAGTTATTTGCATAATTCTGCAAGAAACATGCTTTTAGAAAGTGGATAGTTTTTATAAATTTTTCATAATGACTAAAAGAAAACAATTTAAAACGGACAATTCACATTCAGTGATATTATGCACGGACGCTTTCTGAATAACGACAGTTATGAAGTTATTTCAGAATTTATGAACTTTGCAACATCGACACTGTTATTGAACAAAACTGAATCAACATTACAGTAATATTGAGAGTCGTTTGTGAATGGGTGAATGTTGCAACACTGTTATTCTGCATAAACCAACTGGACTAAAACCGCTCTTTATGTTTCCACTCACATGGGATTGGAGCGCCGGCCTCCGCGGTTTCCTTTTTTGCCGATGACGGGAGTGCCGAAGTGTTCGGGGTTGGTGAGAGGAAGCCTGTCGAGCGTCTGGAAGAGAATCAGAGATGAGATGAAACTCTGTGGCCACAGCAAACCTCAAGAGTTTAACGATCATTAATCAATGGATTCAACAAAATAAAACTGAATCATTATGTTATCCATCAGGAAGTGTTTGCGCAGAATACGCTTCAGACACACTGTTTAGAAACACTGAGACCTGACACAGTTTCTGATAATCACCCGGGAATGAAACGCCTCAGACGCGACACACTTCTGGGTCATTCCTACCATGCAGAACATGTCATGCTCCCATTATACATGTCTTAATACATCGGATTAACACAATAAATCAGTACAACTACTTCAGTTTGAGCAGATATTGCCAATTTTGCAATGAAAAACATGACCTCAAGGTCTCTTTCAAAGAGCCTTTACTCTTTACTTCGGTTATTTGTTTACATAGATTTTGAAGATTTATATGCAGCATCTGTGAGGCTCAACATTTCCTTGTGTTCCTCCACATATAGCACAATGACAATGGCCTTTCAATTTCAACCAAATTAAACTCATTTGTAGATGTGAACAGGAAGTGATGTGAAAGGCAGAGGTTGTTGCAACGTGAAGGACGTTACTAGTCTTATAAACCAATGCAGAAGAAGAAAGAGGACTTGCCTCACTCTCAGCAAAGTGGCGCGCTCCTTTCAGGCAGAGAGACGAGCGCCGGAGGGTCTTCTCATCCCCGTCATCAAACACTGCACCGAGAGAGAGAGAGAGGGGGAGAGAGAGAGAGAGAGAGAGAGGGAGAGAAATATCAGACACACGCTCTGGAAGTTTTTTAAAGGGATCCGTTGTGCCCTTTTTCAAAATCTTGATGTTGTTTTTGTCTCTGACAGAGCAAACATTCAAGGTTTTCCTATCTAACAGTAGAGTGTGGCGCTTGCAACATCAAGGTCATGGGTTCGACTCTCAGAGAAAGCAAGAACTGATTCGAATGTCAATGTGTTTCTTGAATGCAATGCAAAATGTATCTTCTCAGTCTGTCAGAAACGCTCTGTTTAGTTCCTGTCTCTATGAAGCCCCTCCTTCTGAAAGCACACTGTGCTCTGATTGGTCGGCTGGATCGGTGTGTTGTGATTGGTCGAGCACTTTCAGCATGTTTGGGAAATGTCCCGCCCCTTTCCATAACCACCAGTTTGAACACACGACTCACTCACTCAAGCCCTGCCCCTTTATTCTGCATATTAATTATTATAATGAGGAATATTGTGAGTGTTTGTTCCCGGAAGAAACTCGAGACTCAATGGAGGCGTTTCAGGAGTTCAGAAACACTGATAGAGAAGAACTGGAGCTCAAACAGCAACATCTCACACTGAAGAAAGATGAAGATGGGAAATGAGGGGGAACGGGATGAGGGGGAACGGGATGAGGAGGAACGGGATGAGGAGGAACGGGATATGGGATGAGAAGGAACGGGATGAGGAGGAACGGGATATGGGATGAGAAGGAACGGGATGAGGAGGAACGGGATATGGGATGAGAAGGAACGGGATGAGGGGGAATGGGATGAGGGGGAACGGGATGAGGGGGAACGGGATGAGGGGGAACGGGATATGGGATGAGAAGGAACGGGATGAGGGGGAACGGGATGAGGAGGAACGGGATATGGGATGAGGAGGAAAGGGATGAGGGGGAACGGGATGAGGGGGAACGGGATGAGGAGGAACGGGATATGGGATGAGAAGGAACGGGATGAGGGGGAACGGGATGAGGAGGAACGGGATGAGGGGGAACGGGATGAGGAGGAACGGGATGAGGGGGAACGGGATGAGGGGGAACGGGATGAGGAGGAACGGGATGAGGGGGAACGGGATGAGAAGGAACGGGATGAGGGGGAACGGGATGAGGAGGAACGGGATGAGGGGGAACGGGATGAGGGGGAACGGGATGAGGGGGAACGGGATGAGGGGGAACGGGATGAGGAGGAACGGGATATGGGATGAGAAGGAACGGGATGAGGGGGAACAGGATGAGGAGGAACGGGATGAGGAGGAACGGGATATGGGATGAGGAGGAACGGGATGAGGGGGAACGGGATGAGGGGGAACGGGATGAGGGGGAACGGGATGAGAAGGAACGGGATGAGGAGGAACGGGATGAGGGGGAACGGGATGAGGGGGAACGGGATGAGGAGGAACGGGATGAGGGGGAACGGGATGAGGGGGAACGGGATGAGGGGGAACGGGATGAGGAGGAACGGGATATGGGATGAGAAGGAACGGGATGAGGGGGAACGGGATGAGGAGGAACGGGATGAGGAGGAACAGGATATGGGATGAGGAGGAACGGGATGAGGGGGAACGGGATGAGGAGGAACGGGATATGGGATGAGAAGGAACGGGATGAGGGGGAACAGGATGAGGGGGAACGGGATGAGGGGGAACGGGATATGGGATGAGAAGGAACGGGATGAGGGGGAACAGGATGAGGAGGAACGGGATGAGGAGGAACAGGATATGGGATGAGGAGGAACGGGATGAGGGGGAACGGGATGAGGAGGAACGGGATATGGGATGAGAAGGAACGGGATGAGGGGGAACAGGATGAGGGGGAACGGGATGAGGGGGAACGGGATGAGGGGGAACGGGATGAGAAGGAACGGGATGAGGGGGAACGGGATGAGGAGGAACGGGATGAGGGGGAACGGGATGAGGGGGAACGGGATGAGGGGGAACGGGATGAGGGGGAACGGGATGAGGGGGAACGGGATGAGGAGGAACGGGATGAGGAGGAACGGGATGAGAAGGAACGGGATGAGGAGGAACGGGATGAGGGGGAACCTTAGCGGGATGAGAAGGAACGGGATGGACTCACCGACGGTGTACAGACTGGCATCAGTGAGCTTGTTGATGACGGCCTCCTGGTAGATCCCATCATGATTCCTGGCTTCGACCACAGCGCCCACCTGACATCCCGGGAAAACACAAACACTCAATCACAGGCTGCACTCGCTGTTACAGACGGAAGCAACCGGAATTGATTGCCCCCCCCCTAATCGCTGACATTACTCATGGAGAAACGGCTGTGAGGGTTTAGCATGTTCTGTGAGGTTACGTGGTAAAATGGGACGTTTTACTCAAACTAGTCGCGTAAAGTTTGTCAGGACAAACTTTGATATTGGCTGGACAAATCCGTATGAATGTTTGAAAGATGCATACGCTTAATATTCAGTAAAGTGAAAAGAGAAAGACATTGATAGCATGAATTAACATGTTTTACACATTAATAGCATGTTTTAGCATGTTTCTAGTGTGAATTAGCATTGGTTTAACACGCTTTAACATTGCTAACATGAATTAGCATGTTGCTACCATACGTTAACATGAATTAGCATGTTGCTACCATACGTTAACATGAATTAGCATGTTTGCTAACATGGGTTAACATGAATTAGCATGTTGCTACGATGCG
>JAWRVZ010000257.1:352500-480000 GCA_037043235.1 Rhodeus uyekii | reverse complement strand
CGTGTCCACATTAAACAAAGATGCAACATGAAAGCATGCGGCTGATGAAAACATGAACCACGTGCTCACAACACTGCACACGGACCCGAGAGAACACGGCTCGAGCAGAGCTTGAACCATGCCCAATCACAAAACATAGACTGCACGAGAACGAGGAAACCCTCGGCTCGCGCGCTCATGACGAGGACGAACACACGTGTCATGAATGTCCGAATCCCGACACAAACCGAAACCAGATAAGACCAGCCTCGGGATCGGACATCATAACCACACATAAGACGTTACACAAACAACTGTGCGCACGGCCCAAATCCTCGAAGCCGTGCACACACACATCAAATACGAGACATTACGGTAGTGTCAGAGCTCTGTCATAAAACCAAGAAATTACTAGATCGAATGCGTCAGAACCCTGACAGTCATGTTTATGGTCTTATCTTTTGTTAGTGACACTACAGAATATCAAATGTCTCTTCACTGGAATCTTTGTTTAAAGAGCTGAATTGATGATTTAAAATGCTTTTAATTATTTCAGCATGATTGTAATTACTTTCTCCTGACTGAGAAACAAGATATTTGTTTAGTCTTTTAAGTTAAAAAATAGAAATGAATGGTCTTTATGACTGGGTCTGATTTGACGCCTCCAAAATGTTAATTTTTCAGTATGTCTTCTTCACTATGTTTTTAGTTCAAATTCATACACTAAGTAATAAGATTGTACTGATATGTTGCATTTTCATTAATGTTCAAATAGAGATGTAAATGAATTTGTTTGTTACAAAAGTATTTAATAGATTTCACCATAAATGTTCATACAGTGTCTCATTTCGTCCTGTGGTGTGACGGGAAGTCCTGTGGTGTGACATCACTTCAAACACAATTAAATGACTTTTACTACGCTAACTAGCTTAAATAATTATATGCATTTGAAAACATTGCATAATATAACTATATAAAAAAAGAAATAAATTTTTTTTCTCATTTTACACAATATTTCCACTGGAGTGAGTGGTAAAAGATGGCACAAACAACGAATATAATCAAAAAACAGCTGTGGGGAAAAATGCAGAATTTTAATGATCATTCTTTAAGAATACTTGTTAAACTTAAAGTATACCTGATTTTTATTTGAAATTAATATTTATAGTAATGATTTTATTTAAAATTTTATTTTATAGTAATGTCATCTCACGCCGCAGGACATAATTTGCCTGTCGCTGTGAAAAAAGCTTAATAAATTACATAATGAGGAAAAAAATCTGCTAACCTCTAACAGTTTCAAAAACAACAGTATTTGAACTTTACAAATGCATACAATTCTCAAGCAATTTAGAACTCAGTTTCACCCTTATTTGTTCAACTGCTCAAAAACGAGCGGACCGAAGAAAAGTAGACAGTTAGTATGTTTTTCGCTGACGTCCGATTAAGAGCTGTTTATCTGATATACCAAGAAACTCTAGCGGTTTTTAAAGAATATAACATCAGCCGTCATTTTGCCACAAAACATGCCAACTACGCTAGCAAACATTCTCCAAAGAAAAACGGACCGCTCGTCTAGCTGGGCAGAGTTCAGTCATGATTTTGAGGTTTTTCAAATGGCCGCACTTTTGTTATTTAAACTGTCTGTCAGCCAGATCTGCATCGAGCGGTCATCCCAAAAGGTTTCAGAAGTTATGTGAAGGGATGGAGTTTGTATCTGTCCTGAGAATCGCCACAACAAAACTAACTCCAGACTTTGATGCACTTGCAAATAAAGGAGATCAACAACACTGCTCCCACTGAAACTGAATGGGAGTTTATCTACTGTGTTATTAAAATAATACATTTGGAAAACTATTTATCAATGAACCCTGATGTTTTGGTGCATGTTAAAGGCCAAATCTTTTCATGTAATGGTTTTTACATTTCATTTGTATTAGTTCACACAAACACACTATCCTTCTATTCTGGCCCGGCCCCTTTGTCAAATTTTAGAAACCAATGTGGCCCGCGAGACAAAAAGTTTGCCCACCCCTGATCTAAACCAATGAAATCAGTAGCTGAATCCTACCAAAATTTGCATATCAGAAGCCTGAAAAATAACAGGCTATTACAGGGCAGACACGACTATTCATAGAGCATTTAAGCACAACTTATGTGAGAGAATAGCGTCAACGGCGGTGACAGTGAGCACATAAGCACAAACTACTGTACAGAAACCCCAGCGTCAACAGCAAAAGCTGTAACAACTGTATCATGAGAAAAGTAGCAATATCCCAGAAATAATTTATTCAATTACTCACGAAAAGCACTTGAGAAGCCAAAGATGGAACATCCAGCTTATAAAACCTGGCGAAAGTGGTCTGAGAAGAGCAGCCAGCAGCAAAACAGATATCCTGTATTGATATCTGATATTTGATATTGATATCATACCTCTAGATCGGGCCCACGGTGAGGCAATAGCTCTCGTCGAGTGAGCTCTGGTGTTGAGAGGGCATTCCTGCCCCTGATCGCATAAGCCAAAGCAATAGCGTCCACATTCAGTGAGAAATAGAAGCAAGAACTGGAGAAGTTCCTCGAGCTTCTCACAGGCGGCGGTGACTGTCATTCGTCAATTAACAAACGCGGAAGTGCCGACCGTTGAGAAATGAAAAGATTACGGAGGATGGATGTAAGTAAAGAAAAAACTAAAAAAGGATCAAGTGAAAAAAAATAGACAATAAGACAAATTTAATGACATTTCAATGACTTCACTGACAAATTACAATTTTCTATGACTTTTCAAGACACTAAAAAATTCCCTGACTTTTCCAGTTTTCCATGACCGCTACGAACCCTGACTTTAGGTTTAAGAAAAGCCCATTATAATTAAAATGTATTATTAATAATATGAAAACGGATTGATATATATATTTTAATACTATGTTAATATTTAAGCAATGGCATGCAGTCTAAACATTGCTTTTTAAAATAGAGTAAACAACACAAAAAGAATAAAACAAACACAAACAACAGAACAAGTAAATTAGTAATAAAACTGGTTGTTTATCAAGCGCATTAATACATATATGTAGTTTTGTAAACACCCAAAGTCACGACAAAACTCAAGTCACACTTTAGATTAAACCTTGGTAATTGGTAAACATATTATGTAATATTAAGATATTTTTATGGTAGACTTTTGACATGCGTTTGAATCTTTATTTACCGGGGTAAATGATATTAAGCCTTTCACAGGTTGTTTTATGAAGTGAAGAACACATATATTCTGCACTGAGAACAATATCTCTCATAATGTGTGATTACAGTAAAAGCGCACATTTCAGCTCTCAACACACATGACGCTTCATCTTTTATTTATCTGAAGATGACAGTAAGAGCAGGAATAGCATGTGTAGGTGGATCTGTGTAGTCGACCCTGACGACCCGTCGCTCTCGTTTAAAGAGTCGGTGCTTTCCCAGACTTATAATATTAATATAATATTTATTATGATTGAACACTCATAACTCGTGCTGCTCCCAGCTTAATACTGGTGAATCACTCGTTGCCCCCGGTAACCCCCGCTGTAAAACCAAGCTGCCTCTAGTGGAGATCATATGCAATTACCCATAAATGTATATAACACACACCACAGGAAGACTCGCAGGAGATGCGTATGGAAGTTAATGAACACGTGACGTGAAGGAGTGAGGCGGTGTGGGCTCAGAGTGCTCGTTTGTCAAGTCTTTACTTGTATCTCAAAGCAAAATTCCCTTGAAGGTTTGCTCGTATTTCGGAATACTCGGATGCTCGTATCTCAAGGTATTGCTGTATTAGTAAACGCATTAACTAATGATAAGTGTTACCAATTCGTTTATAAAAACACTGCTGAAAAACAGAAGTGCACTGAGAACTGTTCTGCAGTCGTATAGTGATCCCTGGACTTGTTCGCTCTCGGTCGTTTTGTGCAACTGTTGCATTAAAGTGAACGGCAGAAAGAGAAAAACTCATCATACCAGCTCTAAAGCCCCAGTAAATTAAACACAGCTGCTATATTTAAATTCCCAGCTTAAACAAACCACTGACGACCAGTGCCTTAACCAGCAGCCGAGCGCAGAAGAGCTGATGTGTGTGAGGATCACAGGAGCAACAGGAACCGCATGCGTGTGTGCTGTTTAACAGATGCACCAACACAAAAGAAAGGAAAACCAAAACGCACGTTGGTCAAGCAGAACTACTCATGATATAGTCTTGAAATCTAGTCAACAAAACGGGTTTCCTCAACATATAATTGTCAACTAGATCAACTAAAACAAGAAAGCTTCATTGAATTCTGATAACGGCAAACAAAACTGTGGCTTAGTAATCGTTGGCACGAATCACCATAGTGTTATATAATTTCTGTAAAATTCAGTTTAAAACCATCTGAACACACACAAACATATTCATACACATTATAATATCTATCTATCTATCTATCTATCTATCTATCTATCTATCTATCTATATATATATATATATATATATACAGCTCTGGAAAAAATTAAGAGACCACTGCAATGTTTTGTTATTTTTACCAGTTGTGGCTTTCAGCAAATAAATGCTCTCAATTACAATATTTATTTGGAATTTGGTAAAAATGTTGTCAGTAGTTTACAGATTAAAACAAAAATGTAAATTTTACCCAAACACATACCTATAAATAGTAAAACAAGAGAAATTGATCGTTTTGCAGTGGTTTCTTAATTTTTTCCAGAGCTGTATATTTTGTTACTATTTTGAACCATTAAATCAAATACTAAATAAAATGATTTAATACATAAAAAACCTATATAAAATTTAATTAAAATATTTTTTTAATTCTTATTAACATGTAATTGTTTTTTGTGTGTTTTTTTACAATTGTACTGTTATGGAAGTTACAGGAATAAAAATAAACCCTAGCAAGAATAAAAGGCCTTTATTGCAGTGATGATCATCAGAACTGTTGATTCTGGGAGATTTGCCCTCATTAATGTGAGTTTACGACCCTCTGGCAGACTTTCTCAATTCTTCATTCTGCATATTTAAAGTGGCATTAGAGGAGAACAAATCTTTGCCATTAAGGCTTGACAGCAACAGCTGTGAAGGTACGATTGCTCAGAAATGTGTTTCAGTGACCGAAGGCTTTACCACTTCTCTGACCTCTGACCTGGATTCATCTATAACTTTATGGCGGCTTGATGAGTTTCTGCTATAATCAAACTCACCTTCGTTTAATTTCTCTCACAACGCTTGCCAACAAACACACTGAAATACTGCAATATTTAGCATTTCTCCAAAAGCGATTGATCAAGACATGAACCAGAATGATGAACAGATGCGGTTTGTACGTTTAACATTTCCATTAGCGACTCTTTGTGAGTAATTGATTACAAAAGGTTTCAACACAAAATTTCAATGACTTTTTTAATGGATATGAATGTACAAATGACCTTTTAATGAGTGTCATTTATATAAACTACATAAAAATACAAAACTAACTCACACGACCACATTTCATTCAGAAATTGTGCGAATCAACTCTTCCACCGCCAAAGTTTTTCGGAAAAGTTGGCTGTTTTTGATCGTTTTCGTAAAGATTTTATGAAAAACATTTTCTTCTAGCTTCATACATTCTTTTTTTAAATCAAACTTGGAAGAAAAAAAACAGCATTTTGAACATAAAACTGAGAAAATTGTGATTTTTCAAAGACTATAACGTGCATTTTATTGCTTGTTTCTGCTTCTTTCTTGACCCTGAGATTCTGCACTCTTTCCGAAGATATAGAAAATGTATAATAAATGTTAAACATATAAATGTCCGCAATGAAAACACATTTTGAAAACACTCAAAGGCAGGGAAGCTTTGAGTCATAAATGACGGGAAATTCCATCGATTTAATGACAAACATAACGTAACACAGCCATAGTTTTAGGTTCATTCGGATTGAAACATCCGAATAACATGCAGTTCAATTAATAAGGCAGTGAATGTTTGGTACTAAAATGAACAATTTAGAGCAATAAAAGGAACTGAACGGCATGAATATTGGAAACGGTTCTGAATAAGAATAATTCAGTATCTGTTCTGACTGATTCAAGTGTTTTTGATTCATTAGAAAGAAGTAAATGACTGAGAGGAATCGTTCATTTGATCGCTTCATGTCACAGATTCAGTAGCAGCGCTGGAATAAACAGTGTTTTATCTAAAATGCACGATTGAAGACTATTAATTGAAATTAATGAAACGAAAACCACTTTGTTTTGAGTAAAAAGAGCTGAGATTGTTGCATTTTGCCCATTTGAAAACAATTTGCTTCTATAAAATGCACTATTATTGAATGAAGTGACAGTGAACATGCATAAAGCAGCTGATGTTAGACGTCCTCAACACGTTTCACTTCCCATCGAGATGCTCACAAACTCTCTCAGTCTCCAGAAGGAGCGGTGGCGCTGCCAAAGAGTGAAGTACCCAGCCTGCTTTGCCCCATCCGGTGGCTCTCAGCCTGACGGGCATCGGCCGACGTGGCACAGATGTTCATTAACATCACACAAACAGCCCTGACGATCTGCTCTCACACGACTGCCATCAGTGCAGACACTGACACACACCAACCACAAAACACTCCCACATGTACAGGTGAGGCGTGTGATTTCCGTACTTTGCACAGTATATATGCATGAAATAAAGCAATACCTTGAGATACGAGTGTCCCGACATACGAGTATTCTGAGATACGAGCAAGCCTTTGAGCAATTTTTAGCTTTGAGATACGAGCAGCTTACAGACGCCGCCTCACTCCTTCACGTCACGTGTTCATTGACTTCCATACGCATCTCCTGCGAGTCTTCCTGTGGTGTGTGTTATATACATTTATGGGTAATTAAGTTGGCTTGAGAAAGCCAACTTAGTGATATTGTATCTAAACTTATTATTATTATTATTATTATTATTAAGTTGGCTTGAGAAAGCCAACTTAGTGATATTGTATCTAAACTTATTATTATTATTCTTCTTACCTAAAATTCTCAATGCATCTCCTCCTAGAGCTTTAAAGCTACAACCACTAAACTCTGCTCAGACTTCAGACCTGTTCTGACTTGAGTTGCTATCCCTTTTCAGACTGATCAGACTTATGATTTTTGATAAAACTGAAGATTAAAGTCATAAAATCTCCATAGACTTTCACTAATGAAGTGAAAACTGAATTTTAGATAGAGCGTCCACTCCATCTGTTGGTAACATCACAACATTACACCTGATATATAATACATTTCAATACAGTATGTGTGAACATGTCCATTCCTATGGGCATGCATTTTATTTTTTTAAATCCTGAAAAACTTGCAGGTCTACAATCGATTTTTTACTTTAATTAGTAAGTTAAATCTCTCTATTTTACATACATAATATCACAAAATTGCACCCCTGTCAGTGAGAGCACTGAAGATTGAACGAATCAGAGCGCTGCAATTCAAAGCCTCAAAGCTTTTCAAAGACGCCATTACTGCTGGAGAGAGAGATCATAATCTCCTAAAATAGATTTATGTGAGAGAGTTTATGATCAAACGGAAATTGTTTCAGATTATCAAGTAACCGCTGCAGCGTGTTTGCTTGAAGATTTATGTACTTATATGGCCAAATTCTGACTCTCATTCGTGTTTACTCGGCAAAGGCTTTCGCCCGCTGAGTAATTACTATGGGAACGGCAACTCTCAATGAAGTTCAAACGCGCGTCCTCGCGCACTCGCGTCAAAGCACCTAAGTTTATTTATAACTTATGCCTGATTAAATATTACATTGCCTTGATTCCTTTATCTGCTATAATTGCCGTGTTGAACTGAAGTCTGACATGGCAGATTGATTCAATCTGAAAACTGCTTGAGATTAGAAAAAAACAGCATTACTATCCCCATTGTAATTGTGCAGGAATGATTTAAGAAATACTAATATTTAAGTTATTTTATTTCACATGAAGAAAGGCTTTATACACACACACACATATATACATATATATATATATATACACACACATACATATCTATCTATACACACATTTATATAGTAAATAAATGTATAAAGGGCTCCATATATATGCAGTGGAACTGCAGTCTGTTTAGAAAGTGGTAAGACTATATTAATAATGCTTAATTACATCTTTAAAATAGAAATAAAACAAAGTATTCACAAAGTATTCTTAGTGAAAACTGACCGTTAAAAGCCAAGGATGTAATTAAACCGTAAACATTTTTATAAACTAATTGCAATTTTCAACACTTTGGGGATCAAAAAGCATTGTTATTTATTTTTTGGTATTTCGTTACAACACCGATGATCCCTCATGATGAAAAAACTCCATGTATGTTCCCTAGATGCCATTTTGTGCACTAACCAAGTATTGCAACACTTCTGTAATCAATTAATTATTTACTCATGTTTATTACCAATGTAAATGTTGTTTATTTTAGATTTATATTTAATATTCATTATTATTCTTTGATATTTCAGACCACTCACTGTTCAGCTGAATCATCAATAACCTCCAGTCTCTGCGTCAACTGACTCTTGTGTTCTTTAAAACATTAAATCTCACTAGTGACTTGTTAAATAACATTCATTCTCGTCAGTGACATGTTAACTCATGTTAAATCTCACAAGCGACCTACGAATTAACAAATCTCACTAGCGAGATGTTAGTTCACACTAAATGTCAATAGCGTCTTGTTAATTAACGTTAAATCTTGCTAGCAACATGCTAGATCACGCAAATTCTCACTAGTGACATGCTAGATCATGCTAAATCTTGATAGCAACTTGTTAATTAACAATAAATCTTGCTACCAATATGCTAATTCAGCGAATTCTTGCCAGCAACATGCTTATTTATGTTAAATGTTGCTAATGACTTCGGAATTCATTCTAAATCTTGCTAGCAACAAGATAATTAACATTAAATCTTGCTAGCAAAATTGATCATCAATTGATTAAAGATTAAATTATGATCAAAGAACATAACGACACCTTAGTAACTGCCTAGAAACAACGCAAGGCAATAACTAACAAGTGTATATATGCTCAAGATCTAATTCTTTCCATCTATCTATCTGTAAACTTAAACAACTTTTTAAGCTTTTACAAATAAATTTAACTTTCAGGATAGGCTTTCTCAAGCCAACTGAAGTTTATATCATAAACTTCCTCTATCTAGTTATTATTATTATTCTTCTTACCTAAAATTCTCAATGCATCTCCTCCTAGAGCTTTAAAGCTACAACCACTAAACTCTGCTCAGACTTCAGACCTGTTCTGACTTGAGTTGCTATCCCTTTTCAGACTGATCAGACTTATGATTTTTGATAAAACTGAAGATTAAAGTCATAAAATCTCCATAGACTTTCACTAATGAAGTGAAAACTGAATTTTAGATAGAGCGTCCACTCCATCTGTTGGTAACATCACAACATTACACCTGATATATAATACATTTCAATACAGTATGTGTGAACATGTCCATTCCAATGGGCATGCATTTTATTTTTTTAAATCCTGAAAAAAAACTTGCAGGTCTACAATCGATTTTTTACTTTAATTAGTAAGTTAAATCTCTCTATTTTACATTCATAATATCACAAAATTACACCCCTGTCAGTGAGAGCACTGAAGTTTGAACGAATCAGAGCGCTGCAATTCAAAGCCTCAAAGCTTTTCAAAGACGCCATTACTGCTGGAGAGAGAGATCATAATCTCCTAAAATAGATTTATGTGAGAGAGTTTATGATCAAACGGAAATTGTTTCCGATTATCAAGTAACCGCTGCAGCGTGTTTCCTTGAAGATTTATGCACTTATATGGCCAAATTCTGACTCTCATTCGTCTTTACTCGGCAACGGAGTACATTACTATGGGGAAGGTAAGTGAAGTTTAAACGCGCGTCCTCCTGGACTCGCGCCAACGCATAACCGTCTAAGCACCTACGTTTATTTATAGCGCTCATTTATGTACTTTATTGCCGAATTCTGACTCTCGCTCGTGTGTTCATGGGGAAGACACATGTAAAAAGGCTTCCCTGAGCAGCGCGCGCGCTGACTCTCTTCAAATGCAGCGTCTAACAGTCAAAGTTATTTATAACTAATTCTTGAGTATATAGTTACATTGTGTTAATTCTTTTATCTGCTTTTAACTAAAGTCTGACTCCTGTTCTCGAGTTCAAACGCGCTTCCTGAGCAGATTCGCTGATAGATCGATGTTTTGTGAACACTTAAACAATAAATGAAATAAGGTATTTAAAAGGATGCAAAAACGATGGCAGATCGATTCAAACTGTAAACTGCTTGAGATTAAAAAAAAACTGCATTACTCTGCTGCATTACATGAGCAGGACTTATTTAAAAAATACTAGTATTTAAGTTATTTTGTTTCCCATGGAGGAAGGCTTTATACAAATATTACATTGCGTTGATTCCTTTATCTGCTATAATTGCCGTGTTGAACTGAAGTCTGACATGGCAGATCGAGTCAATCTGAAAACTGCTTGAGATTAGAAAAAATTGCATTACTCTCCTCATTGTACTTTAGCAGGAATTATTTTAAAAATACTAATATTTAAGTTTGTTTCCCATGAAGGAAGGATTTACATATACATCTAAAAAGTATGTATTAGAGGCTCCATATACGCGCGTCCTCCCGCATTCGCGCGTCCACGCCTAAGCGCCTACGTTTATTTATAGCGGGTAAATTTATTCACACACATACATGCATATCTATCTATGTCACAAGGCGCAGGATCGTGTGCGATGCGGAGCATACGCAGAGCCAGAAATGCAAGTAAACACTTTATTCAATAACAAAAACAAAAGCACGCGATGGTGCAAACTCAACAGAAATAACATCCACACACGACTAGGGAACATAACATTAACAATCGACAACAGGGGAGTGAACATGGAGAACTTAAATACTGACTATGATTAACAGAAACACAAAACACCTGTGACTGATAAGTGCTAATGGGAACTGGGTGAGGTGAGATCAGGAACGGGGAACATGTGACACAGACAAGGTAAACTAAGAGTCCAGGGTGAAAACTAACATAAACGTGACAATCTACATCTATATTGTAAATATAAAGGGCTCCATATACATGCAGTGTAACTGCTGTCTGTTTTGAAAGTGGTAACACTACATAAATAATGCTTAATTACATCTTTAAAATAGAAATAAAACAAAGTATTATTCACAGTATCACAGTACCATTTATTTATATATATATATATATATATATATACACACACATCTATTTAGTATATATAAAAGGCTACATATAGTGTAACTGTGGTGTAACTGCAGTCTCTTTTGAAAGTGATTAGCCTATATTAATAATGCTTAATTACAGCTTTAAAATAGAAATAAAACAAAGTATTATTCACAGTATCATATATATATATATATATATATATATATATATATATATATACACACACACACACACCTCTATACATATATATATATATATATATATATATATATACACATACACATCTATTTAGTATATATAAAAGGCTACATATACATGCAGTGTAACTGCAGTCTCTTTTGAAAGTGATTAGCCTATACTAATAATGCTTAATTACAGCTTTAAAATAGAAATTAAACAAAGTATTTTTCGCATTAGTGAAAACTGACCGTTAAAAGCCAAGGATGTAATTAAACCGTAAACATTTTTTTAAACTAATTACAATTTTCCAACACTTTGGGGATCAAAAAGCATAATTATAACTTATTTTTAAGTTTAAACTCTCAAAACTTTTTAAGCTAATTAACGATAAATCTTGCTAACAATATGCTAATTCAGCAAATTCTTGCCAGCAACATGCTTATTTATGTTAAATGTTGCTAATGACTTCAGAATTCATACTAAATCTTGCTAGCAACAAGATAATTAACATTAAATCTTGCTAGCAAAATTGATCATCAATTGATTAAAGATTAAATTATGATCAAAGAACATAACGACACCTTAGTAACTGCCTAGAAACAACGCAAGGCAATAACTAACAAGAGTATATATGCTCAAGATCTAATTCTTTCCATCTATCCATCTGTAAACTTTCAAAACTTTTTAAGCTTTTACAAATAAATTTAACTTTCAGGCTAGGCTTTCTCAAGCCAACTGAAGTTTATATCATAAACTTCCTCTATCTAGTTGCATATGATCTCCACTAGAGGCAGCTTGGTTTTACAGCGGGGGTTACCGGGGGCAACGAGTGATTCACCAGTATTAAGCTGGGAGCAGCACGAGTTATGAGTGTTAATAATAATACATATGAGCTTCTGAGTCTATCAACACACAACACGGGAACAAACACTACACTGTGTTGTGTTTGCGTTATATACATTATCCCTCCTCCTCCTCCGCACATGTCGTCATTAGCTGCTACTGTATCGTGTGTCTCGAAGGCAAGAACTCAAAATTAAAACCACATTTTATTTTATATCACAGGAATCCTTATATACTATAATTGTGTGTGTGTGTGTGTGTGTGTGTGTGTGTGTGTCTATAGCGATTAAAACATGTTTTTCCACTGTTATTAGCACTGATTAGGGAGTTTTTTAGAGAGCCGGAACATAATTCAATTTAATTACTTAATTTAATAAAAAAACTATTTGAGATACAAGCAGCTCGACGGATTATGCTCGTATCTCAAGGGATTACTGTACCTAGAAGACCTACTAACAAGTGCCAAAACATTAAATCAGAGCATATAGTGCATCCCACTATGCAATGCATTCATGCATTTATCAGATGCTTTTATCAAAATTAACTTGCATTCATTCAAGAATCACATTGACATTCTAATCAGTTCTTGCTTTCCCTGGGAATCAAACCCATGACCTTGATGTTGCAAGCGCCGCTCTCTACTGATAGACACACAGAAAAGCTCACCACAACTTTCCATTTTTAAACTATATCACTACTTTAATGATACTTGTTTAAATGTTTATCTTTGCATAATGAAAACACTACACATGATGCGACTTGTACTCTTATTGCACTTCTGCTTTCTTAAAATCGCCACATTATTCCTTGCCAAAGGATAGTGTTGGAAATCAAACAAAGATTACAAGTACATATTTTAGATGTTTTTCAGCCTTTCTACTTCAAAACTTCCAAGTTCAAAAATTCTACTTTTGTAACTGTAATTGTAAGCATTAATCTGTATTTAACTTTAACAATGAAAACCATCCAGTGCTATTTTACATTTGACTTCTAACCTGAATAATAATAATAGACCGACCGTGTTTATTTCATTTGTTCAATGTTTTTTTGCAGAAAGTCAGTCTATAAATGTCACTCGTCTCAGCATAAAAACTGGCACATGACATAATTTAAGAATATAAAATAGGAAAAACGTCACTTTAAGCATCAGAACAGGAGCGTTTGATTTAATAAAGATTAGTAGGGTTTCATCTGTTGTTAGTAAAAGACGATGAGAGATACTCAGCCTTAAAAACCCATTTCAGCAAATTCAGACACAGATGGACCGACGGGAGATCTGAAGGTCAAACACACTTATTCCTACAGCTCTCGGCTTCATGCATTCAGAGCCCGCAAGGTGTTTTCAGCTCATGTGTGATCAGAGCGACGCTCAACTTCAAGAGTTTGAGTTTCAAAGTCCTCCAAATCCCTTCAGCAAGAAGAGCAGATAAGCTGAGCATCCAAATCTGTGTTTTTATGGACGCTATAATCTGCTGAAGTCATGAGCGTTACATCGTTTACAGCCTGCGATCACTTCAAACGGGGAACATAAACACCCAAAAACAAACACGTTCACCCTCATGTCATTCCGTTGACTTCTGTTTCTATAGCTTTATTTAAATATCATGCTTTCTTTAAACGCAAAATGACACTTGGTAACACTTGTATGCAATATTCTTCTGAGGTCTACAGCCGTATAATAGATTTGTGCAAGGAATTAGTGCACGAGTAATTTGGACTCCTTTATTTTTAGGTTTAACCGGTTGTTGTATGAAAAACAGGTTTGGAGTGACAATGCTAAAACAATGAGCACAATGACCATTTTTGGATGAATTATTCATTCAGTATTTTAATAAAGGGCTAATAAATTTTTTTAGGAAGCCCTATTCTAGCGCGACTTTCCTGTGTCTCAATCAGTAGAGAGCAGTGCTTGCAACATCAAGGTCATGGGTTCGATTCCCAGGGAAAGCAAGAACTGATCAGAATGTCAATGTGTTTCTTGAATGCGATGATAAAAGCAGCTGATAAATGCAGGAATGTGAATGTAAAATGTAAATAGATCTGGGTTCCAGAAAGCTGGTTATGTGACATACCCGGATAAGTAAGCGGATAACTCAACTTGCGGTTCCAAAATCACTAATGATTTATTGATGATTTGATCATTTATAGTAGTGATTTTATAATGTCTCAATATAAATTTAAAAATAAAAACGTCGGACATTCTAATCAGTTCTTGCTTTCCCTGGGAATCGAACCCATGACCTTGATGTTGCAAGCACTGCTATCTACTGTTAGACACAGGAAAGCTATAATTCTTCATAATTATGCCATTCTTGATAGTCAAATACAGTAGAACCCCGACTTACGAAATTAATCCGTTTCGAGGTTGGCTTTGTAAGTCGATCATTTTCGTATGTCGGTCAGGCTTTCACATGTTAATTGCCTAATCCGTTCCAAGCCCTACAAAAACACCACATTTAGCATGGGATGAAGCGCATCCCAGCTCCATACTTCTCAATTATCTCCCTTTTCAACGCAATGTAAAACATCCTCTTCTTCCTTTTCACTTCAGCAACAATCTTCACATCCATGGTGAGTGATTAGAAAAAGTTTATGTTAACTAGGCACAATGCTGACCAATAGGAGAGCAGGATTGTAAAAAGTGTTCCCCTTCTTACATGGACTATTCCAGCCATCCCTGTCATTCAGCGCGAAATGGACTATTCCAAAACTTTCCATCTGAGAGAGCTGACGGATGATTAAGGTAAAAGAGATCGGCTGAAGATTGTATATATAGTTTATTAAGTGAAATACAGGGAATTAGTGCCAACCGTTGAGGTTTTATCGATCTATGCACCTTTAATAAATACCAGTTTTGGATTATTTCCTGAGTGAGACATCATTGTTCTGACCGGACAAACTGTAGCCTTCATTCAACCCGAACCAAAATCAGCGCGAGTTTCAAAACAAAACTCGGAAATGTTTTTTCGCATCTCGATCATTTTGTCGTTACTCGGGCGGAAAAAAAACGAAATCTTTTATCGTATGTTGAATTTTTCGTACGTAGAGCGTTTCGTAAGTCGGGGTTCTACTGTATATCGATCTTTTTTCTTTTTGTGTCAGCCAACTGGTAGAAGACATCACTGTCAAACTAAACATATAAGGCGTTACCTTTCCCACAAAGACGAGCGAAGTTAAAAAGAAGTTAAGAACTGGAATACATGCGTTAGCTCATTTCCTCCAACACCAGAGAAACATAAAGAAGGCAATTGCAATGATGATTAAAGTAAAGTGGACTGCAGCACAGAGCAATTAAGACACGCGCGTCCCAAACTAAACGAGGAAGAACTTCTGTTGAAGCGGAGATTAGTTGTTTACAACTCGCCACATTAGCAGAATCGATGTGGCCATTTCACAACTACCGTTCCTGACATAATTTCATATGCGTTTGATAACATTAGCTCGGCTTTTCAATGGAGACGCATGAGTGCTGTCGTTTTGAAGGAGTTTAGGTGAGACATGTGGCTTTATTCATGGCAATTAGTCACTGCTGGAGGAAGAGGGAGTCGCAGCACTTCATTCCAACATAAACACCTCATTAGTTCACAGATCCGCCTCTCGCCCGGGAACCGACGCGGCTGCACAATGTTTACATGTCCCTCCCTCGCCTCTTCAAACAGCAAAACTGAAGGTTGATAGTAAGACGGTTTGGGTCGAACACAATCTTCAATCTCAACAGAGCAACGGATCTGTTCTGCTACAAAAGGGTCGGATTGTTCTGGAAGAAAATATGAGACGACACACCAACTCAAAATCCTTTTCCGATCCTCGACACGACTTGTTTTCTTCAATGCCTTGATGTTTTTGAGTGCTTTGGCAAGATATGACTGTAATTCCATGCCAAAACCCATCAGAAAAATACACTATAACAAAGAGTTACTGACCCACTTCCTTCAATTCAATTCTGATGAAACAGAAATACAAAAGAAAGTAGTGACGTGAAACGGCTTCTCTGAAGGATGTTGGTAATGACAGACTGATATATCTGGTGATTCAGCATCGCTTCTTTAATCATATCTATTTTTTTATGTCTTTGAGCATCTGCATTGCAAAAAGTCTGATGTTTTTTATTGTTTTAAAGTTGCCAGTCATTTTTTTTATCATTTTCACAAGTTTCATGACCCCAGAATATTTTATTGTGTGACATTAATGCATTTATCAGATGCTTTTATCCAAACTAACTTGCATTGCATTCAAGAAACACATTGACATTCTAATCAGTTCTTGCTTTCCCTGGGAATCAAACCCATGACCTTGATGTTGCAAGCGCCGCTCTCTACAGTTTGAGACACAGGAAAGTATGAATATCTGAACATGCAATATATCAAAAGAAATAACAGATTGTATTTTAAGCTTTATACATTTCATTTTATTAACATTTTATCTAAAAAAAATATATATATTTTGAACAAAAAGCTGAGAAAATGCTACGAATTCAGAACGACGACATATGGAGTAAAAAGTTTCACAATCCTAAAGCTCGTCCTGCGTTGAGATTTCATTCAGAAACATCAGGCAGTTTTAATTTATAGCATTTATTACAAAGTTTATATAATGTTGATGATCGCATAGAAACAAGAGCTTCATGATCTGGGGGGGGGGGATCGAATTTCAATTTAAAATGCAATTGTTTTTAAAACAAACTAAATATTATACATATATATACACACACACACACATACACACACACACACACAAGAACCCGGTTTGTTGTAATTGTTTCCTATTAATATGTCTAATAACTATTATAAATAAAAATAATAAAACGAATTAGACATATTACTATTGCAATAAAACTTTCACTAGTACAAATAAAAAATAATATCCTAAAAATAATATAATAACATACAACAATATAATAATATTTTACGAATAATTTTTACAAAAAACTGCATGGTTACCAGTTAACATGAAGCCTATAATTATAAATCATTAGAGAGGTCTTAGGATTTATTATAAAATATAATATTATTATATTAATATTTGTCAGGAGGTTTGCAAAATAAAAAACAGAATCCATGTCTTTAATAGGAAATACAAGCCTATAATATGGATTATCACACATTTCTTTAGAGAAAAAGTCTAATTTTTCTTATTTTTCTACCCCAAAATAGTGAGTGGGTTTAATTGGAGTGAGTGGGTTTAATTATCTGAATAAAAGAATTAAATAAAAATATAGAATTTTTACAATTTACACTGAATAAAAAAAATAAACGCTTGGATTAAACATGAACACAATAAACACACAACTGCGACAATATATGGTGTATTTGAGTTCGTCAAGCCTTCTAATAAACTCTATTATAAGAATATTTATAATGCAATTCTAATCAACATCGAATACCAATAAAATAATACATCGTCTGCCTTATTCTGTGCCAAACTAGGTCAGTTATTTCAAACACTCGACTGAGTTCACAGTAAAAACAAGTTATTAAATGTTGTGCTTTATTTGACAACAGGTTTATAAATGCAATTTTGGGAAGATGTTTTAACACGTGTTGTATTTTCAAATGCACGTTATAAGCGACGTTATACGCGCTTCACAATGCATATGCTTATTTTTATAGAAATTACTACACAATATCCTAAACTGAATTTACAAGCATTGCACAAACAGTGCGAGACACTCAGGATTTGGTCTTTGTGCAAATCATTAGATATTACAGGCAAAACCAGAGGTTATTTTAATGCACTGGTCTACTATTTTGCTTCCATAACATGTCTTATTCCAGACCAGTGGAAAGAAATGACATTTAAGTGTGTGTAACACTTTCTCTATGTAGATGCAACTTAAGAGTGAGAAATCTCCACTCCATCAGCTTCACATCGACCAAACATTAAAGTTTTATTCCCATCTATATTCTGAAAGTGTGTTCAAATATCATTTTCCTAACTTATATAACATTTTAATGTAAAAAAAAAAAGGGTTCTGTGTGTTGACAGTATTTTCTGAGTAATGGAGAGCAGCCGCACTGCTGCCAATACCACAAATCCCCTCTGTAAAAACCTTTAATATGTCAACAAACCGAAACAATCTGGCTCAATCCATAGTTCATATTTCTGTTCTGGGAATGAATGCAAGTCCATGTATGTTTGATATGTCAATGCCTGGCTTGCATATTTAAACAGAACCTGAGTCTGTGATTAATCAACCGTACAGTGATATATATTAGTTATACGTTTCAAAGGTTTGAATTGGCTTTGCTCTGAACAGCAACATCAGCACGTCACCCGTTCACGAGTCACGCCGTTGCATCCATTACTCTTCAACCGCTAACAAAGAACGGCACTCATGTAGTTTCTGGAAAGTGCCGGCGGACGCGCCTCAAAGGCAGCGCCGCATGTGCGGGAGAGAGTCGCTCCTCGCCGGAGAGATTTGCATTTGGCTGGAGAAGCTTTTGGCCAACAGAGTAATGACTTCAAAATCCTGCACTGCATTGCCAACATCAGTACAAACTCCACTGAAGTGCAGCTTATATAACCTGTGCTGAAACACCACTAAACTACAGCGATACTGCCGACCCTATGCAGATAAACGTATAAAACATTATACATTTATTCATATTTGGTATTGAAAATACTACTACTATTACTTCTACTAATACTACAACAACTACTAAAACTAATACTTCTACTACTACAACTATAACTAATATTTCTACTACAAAAAACTAATAATAATACAAAACAACTACTACTACTACTAATAATACTAATACTACAACAACAACAACTAATACTACTGCTGCTACTACTACTACAAGTAATACTACTACTACAACAAATACTTCTACTACTACTACAACTAATACTACAACAACAACAACTAATACTACTGCTGCTACTACTACTACTACAAGTAATACTACTACTACAACAAATACTTCTACTACTACTACAACAACAACTAATACTGCTGCTACTACTACTACAAGTAATACTACTACTACAACAAATACTACAACAACAACAACAACTAATACTACTGCTGCTACTACTACAAGTAATACTACAACAACAACAACAACTAATACTACTGCTGCTGCTACTACTACTACTACAAGTAATACTACTACTACAACAAATACTTCTACTACTACTACAACTAATACTACAACAACAACAACTAATACTACTGCTGCTACTACTACTACTACAAGTAATACTACTACTACAACAAATACTTCTACTACTACTACAACTAATACTACAACAACAACTAATACTGCTGCTACTACTACTACAAGTAATACTACTACTACAACAAATACTACTACTACTACTACTACTACAACTAATACTACAACAACAACAACTAATACTACTGCTGCTACTACTACTACTACAAGTAATACTACTACTACAACAAATACTTCTACTACTACTACAACTAATACTACAACAACAACTAATACTGCTGCTACTACTACTACAAGTAATACTACTACTACAACAAATACTACAACAACAACAACAACTAATACTACTGCTGCTACTACTACAAGTAATACTACTACTACAACAAATACTACAACAACAACAACAACTAATACTACTGCTGCTACTACTACAAGTAATACTACTACTACAACAAATACTTCTACTACTACTACAACTAATACTACAACAACAACTAATACTGCTGCTACTACTACTACAAGTAATACTACTACTACAACAAATACTTCTACTACTACTACAACAACAACTAATACTACTGCTGCTACTACTACTACTACAAGTAATACTACTACTACAACAAATACTTCTACTACTACTACAACTAATACTACAACAACAACTAATACTGCTGCTACTACTACTACTACAAGTAATACTACTACTACAACAAATACTTCTACTACAACTAATACTACAACAACAACAACTAATACTACTGCTGCTACTACTACAAGTAATACTACTACTACAACAAATACTTCAACTACTACTACAACTAATACTACAACAACTAATACTACTGCTGCTACTACTGCTACAAGTAATACTACTACTACAACAAATACTTCTACTACAACTACAACAACTAATACTACTGCTGCTACTACTACTACTACAAGTAATACTACTACTACAACAAATACTTCTACTACAACTAATACTACAACAACAACAACTAATACTACTGCTGCTACTACTACAAGTAATACTACTACTACAACAAATACTACTGCTGCTACTACTACTACAAGTAATACTACTACAACAACAAATACTTATACTACTACTACAACTAATACTACAACAACAACTAATACTACTGCTGCTACTACTACTACTCCTACAAGTAATACTACCACTACAACAAATACTACAACAACAACTAATACTACTACTGCTGCTGCTGCTACTACTACTACTACTATAACAAATACGTCTACTACTACTACAACTAATAATACAACAACAACTAATACTACTGCTACTACTACTACAACAAATACTTCTACTACTACTACTACAACTAATACCACAACAACAACAACAACTAATACTACTGCTACTACTAATACAAGTAATACTACAACAACAACTAATACTACTGCTGCTACTACTACTACTACTACAATACTAAAACAACAACAACAACAACAACAACAACTAATACTACTGCTGCTACTACTACAAGTAATGCTACTACTACAACAAATACTTCTAATACTACTACAACTAATACTTCTACAACAACAACAACAACAACAACAACTACTACTACTGCCACTACTACTACTACTACTACTAATACAACAACAACAACTACTACTACTAATACTACTGCCACTACTACTACTACTAATACTACAACAATAACTACTAATACTACAACTAATAATACTACTGCTACTACTACTACAAGTAATACTACTACTACAAATACTTCTACAACAACAACAAATACTACTGCTGCTACTACTACAAGTAATACTACTACTACAACAAATACTTCTAATACTACTACAACTAATACTTCTACAACAACAACAACTACTACTACTACTGCCACTACTACTAATACAACAACAACTACTGCCACTACTACTACTACTACTACTACTACAACAACAACAACAACAACAACTACTACTAATACTACTGCCACTACTACTACTACTAATACTACAACAACAACTACTAATACTACAACTAATACTCCTGCTACTACTACAACAAATAACAACAACAACAACAACAAGAAGAATCAACATCATTGTTCTCTCCATTATTATAATGGAAGAGACGGGGAGGTTAAGAGAGATGCTACTAAAATGAAAGATTAACGCAATATCATTACATACAGGAAAATTAGCCAACAATAATTAAATAAATAAGATGGTCCAAAACAAATGCTCATCAAGTGGCATGTGAGTGAAAAAATAAGCTGATCTGAATTTGAAGTAAAAAAATAACCATGTTTTTGTATAAAATGGCACCAATATAAATAAAATTAATTATATAAAGCAGATTATACTCAACAAAACACAACATACAATTATTAGCAAAATAATAAACTAATAGCATACCAAAAAAGAACTAATAGAAAAATAGTGGGAATAGCAAAACATTAAATGTCCCCAACATTATTATTATTAATAAATGGTACTCATAGTGTACCTTCATGTAAATGAAAAAGATTAACAATTAATTTAATATTTAAAATACAAAAAAATATTTTCTTCTGTCAAATTAGCGTAAACAAGTTTCCAACTTATAGAATATATTATTGCATTGCTCATCATTTTCCATTGGCCGCAGTTCATCCATCTGAACTATTTGTTGTATGAAGTGAATGTCAGTAATTCATCTGTCATTCTTGAAAAGAAAAGAAAAAGAGTTTTGTGGTGGTTATGCTGGAATGGTGTTGTACTGGTTCAATAATCCACAGATAAATCTGCCTCTGGCTTCAGCATCAAACATGGCGATTAACAAGAACTCAAGCTTCCTTTCAACCACCAAATCTGTCAAACACGCCTCGCACCATCCCAACCAAACACATCAAATCCTGTTCAGGGTCCATGAATCCCAACCTCATCTCCGAGATCAGAGCCGGAGGGAAGGGATGGACATCAGCCAAAGACCAAAACATGTGCACAGAAATTACACCCCTTTTACTCCTTACGTAACAGATAATATTCAAACAGCATTTTGCTCAAATTCAATTACTCAATCACTCGGTTCTTAACTGGATGACAAATCAATAACTCAACACTCATGGATCAAACCATCTTCACGTCTGAAAGGAGAAGCACTTTATCAACCAAAAGCCTGTGGTTTATGTCAAAATAAACGTTTGATCGATTTCTGTTATTTTCATACTAATACTAGTACGTTTGGAATACTACTAATATTAATAACAATATTACTACTATAGTGATCCCTCGTTTATTACGGTTAAGGTGGAAATCCGCAAAGTAGGATCAGCCAATCAGCTCACGGGATACATTCACTCGCGCTTTCATTCGTCGATTTTTTGCCGGGGAGAGTTTCTTTCTTTGTCTGGCATCCTGGGAAACCGTTTCTCTCACACATCACGATAAAACAACACTGCTTTCCGATATGGTGGTATTTTTGAATTTGAATTTTTTGATGAATATTTTAGAAAAATCTGCGGTGCACTGAGGCCGCGAAACTTGAACCGCAAAGTGGCGAGGGATTACTGTACTAATTATACTAATAATAATAATAATAGTACTACTAATAATAATAATACTAATATTACTACTACTACTAATAATAATACTACTGTTAATACTAATATTACTACTACTAATATTAATACTAATATTACTACTACTACTACTACTACTAATAATACTACTGTTAATACTAATATTACTACTACTACTAATATTAATAATAATATTACTACTACTACTACTAATAATAATATTACTACTACTACTACTACTACTAATAATAATATTATTATTATTATTATTACTACTAATACTAATATTACTACTACTACTACTACTAATATTAATAATAATATTACTACTAATACTACTAATAATATTATTACTACTACTACTACTACTATTACTAATATTAATAATAATATTACTACTACTAATAATAATAATATTACTACTACTAAAGTCAAGAAGAAGAATCAACATCAGTACAAACTCCACTGAAGTGCAGCTTATATAACCTGTGCTGAAACACCACTAAACTATTGCGATACAACAAATACTACTACTACTACTACTACTACTACAACAACAACTAATACTACTGCTACTACTACTACAAGTAATACTACTACTACAACAAATACTTCTACTACTACAACTAATACTACTGCTTCTACTACTACTACAAGTAATACTACTACTACTACTACTACTACTACTACTACTACAACAACAACTAATACTACTGCTTCTACTACTACTACTACAAGTAATACTACAACATCAACAACAACTAATACTACTGCTGCTACTACTACTACTACAAGTAATACTGCTGCTACTACTACTACTACTACTACAACAACTAATACTACTGCTTCTACTACTACTACTACAAGTAATACTACAACATCAACAACAACAACTAATACTACTGCTGCTACTACTACTACTACAACAAGTAATACTACAACATCAACAACAACAACAACAACTAATACTACTGCTTCTACTACTACTACTACAAGTAATACTACAACATCAACAACAACTAATACTACTGATACTGCTACTACTACTACTACTTCTACAAGTAATACTACAACAACAATTAATACTACTGCTACTACTACAAAAAGTAATACTACTACTACAACAAATACTTCTAATACTACTACAACTAATACTTCTACAACAACAACAACTAATACTAATACTACAACTAATACTGCCGACCCTATGCAGATAAACGTGTAAAACATTATACATTTATTCATATTTGAATACTCGGTTCTTAACTGGATGCCAAATCAATAACTCAGCACTTATGGATCAAACCATCTTCACGTCTGAAAGGATTAGCACTATATCAACCAAACCCTGCGGTTTATGTCAAAATAAACATTTGATGGATTTGTGTATTTTCATGCAAAGTATTAGTACATTTGGAATACATACATTCTATTACTGTAATTTTATGCCTCTCGAAAGCCCTTCACAGAGTTGATTTGAGACTGGTGTCAGACGAGAAAGGGTTAGGGAGAGGTCGCTGCCGCCTGCAGAGGGCATCGCTGCCAGTCTTCTGTGTCATCTTTATAAATAGAAACAGCCAAGAGATGTCCGTCTCTCCACCAACCCTAAATCATCCTCCTCAAAATGGGTCAAAGTGATGGATGGAGCCGCACACAAGAGACGAGCGGCGACGTCGAGCGCAACGACAAACCTCACCAATGCAATCGCTAGTTCACTGCAATTTCAGCCGTTCTAAACTGCAAAGTCAAAGAGCCAAACAATACTCTGATCTAACCACGACTTACTCAGCCAGCAAAAGGACATTGATGGGAATGCAAGAGAGAATTAATCTTCTCCAAACCCAAGCAGTAGAAAAGAGCCGGCTGTTTCCTGTACCGTTCAATACTTTAAACTGGCGAATTACGTGCTATTATTATGTGAATTATCGGATGTTGAAGCAAAATACCATGAAACAGAACGCAAGCTCAATAAATGTTTATAAGAGATGCACCGACTGACTGGCCAGGGACCAGAATCAGCTGATTTTCCACAATCTTTCCGGTTAATAGTGCTTGTATTGTCCATTATGTGACTAAGTCCCGCAGGATTCAGCTGATCTTTTACGTCACGCGCACATAAAGCCGCTTCTCAAATGGCTTGAGAGTCGCAAGTGTTTAAACGTCAAATACACACAATCATGTCAAAGTGCGCGTCTCATTCAGTTCTGGAAAGTAAATAGTTGAGAAAGGAAACGCATGCTGTTTATCAGTTTATTGGCGCATTCGCTCTTAAAGTGACAGCAGCCTAATATTCCTGCAATCTGATAAAATCATTCTCTGCTCTCGACTGAGTAACTAATTGTATGCATTAATATGGTTTAACTTTAACAATGAAAAATATACAGTGCTACTTTACATTTAATTAATATCTGTAGTATTTCTCACCTGAATAATAAACTACTGTTCGACCCACATTTATTCTTTTAACTGTTGTTTGCAACTTGTTTAATTGTTTTTTCAATGAAAAATGCAAATTAAAATTAGAAATGGCAACTAAGCGAAAACTGAACACACACACATACACACAAATATATGTATATAAATAAAAAAAATGTGTAAAACTCTAAAATCAAAATGAAAAACAAAATATAAAAACAAAAACTAATTCAAACTATGAATAGTCTATTAGTATATAAATCATACAAAAATAACTTTATATAAATAATACTAAAGTAAAAAATTAATGCACACAAGAAGCGGTTTTATTACAGTCCTGAGATGTTTTATTCACGTTTGCATACCTGAGAAACACAAGCAGATAAATACAGCATTTGCAGTCTTCATTTGTCCGGCTGAGGTCACAGAACCGCCCGCGTCAGCGTTTCTGCCACAAGGTGAAACGAAACGCTTCTCAGAGTGTGGACGTCAACACATCCCGACGGATGTTAACAGGCTTTCCGGAGCAGGTAAGGGAGATAAACACCGCTCTGGTCTGACGCTTCTCTTGCGTCTGTTACGACCATGTCCAGATGAACGCCAGTGTAAGCCTTCCTCACGGCGTTCAAATGAAGGACGTGATGTAATGCCATATAATTACATGCCGAGACTGCATAAATGTAAATGCTCGTTGAGTGTGCCGTCCACTCATTTCCTCCTGCCATTAACTGGTGGCACACACACACACACACACACACACACACACATAAACGCCTTAAATCAGCAGCCATGCAACTTTCAGGAGTTTAGGGATCGAAGGCGTTTACTAGAGTTATATCTGTGCATATTGCATTGGAATTATTAATTCCATGATTACAAAGACCAATTTAGAACAAATGCTATTTGAGCAAATTGTTTAAATAGCTTGAACTTTGTTTCCCGAATGAAAAGATTGAATTGGGAGTTTTAAGAATCAAGCACGTTTTGAAAACGATTAATCGAAAAATCGTCTTTTTTGCTCAGCCGTATTAATCACCAGCACAGCCCAACTTTACATGCCGATCATGTTAATCGCAAACATCACCAATATGTTTTAAAATACAATACAACAAGAAACGCCATGATAGATTATCACTTAAACAAAGCGCACTCAGGATATAAAAGCAATCGGCCAACAATAACCTGGCGCTGCTCAATAATGGAAAAAAATTCTAGAATGATTTGAATTTTTTTTTAAGGGAGTGAATCTGCATAGATTACAAGCATAGATAAATACAATAGAACCAGGATGCAAAATTAAATTATGCTTTTCATGGACGTCTAAAAGGTACACAAACTCAATGTATCAAAATGTAAAATAACTGCATAAATTAAATTGAATTAATCATGGTTACAACTCCAAAAGCCATTTATTTTGTTGATTAATATTAAATGACAGACGGCGTCATGTGCGGAGGAAGAGGAGGGAGGGATTATGTAAATAACGCAAACACAATACAGAAGTGTAGTGTTTGTTCCCGTGTTGTGTATTGATAGACTCAGAAGCTCATATGTATTATTATTGAACACTCATAACTCGTGCTGCTCCCAGCTTAATACTGGTGAATCACTCGTTGCCCCCGGTAACCCCCGCTGTAAAATCAAGCTGCCTCTAGTGGAGATCATATGCAATTACCCATAAATGTATATAACACACACCACAGGAAGACTCGCGGGAGATGCGTATGGAAATTAATGAACACGTGAAGGAGTGAAGCGGCATCTGTAAGCTGCTCGTACATCAAATATTTACTTGTATTTCAAGGCAAAAAATTGCAGAAAGGCTTGCTTTTACCTTCTCAAACTAATGTGTGACAGAAAACAGAACCGAATTGAGTTCTCCTTCACATCGTCTTACTTGACAACACCTAAAACACAATTGATGGTTAAACTTAGCAATAAATCAAAGAATCATGTGCGTTTTTAAAACCGTGTGGCCCGGTCCGTACGGATTAACTACTTGACGTTGCAAATCGGGATAACGATGGTAAAACATTATAGCATGCGGCTCTAATAACCTCCATTTAAAGTAAAATGATCCCAAACGTAACTACGCACACCTGCTTCATCTTATCAAAGATCATAATCACATCAAAATATTTTACAATCTTACTACCAGCCAAAAACCTTTTGAGGTGGGCTTTGAGTGGCATTTGTACAAGAACTGGGAATCGAACCCATGACCTTGGTGTTGCAAGCGTGTTGCTCTGCTTTTTGAGCCACAGGAAAGCCCAGCAAAGGTTACTGTCATGTGTATTTGTTAAGCGCTGATGATCCCTCGTTTACATTGAGGCTTGAAACGAGCACTAAACACAAGAGTTGGTGCTGCTAATGCACTCGGACGTGTGCGTCGCTCTCAGTGAGTCAGAAAATAGGTAAGCCAGACAATTAGATGGCCTTCCTTTCCAAAATATAATAATACTAAACATAAAAAGAGCAATAGACGTTTACAGGCAAGTGAGCAGCTTGATGAACAATGTGAAAATCGCCTGGAGTTTCGTCTCAAACGCACAGATCTGCAAAAACAGACGTCAGTCAGTCAATGGAGCAGATGGCTAACTCTCATTGTACCACTTATGGTCATTCAAAGCAGTGCATGATGGGCCTCTGTGATGATCTCCTCGCTGCTGGACACGGCCATATGTTACTGGGGTGGAAGCAAAAAGTGCCGGAGTTTGCTAATGTTGCGTGACTCACTGCCGCCACGTCACTGCCGTGAACGTTCCTCAGAGCGGCGTTGAAGACTGAACCCGGTGACCCGGTGTAATGCACAGAGGCTTTTAGTTTACATTTACACCTTGTATTAACTTGTGCTGCATGATGCACTTTAGTATTGCCTAAAACATCAAAACGGTTCCAGAACTCATTTTCCGCAGTCTCGATACACCAACACCAGCTGCGCTCGCTCTCTCTCTCTCTCTCTCTCGCGCGCTCTCTCTCTCTCGCTCTCGCTCTCGCTCTCTCTCTCTCTCTCGCTCTCTCTCTCTCTCTCTCGCGCGCTCCGGTTAAATAGTGTTGTGTTACAGAGTTTGAGTTTAGGGACAGGATTGTGTAGAGCAGGGCTGCCCAATACATCGATCGCAAAGCTAGTGTGGGAAGATCGCGTGAAATTACCAAAGTAGACGTCAGCCCGTCATCCGCCTCACTATTATTATACAGTAGAACCCCGAGTTATGAAATTAATCCGTTCCGAGGTTAGCTTCGTATGTCGGTCAGGCTTTTACATGTAAATCGCCTAATCCGTTCCAAGCACTATGAAAAACACCACATTCAGCATGAGATGAAACGCATCCCAGCTCCATGCTTCTCTAATACCTCCCTCTTCGGCTCCTTGAAGAGAGCATCCTCTTCTTCCCTTTCACTTCAGCAACAATCTTCACATCCATGGCTAGTGATTAGAAAAAAAGTTTCTGTTAACTGGGCACAAAATAATGGCGATGCAGCACGATGAAAACAAAACTTGTATGCAAAAGCATGGAAGAACTTTAGAGTTAGTGGGATGAAAGGAGAGGAAAAAGCAGAGGCTGGTGGGAGCGATGCTGACCAATAGGAGAGCAGGATTGTAAAAAGTGTTCCCCTTCGTACATGGACTATTCCAACCATCCCTGTCATTCAGTGCGAAATGGACTATTCCAAAACTTTCCCTCAGGAAGAGACTGTGAAGAGTGCTGATGGATGATTAAGGTAAAAGAGATCGGCTGAAGATTGTGTATATAGTTTATTGAGTGAAATACAGGGAATTAGTGCCAACCGTTGAGGTTTTATCGATCTATGCACCTTTAATAAATACCAGTTTTGGATTATTTCCTGAGTGAGACATCATTGTTCTGACCGGACAAACTGTAGTCTTCATTCAACCCGAACCAAAATCAGCGCGAGTTTCAAAACAAAACTCGGAAATCGTCGCCTCGCCGAGATTTCGTTTTTCACATCTCGATCATTTTGTCGTTACTCGGGCGAAAAAAACCCCGAAATCTTTTATCGTACGTCGAACTTTTCGTACGTAGAGCGTTTCGTAAGTCGGGGTTCTACTGTATTGGACCCGTCAATCAGCTCTTAAAGTGACAGGAACCTAATAAACCTGCTGCAGTCCGTCATTAATGTTCCTCAAACAACAAAAGACTAATAGAAAAATCACCCACTGATCTCGACTGAATAACTTCAAGGCTTCATCTGCATTTATTTATACACTGAAGCTATTTTACATTTGATTACTTCTAACTTGTTAGACCCACCTGAAAAACTTAAAGCACTGTTTATTTCCATTTCCAACTCTATTTGATTTTATTCATTTGTGCTACTGCTTCTCATTTATTTGTTCTTACTATATTATTGACTGTTTAATTACTTTTGTAAATTCAGTCGAAAGCTTCCTTGTGCTGTGTGTGTAAGCTTTGCAACACAATGTAATAGAGTAAAAGAGTGAGAACACCATTGAGAATGAAACTGACAACAACAGTTATTTTATCGATATCTTAAACAATAGAACAGAGTAGAGATGCACCAATAGATCGGACGATTTTTGATCAATTAAAAGCCATCCACACATAATTTGTCATTAAACTGATGGTTTATTAATGAACTGTGTTGTTGTATAATGTCTGTTTTTCTCAAATAACCTGCCTCCCTTAATTAAACTATTTAACATAACAGTCATTAATGCACAAATGAGATATGTTACATAATATAACATTGCATTGACATGTCATAGAGACAAACTCACAGATTCATGAAGTCCTTTCTCAATAACGATGCAACTTTACATGAATTAAATATGCTAATTAATAATAATTCAGGCTCCAGCATGAACACCGTATGCAACTTTTCATAAGATCCACTCATTTAAAATTCCTTCAACTATAGAACCATTATTATTGCTAATATATAATTAAAACACTAATCTATTTTAATGACAAGACTTCAAATAATGTCCGGATCAGACGACAGGATTTTATCCCGATCCGTTTGACGTAGTGTGTCGTGATGATGTCGTGACGTAAGAATCCATGGTTTATTCTCGTATTGTGTGTTATTGTGCACAACAACCGATATGTGTCGACATGTTTCATCTATTCCTGATGAAACATTCCTCCACGACGGGTTCGATCTCTTCTGTGACGCTGACCAATAGCAAGAGGAGCAAAAAAGGCAGAGTGAAAAAAGAGAAATGCTGGCAAATTATCTGATTACTCGATTATCTGATTACTAGATTTAAATAATCCTATTTATTATTACCTATTTTTTTATTTTATAATTACTTATATTTTAAAATGACCCTGTCATGTCATTAGAGAAGTTTTGTGAGATTTATTTTATTTTCGTAGTTTTGTAGGATTCTTCCATTTTATTTCATTTAAATTAATTTTTACTACTAGCTAAAACAAAACAAAAAACGCTACTTCAGCTCCAGTTCTCTGTAGATTCCCTGCGTTCCTCTTCTTCAACACATCCAGTGCAAAACACGATAGCCGCTGTTTGTTTGCGCTGTCAGTCGATAGTCCCGCCTTCTCGATGACATCACACGCATCGTTAAAGACGTTAAGCTCTAATTGGTCAGGAAGCAGCGTGAAATCAGACATGTTTTCTTTGGTCACGACAAGAATTTACGAGTCATAATCACATAATCAGACACAGTGACCATCATAACAGACACACATATTGTGTAATTTGAGCAAGGCGTACGAGAGCAAATGGCAAATATCGGTATTGGTTTTGGAATTAATACCTGCTTGTACAAGCAAATTATCATCTAAATATCGAGAACGCACATATTGTTTATAACTATAAACAAACCAGAACCAGCTAATAATCACTCTAACAGCAAAGTGAAAATGTATACCTAACCGAAGCTTTAATTTAAGTTTAAATACACCTATGAGTTGTATTTAATATCAATCATTTGGAGGCGCAGATTTTCATTCTTCAAGGACTGAAAGGACTGTTTTGGATCAGCAGGTTCTGTGAAGTTCATCCATCAACTGCTCAAATATATGCATTTATTGAACTGAAATCGAATCATGACCCCAAGAATCCATTTGAATCGAATCCTGAGCTTTCAAAAGACTCCTCGCCTTAGCAAACAGGCCCTTAAATTCAGAAAACCATCACTCTTTGCCCTGACAAAGCGTGCTTTAATTTCAGTATTGCTTCGGCCATCCTCTTCCCTGCACTTACAGCAAACAATCCGCTCACTATTCACCATGGAAACAAAAGTAAAGCATAATTGTTTTCCATTGAAAACAGCAGAAGAGCCGACTTGTATTAAATTTCCTACAATGAGGAATTTATATACAGAAACAGACCAAAAGAGAATCAATAAGCGAAGCATTCATGTCTTATATGCACCAATCTAGAGTGAAGTTTAATACTTCAATACCCACATTTGTGGGAACATGTTTGCGCTTCACAGCAAAATTATGATGCAAAATTTAACACCGCAATCATTCAAATAGATTCAGTGAATCTACACAAAGGAAAGAAAAACAGCAGACAAATGTTTTTTTTAAAATACAATACTTTAACACTAATGCTTAAACTCTAGAAAGAGGCAACAAGTGTCTTATAGAACCCATGAAATATCATTTCAAGCTTGCAACATTTATCAACTTCCACCTCCAGGAAAACAAACCAAGAACATTTACAACAATACACAAATTGTCCAGGAAAATGAGAACGTCTCTCCCAATACAAACTGCAACTCTGACGTAAACCAGCGTCTATAGACAATATAGTGTTGAACTGTTCCTCTGACCACTTCATCTTTATAGTCTGTAAAGTTCAGGGCCATTACCTTCATCTCGGTCCACGGTGACGGCGATCCTCTTGAGTGAACTCACTTTCAGGTCTTCAGCTGAAAGACACGAAAACATATTTATAATGAGAACGATAGCAGACGAGTGAAAAGACCACGTTGGCGTAATGTTTGATCTGACAGCTAGTGATGCACTGATCAGGATTTTTTGTGGCTGATTCCAATTTGTTTTCAAGCAAATTGGCTGATTGCGACTCCGGCTGCTTTGATTCATTTATTTGGCCTTAAAGAAGATTCTTTAAGCCGATTGAAATTAGAGGCAATCACTGCATTTAAATCACAATTGAGAATCATGACTTTTTTGTGTAAAATGGGAGATTGTGATTCTCAACTTTCCTGTCGCTCAAACAGTAGAAAGTGCCGCTTGCAACATCAAGGGCATGGGTTTGATTCCCAGGGAAAGCAAGAACTGACTAGAATATTAATGTGTTTCTTGAATGCAATGCAAGTCACTTTGGATAAAAGCGTCTGATAAATGTAAAAAGTACTCTTTTTGCATCATTTTTAATGCAGTTCTAACTATACCATTACAACTATATGTTTACAATATTAACTATACTTTTACAACACTAACTATAATAACAATATTTTTATAATCCTAACTACACTATTACTGTAATAACAATACTTTTACAATCCTAACTACACTTTCACAATCCTAACTATACTATTACTGTAATAACAATACTTTTACAATCCTAACTACACTATTACTGTAATAACAATACTTTTACAATCCTAACTACACTTTCACAATCCTAACTATACTATGACTGTTATAACAATACTTTTACAATCCTAACTACACTTTCACAATCCTAACTACACTATTACTGTAATAACAATACTTTTACAATCCTAACTATACTATTACAACAATAACTACACTTTCACAATCCTAACTACACTATTACTGTAATAACAATACTTTTACAATCCTAACTACACTTTCACAATCCTAACTACACTATTACTGTAATAACAATACTTTTACAATCCTAACTACACTTTTACAATCCTAACTACACTTTCACAATCCTAACTACACTATTACTGTAATAACAATACTTTTACAATCCTAACTATACTATTACAATCCTAACTACACTATTACTATAATAACAATACTTTTACAATCCTAACTATACTATTACAACAATAACTACACTTTCACAATCCTAACTATACTATTACTGTAATAACAATACTTTTACAATCCTAACTACACTTTTACAATCCTAACTACACTATTACTGTAATAACAATACTTTTACAATCCTAACTACACTTTTACAATCCTAACTACACTATTACTGTAATAACAATACTTTTACAATCCTAACTACACTTTTACAATCCTAACTACACTATTACTGTAATAACAATACTTTTACAATCCTAACTACACTTTTACAATCCTAACTACACTATTACTGTAATAACAATACTTTTACAATCCTAACTACACTTTTACAATCCTAACTACACTATTACTGTAATAACAATACTTTTACAATCCTAACTACACTTTTACAATCCTAACTACACTATTACTGTAATAACAATACTTTTACAATCCTAACTACACTTTTACAATCCTAACTACACTATTACTGTAATAACAATACTTTTACAATCCTAACTACACTTTTACAATCCTAACTACACTATTACTGTAATAACAATACTTTTACAATCCTAACTACACTTTTACAATCCTAACTACACTTTTACAATCCTAACTACACTATTACTGTAATAACAATACTTTTACAATCCTAACTACACTTTTATAATCCTAACTACACTATTACTGTAATAACAATACTTTTACAATCCTAACTACACTATTACTGTAATAACAATACTTTTACAATCCTAACTACACTATTTCTGTAATAACAATACTTTTACAATCCTAACTACACTTTTACAATCCTAACTACACTATTACTGTAATAACAATACTTTTACAATCCTAACTACACTTTTACAATCCTAACTACACTATTACTGTAATAACAATACTTTTACAATCCTAACTACACTTTTACAATCCTAACTACACTTTTACAATCCTAACTACACTATTACTGTAATAACAATACTTTTACAATCCTAACTACACTTTTATAATCCTAACTACACTATTACTGTAATAACAATACTTTTACAATCCTAACTACACTTTTACAATCCTAACTACACTATTACTGTAATAACAATACTTTTACAATCCTAACTACACTTTTACAATCCTAACTACACTATTACTGTAATAACAATACTTTTACAATCCTAACTACACTTTTACAATCCTAACTACACTATTACTGTAATAACAATACTTTTACAATCCTAACTACACTTTTACAATCCTAACTACACTATTACTGTAATAACAATACTTTTACAATCCTAACTACACTTTTACAATCCTAACTACACTATTACTGTAATAACAATACTTTTACAATCCTAACTACACTTTTACAATCCTAACTACACTTTTACAATCCTAACTACACTATTACTGTAATAACAATACTTTTACAATCCTAACTATACTATTACAACAATAACTACACTATTACTATAACAACTGTAGCAATATTGGTAGTTTGATTTGAGACAGAGACTTGGCTTCGGCTAATGTACGCGTTTCATTGGTACGTTTTTATTTGTTAACATTAGTTAATGCACTGTGAACATTTTTATGAACTATAATTAACAACGGTTAATAAATGCTGTAAAATATATGTTGTTCAATCTTAGTTTAACCGATGTTAATAAATGAGACCTTATTGTAAAGTGATTGCCTTCACATTTTGCAGACGCTTTTATCCAATGTGACAATGAGGAACATCACAAGCTAATATGAAAAAGTGTTGAAAAGTTTAATAATATGCAATAATATACATAAATTATGCTCATCCCACGTAAAAGTTATCCTTATGAGTTTATCGTCATTCAGTTCATAGCCGTTATAAGATACACATCACATTGATTCGTCTTTGTGAACTATTTCAGTAAAATGCTCACACACGTTATCCTCCGTTCCCTTTTTAAAATTCTCCTTAGCATTATTTTGTCAAAATATTAATCTTATTTAGTTTTAGTTAAACTATTGTAATTCTGATAGCATTCCAATTTTTGTACCAAATGAAACTAACCTGATTACATAATTTTTTTTAATTAACTGTAACACATCAGTTCCTTTCATATCCTGGAATACATTTAACGCCGTTATAACATGTATTCCGTTACTTTCCAACCCAGGAGACTGTGAACCGAAAAATACAGTTCTGAGCGACATCTGTCATATCGGCAACGTATGTTGTATAATGTATAAAACTATAATAACGTTTAAAATAATTAATTGTATTATAATGAAATGAATTGATTATAATTAATCAATTTTAATGGTGATGCTTTTGTTATTGTAATCAGGCTCTCAAAAATTATATTAAAAAATTGGATGTAGATTTATCGGCTTTTAAATATAAATAATTATCATTATTGATCAAAATGTTCATATTGGTGGATTCGTTTTTTCAACATCAATATTTTTAATATCCTAGCTTAATTTACAAAGACAACTAATTCATAAATTGATTTCACTGAATAGTGTAAAAACTGAACGCCTAATTAACTAGTTAACCACCAACTAACTAATGAATCGGGGGACAGAACTATCCATTTGTCGAACAATCGGAAAGTGTTCGGTAGAAACCCATTCCTTGCATTTGGAATTCCAACAGACTGAAAAAATCTAATTCGATTAGTCATTTAAGGTATAAAACAGTGCTTTAAACGATTTTAATCTATTGGCCAAATTCAGCCAAACTAGTTCCATTGAATCAATCCAACAACCATCACTTCAACGCCACGCCCTCTAAACAACAAACCCCGCCCTCCACAGACACGCCAGCAATGTCAGCACAAAATGATTGACAGTACAAAGCACGTTTCTGATTGGCTAAGGCCAGGACGAACCGCTCCCCTGACTCTTTACATTCACAGACAGTTCTGATTTGTTAAGACACTTATTCGTTGTTAATAAAAAAATTTTTCTGTGTTGGTTGCTTCTAGCAACCGTAAGCTATCAGCCGTCTATATAATGACCGCGTTTCACTTCGAAATCAACGTGATTTGTATCTTTTTAACCACAGAAGCGCTTTGGAGTTGAGGAGTCAGCATTACCATCGAGTAAAACAACTAGAGCTAAACTACTAGAGAAAGTTAAACGCTACAGTAGTCCGCGGTACGGCATTATGACGCCATTTCTGTGCCACACAACCGCAGTCGCTTGACATCGACATTCCTGTCATTCAGCGCAGGTTTGAACGTACAAAGAAACGAAAACACTGTTTAATTCCGCGAGCCGCGTTGAGCTCGTGAAGCGGGGCGACATCGCCATTTCCCACACAGAGACAACTAGACGGTTAAAAATCACAAAGACCCGCTTTCGCTGTTTAAATGGAGGCGACAAAGCAAAATGCTGACAGCACAATGAACGATCGCAAGGTCAACCCAAACAGGGCTTGAACAACTTGCAGCGATCGGGGAAATCCGACTTGTTTTCTTTCGACATCACCAGTCAACTGAATGGAGAGCCTAGCGACAATAACGTTTAAACGACAGACTAAACAATAACGGTCGTCTGAGCCTAACGACAAAATCAATTCAAACAATAACGGTCAAGTTGTGACTAACGACAATCTCAATTTAAACAGTAACGGTCGCGTGAGCGTTTAATGACAATGTCAGTTTAAACAATAACGGTCAAGTTGCGACTATCATTCTTGGAACAGCAGCGCCGTCGAAACAACCAATCATTTCGCAAATGTGACCGAAAAGATGGAAATCTGCTCGCTGGGAAACTAGCCTAGAAACACCCGTGGATCCAGCTAGAGGTAATCAACAACATTTCCAGGAAAAACGCGATTCTGAATGGAAAACGGCGACGTTGTGGATTCAATAGTGTGGAAGAGCGAACGATTCCTGCTTGCTGCGATCATTGTGCTCATAATCCCGATTCACGCGCTTTCAGGGGAAATATCGCTTTCGGTCGCACAAAGCCTTACGTAAGGCATCGGCTATTTGCAGTTTTCGCAAATTCCTCCATAACATTTGCGATGCGATTGAAGCCCGAAGTTGTGAATAACAAACTAATAAGGGCGGACAAAAAGTATTTTTGATGCACTGTTTACGCAAGGTTAGTGAAGCCATGATCGCGTCGCGCTGTCAAAACAGGAGCGATATGGGGTGCGATAATGTAGTCGTGAAGCTCGACGCAGTTTTCCGTCGATCTCCGTCTCCATTAACACTTGATCTGGTTCTCGTGACGCTCTACCTGCTGTATCCGACAGATCGCGATGTTCCTCCGTTTAAATTAGTAATCCATTGGATGATCGAGGGAATTCATCGACGATCGACGCTGGAAACGTCGTCCGAAAATGCGGGAAAGGTGTCGGCATGCGAATCCGATAAAAGAGCCGTGCGATCGCACTCGTTTTCTCCGTGTTAATCCTCTGAAACGCACACAAACCGCCCACTGGGGAAACCGCTTGCGCTCATTGGATGCGACCGCCCCACTCGTTTCTTATTGGATAATAAAAACGGAGGAAAAAAACAAACAACTCGGCGTTAATTTAATCGCAAAGAAATCGCAAAGACACATGGGACTTGTATGTTTTGACGCGTCGCTTCTTCAGCAGGACAATGGGACACATTACGATGACTTAAACTACATTTCCCACACGTCAACAGAATACTTCTAGGCTCCGCCCACTTTCACACGCATGCGCACAATTGTATCTGAGGAAAAGTGTGGTTGACATTTTGAAACATTATCAAGATTTCGGATTCAGCTTTCCACCTTGCATAAAAATGTATTATTCGTTTCTATTCTTCTATGATAGGAATTACTTCATTCATTCTTTGAGCTAAATTTAATTATCACAAATGTAAATTTGGAGGAAATAAGCCTCTGTTTTTATTTCAAAATAAGTTCAACAATAATTAAATTAAGTTTAATTAGTTTAAAACGTAAGAAAGCTGTAAAATTTCCATTTCCATTTGTAAAAACAAAATCATATTTCACTTTCACTTCTTTTTGTTTAATGTACTGTAGTTGTAACTCTTTAAAACCAATAAATAAATAAAAACGCTTATTTGAATAAAAGAACTAGCCAATCTTTGGGGTTTTGACATTATTCGTGATATTCAACATTATTGTTTCAATGTTCAGATTTAGTGCAGTTTTCCAGCGGCACAACAACAGCATCATTTCTTATCCTTTAATTAATTGTATAGAAACTGCAAAGCTAGTTGAGACTTTCATGTTTAAAAAATTACATTCACTAAAATTCACATACAAATAATAACATTCTGAGAAAACTTACACTACATCTGCACAAAAGCAGTGAAGAAGAAAATGTCGTAAATGTCTCCAACTTTTCCTTTTTTTTCAACGTTTTTACACACACACATGTGTGTGTGTATATATATGTGTGTGTGTGTAGTTATATATATATAGTTATATATATGTATGTATAACTACAACTACTGAAATTCATTGCGGCGCAGGGAAGGCACAGCCCACTCTCTGCGCATGCGTTGTCTGGACTCCATGGCGTATTTAAGCGCGAGCAGCAGAGATGAGCGAAGCTTCCTGTCGAACTCACACATGATAGATCAACTCTCTGTTCTGTGGCGCGGCTTAAAAAGCCTAGTATTTTTTCACTTAACGGGATATTAGAGCACTAAAGATGGTGAGGTGCCGTTCTCATCGCGTTCGAAGCGGATTATGAGTCGTAGTGGAGTTAAATTACCGTCTTTGGCTAACTGGCTAATGCTAGCGAGCTGGCTGTGAGAGAAAAATTAAAATCGGAAGAGTGACGTAGTGGATTACGAAAGCGGAAGTGCTGGCTTTCTACTTTTCGTTCTGAAAGGTGGGTGGGGCGTTTTTATTTTACTGTATGATACTGTCTCATTTAAATTGATACGGGAAAAGTATTTTAACTGTACAATAATAGTAATAGAATGTTATTGCATCGGTTATTATTATACATGTATATTAAATAATAATGACATGGCATTTAATTCAATGTTATTACATTTTTATTTTGTGAGTATTTAGTTAGGATTATAATATTAAGTGAAATTGTTTGGCATGTTACCAGTGCATTTAAATCATAATGGCAAGCTCGATTATATGACTTTTTTTGTGCTAAACTCTTTAGTTTGTACACTATAATTGTTACAGCAAAGCAAAGTTTTCAGTTGAAATGTGTGTGTGTGTGTGTGTGTGTGTTCCTGTGTGTGTCTGTTGGTTGGTCTGTGTATCTGTCGTTCAATCTGGTCTGTGGTGTCGTGTCTGTCATTCAGTCGTTTCTGCGTGTCATTTGTTCTTGTTTGTCTGTCTATAGTGTCGTTGTGTGTATTTGTAGGTCGTTTCTGTCAGTCTCCTTTGAAGATCCCATGGACATTTTACATAATATTGACAGATACAAATATACAATCAGAATATGACAATATGAACAAGCAAACAGACAATGCTCATATAACATGCATGACAAACCAAAACAAGCATGTATCTGAAATGTAAAGTCGGTTAATAGAAGAGAATGGAAATGAGTTTTGAGATCAGTTTTAAAGGTCTGCTGTGAGATGTTGTGAGTTTGTTCCAGGAACTGAAGTGCTGAATGTACATGATCAGAACGTGTGTGTGTGTGTGTGTGTGTGTGTGTGTGTGTGTGTGTGTGTGTGTGTGTGTGTGTAAAATACATGCACTCAGAGATGATTTGAAAATCCATTGCCGCGTGTGTGTGTGTGTGTATGTATATATATCTTATTTGTACCTAAATTATTTTCTTTGTCTTATTTTCATTTGATCTTTTTCTTATGTGAATGATTTGTAAAGAGGGATTTATAATCAAGTTAGGGATTTTTATTAGTTAAATCCTTTCTTTGCTTTTCTGTAGTTTTCCATAGAGTAAGGATGAATATTGTCAGCACTTCTCAACAGATAGAACATGTTATCAGAGTGTTTTGGGTACTGTTTCTGATAGTTCAGCCTTGGAGAAGCTGTATGTGTGTTAATATGGTCAGTATTGGTGAGGTGATTAACTGGCAGCATAAAACTTGTTATTCTCAACAAGCCACGTCACGATCCCGTAAACCATGTGATCAACGAAGATATGCTTCAGACTGTCTGCTCTTGTGTGGAAAATTACTAGTTTTGTTTATCTATCTCTCTTAGCCAATCAGAATCATTTAACCGTCCTCATTGACATAGTTAGCACCCTCTGTTAGAGTATAATTGCTGTAACAATGTTATTGTATTTGGGGCGGCCTACGAACTCCTTGTGAGACCTGAAGCTTCTGCTGATGAAACTGCAAACTAAACTTCACTAAAAATGTCTTCTATTGACTCCTGCTCTAAACTCATCATATCTGCTCCTCGGGTCTTAACTGTAAATCCACTACGATATATAGATATAAGGGTGTATTATTCTGAAAGGTAAAGCGGTGCTAAATCATGACAGTCCTTGAAAACTAGGACAAGTATTTTAAACTGAATGCAATGAATAACATGGAGCTTTATTTATTTTTTAAATGTGCATGCAGTAGAGTTTAACTAATTGCAGGCGATTTATGGTTTTAGTGGGTAGGCTGTAGAGCAAAGTTACAATAATCTAAACGTAAGGTATAAAAGCGTAGACAACAGTTTCAGCATCTTTGAGGTTTAATGAAGGTCGTATACGGGAGATGCTACAGATCTGGAAGTTGTTAGAATCAAATTCCCCAGGATTGTGTTTAGTAGACGAGGGATAGACTCATCAGCATGAATGGAGAGTTCCTGTTAGGAAGAGGCGAGGGATTTGGGGCCGACTAGCAGGATTTGTTTTTCAGTATGAGGAGCATCTCATCTGAACTCTGGAGGTTCAGATCTCGTTTAGGTTTTGAAGTGACTTCTGCTGATCTAGTCTCTACACACATGCCGCGTCATCCCTTCATCTTTTCAGCATCCGGTTTAGGTTAACAGTTATTTTCTCTGTATAAACAATTTTTTTTCCCTAACTAGGTTATGCATGATTTTATGGTTATTTGCATTCAGCATTATTTTTGCTTGCTGTGCTCGACCCTCTCAGAATCGATCCGTGACCCATTTCTGTGCCTCTTCCCAGCAGTTTAAACCCCTGCGGTGGTTTGCGTTCCCCGTTCCCAGAAGACGTGCGTCTGTTTGAGTGATGGGAGACGCGCGTCACGTTGTCTGCATGAAGTTGTCAAGAGCTGCACTTCCATGACAGCGACGCGCTGTAATAAATGGTTCCCGTGGATGCTTAAGCTCTCATCTATGGTTTCGCGTCACTCCGATTGCTGAGATGAAACTGATCGGTGTGTTTGTGTCTGAATGACCCAATTAGGTTTATAGTGACGAATCGCTGCTAGATCTGATGCTCGTCAATATCCATCTGAATGATTAGAGACGCCAGCTAAAGCCCATGATGGTTTGACTGGGTTTTTGGTCATGCAGTGATTTAAAAGGCAGGACCATTAATGCTATAAATGGCAACTTTTATCTGGTCATGTAGGCGTATTCATTCAAAACGATGAGTAATTAATAAAATCACGGTAACGAAACATTGACTTGCTGCTTAAATCTCTGTAAAAGCTGCAGCTTTCAGAGCATCATTGCTCTTACACAACTGCAGCAACAGCAATAAAACACTTGTTCAATAATTTGTTACTTTAATCCTATTAATCACAATAAACCGTTGAGCATTTAAGCTTGAGGCTTTAGGTCTACATGTCTTGTATGTGCACTTGTTCAAGTTTGGGGTCCCTAAGAATTAAGGAATTGTTACTTTTATTCAGTAAGGATGCATTCAATGGATCAGTAAAACACATTTGTGATGTCACTATTTTTCATTTAAAGAAGTGCTGTTTTTTTGCTGTTAAGCAAAGCAAATTTTATTAATTACTCAGCACAGAATAATTGGCTGTGCGTTTGGCATTTAGTCTTATTGTGGAGACTTTTTACTCATTTCTGTCTCTCTCTCAGCAGGTTTCTTAGTAGAAACGGAGGGATGGATGGAAACAAAAGGGCAACTTATGAAAGGATTCTTCTGGAACCGTACAAGTACTTGTTGCAGCTGCCAGGTGAGGCATTACTCCTGTGCTTTATTTTGTCTGCACATACATCGGTGAATAGAAGAAACTTGGCTGTTTTCCGTCAGCAACACCGTGATCATGGCAGTCGTACAGTAGCCGAGTGTGACTGAAGTTTAGGGGATTTAACACTCAGTTTAAAGGGATCGTTCACCAAATAAATTGATAATGTGATTTACTCGCCCTCCAAATCCAGTATGAGCTTCTTTCTTCTGCTGAACACAGAAGATACTTTGAAAAATGTGAGTAACCAAACATTCCTGCTTTTATCATTGTCAATGTGTTTCTTGAATGCATTCTAATCAGTTCTTGCTTTCCCTGGGAATCAAACCCATGACCTTGATGTTGCAAGCGCCGCTCTCTACTGTTAGACACACAGGAAAGATAAGTTGAAATGTGTATTAATGCACAAGGAGTTACGAACAATTGTTATGGCTTGTTATAGGCATTGATGGCTGTGAAATTCAGCCAACTCTAAATTGAGTTTAGATCAACATGAGACTGAGTGAATTATTGCTATAATGTCGTAGAGATTGTAGTAATTTGATATCTTGGACTGAACTCTAATATAAAGGGTGTTTTCAGAGGCTGTAGGAAAGTGTTTTATGGAGAGGAAGGGAGTGTAATGTCTAGTGAAGCGAACTACACTCATTTATATAGAGTTATGCAGGAATCCTGAATGAATCTCATGATGTGCTGAAATATCCTCGTTTATAAGCACATATTTTGCATGACTCATTTTGACCCGCTTTAAGCTGGAATCATTTAAGTAATATTGATTTACTCTCTTGGATTGAACGAAACTCTTTGTGCAAAGTGTTTCTGTCAACAAATTTGGGAAGTGCACTTCCTGTGGAAGCACTAACCGCTGGAAAAAGCTGCTTTAAATTTAATTTAAGTGAAAGTACAGCCTATATGATTCTCCCATTTCAGGCCTTTTCAAAAGAAACCTTGTTAATTAATGCTTAAATGTGCTGTTATAGGTTTTGGTGTGTCATTTAATGGTGTAGATCAGGGGTCTCAAACATGCGGCCCGCGAAACGATATTTTGTGGCCCGCGGTACCATATGAAAGTTTAATGTAAGTGTGGCCCACGAGTGCTGAATGAATAGCGCTTTACCGCATTGTGTGTGTGTGTGTGAAAGGTTCCTTTTTCGTGCGAGCTGGAGCTGTACAAGCCAACCAATCACAGTGGAGTAAATGACTCCGGGGGCCAATCACAGTGGAGTAAATGACTCCGGGGGCCAATCACAGTGGAGTAAATGACTCCGGGGGCCAATCACAGTGGAGTAAATGACTCGCGGGGGCGGGGCATCAGCCGGGCTTGAGGCAGACAGAGAAACAGCTGCTCGTGTAACATCACATTTGTCAAAGCCGTCATAGAATTATTACTTATTGTGTTTGAAATTGAGCATGTTTGACTTTGAGCTGGACGAAGTGAATGTTGCTGTTATCGGCGTTGGATTTAACGTCATGCGGATTGGATTTTGTTTTTCCATCATTTGAAATAAGCTGATTTGCGGGACATCGGTGTTATAATATAGAAAATAAAATCCAGTAAATAACGCCTCCGTGGCTGCATCCCATTGTTTGTGTATATAATACATTTATTAATGCTGTCCCACAGTCCCAGCTAATAATTATCAGCCCGGTAGCAGTCGCCTGTATTTTCTACCATAAATATTACTATGTTCATGTCATCAGGAAAGTATGGAAGCCCGTTTCCGCCACAGTTGAGAAAAAAAAATATTATTTAAGTCATAATAATGAGAGGGTTTCTCATAATAATGATTTGGTATCTCGAAATAATGAGACAGTTTCTCACAATAATGACTTAGTATCTGGACAAAATGAGAGTTTCATAATAATGACTTAATATCTCAAAATAATGACAGTTTATCGTAATAATGACTTAGTATCTCGAAAAAATTAGTAACTTTTTCCTCAACCTTGAACTTCAGTAAGTCCAAGTCCAGTTCTACTTACGGACGATCATCTTCAAGCTATACAGAGAGTCTCAACAGTTTCCTCTCTCAAGCCAAATGTGTCTCAGCTGTGTGAGAGGAAGATCTGCAGGTCTCTGGCAGCAGAAGTAGGCAAGACAAGTCATATTCAGAAGAACCGTTCATGTTCTTCAATACTCTGTTTATGTTCAGGACAGTTGATGCTCAGAAGAACCCATTGAAGTTAAAGAACTGTCAATAATGACGTTTGAGAATTTTTTTTTTTTTTTTTTTGTGGAATTCTTGATGCGGCCCTGCCTCCCCCAAACTCTGCCTCCTGCGGCCCCCGGGTAATTTGAGTTTGAGACCCCTGGTGTAGATGATGAGTAATCCATCCAAACCTGCATGATGTTTTTCTTCTGTAAAGCAACGTGAGTTTTGACAACCGAACATTATTGACTTGCATTGGACTCGTAAATTGTGCTGACGATTAATTACCATATAAAATAATTCCTGTTTAATGATTTTAATTGTTTTGTTCACGTCACTAACAGTGTAACCCTAATGCAATTTCTAAATTATAATAAAAGTAGGTCTTTGTTTTACTTTAATGTTTTTTGTCATTTTTATTTTTATGAAACGGCGTTATATTTGTGTTGTCATAGCATGAACCGTTTTGTAGTTACTTTTTATTTTGGTGTAGTGTATCTTAGATGTTGGTTACAGTTTTCTACGGCGCCCCTAAAGGGACATTATGAATAAATATGAGATGGGAGGAAAACGATATACTGCTCAAAAAATGAAGGGAAAACATAATCATCACAGTCAAACACCAAGGCAGTTAAACTTCATGCATGTCAATCTGTCCAATTAGGAATCAAGTGAATCAGGTTCTCCTGCTTTGCTGGAGACGAAACAGCAACACAAACACTAAAAAGGGAAGTACTTTTCCTGACTGATTTGTCTTTAGTTTGGGTTTTTGTCTCTGTCTGTATGAGGCAGTTCCTGAAACCCAATCCGGTTGCTGTCAGTCCTGCTCCTCCAGGATGATCATCCATACGTGCCGCCGCGAGGAGGTTTGGTGTTTCTCTCGGCACAGTTTCAGCAGCATGGAGGAGATGCTGAGAGACAGCCGTTACACGAGGAGAGATGGACAGAGACGGAGAAGCACAACAACCAGCAGCAGGACCGGGATCTGCTCCTGTGTGTGAGGAGGAACAGGAGGAGCCCAAATGAGCTCTAGCAGGAACTGGTGTGCAAGTTTCTGACCAATCTGTCAGAAACATTCATGAGCGCCTGACGTCCTCCAGTGGATCCTGCATGCTGGTGCCGTGACCCTGGGTTCCTTGTGCCCTCAATTGAATCCAGTTGATAAACTCTGGGACGTTGTGTATCGGAGCATCTGAAGCCTTTAAGCAGCAGCACAGACTTTCCAGGAGCTCACGGATGTCCCGATCCAGGTCTGGGAGGAGATCAGGACACGTCCTCCATCCCATGAGGAGCAGATCTTACGAGGGCATGAACACACGACTGACTCTCATTTATGAGCTGCCGTGATGAAATTCATGCGAGTTGGATGAGCCAGTAACTTCGGTTTTGAGTCCAGCCTCAGTATGTTGAGGAATTTGGTTTCCGTTGTCACAATTTTGTAAATTTATGTGTGTGTGTACAGTAATATCTCGGTTTAAGTGTGACTTTGTAAACGAGCAAATCGATGTACGAACATTGTATCTCAGTGCCAGAATTTCCCTCGACCACATGCTTTTATTTTGTTTGTTTTTTGGGAAAGTCATTACTCTCAGCATCTTCACGCACATTTTTACTGGAAATATCCTAACAACATCCTCTCACAAAGCTCTTGACTCCTTCACTCGTTCATTCTCTCAGCGTCGCTCGGTTTGGTTCATCATTCACCACAGTGATGCTTTTATAAGTGACTTACAGCAGTTTTACCTCATATTGTTCACATAGTGAAATATACACGTACAGCATATAGACAACAACCTCAAGTTGAGTAAGAAAGAAGGGATGAAATCCTGTAAGCAGTAAAACCCTCCTCTCGTCTCCTTCACGCCAGCAGCGATGCTACTCAAAGATAAAGTGCACGTTACAGTAAATTGTCAAGTATTAATTAGCATTTATGAGATTTTAACTGTAATTGGGTAAATAAACATTTTAAATGAGCATTTATGGTCATGTGGAAGGAATCAAGTGTTTGTTTAGTTTTTTTTTTTAAGTGCATTCTTATGGGGAAAATTGTTTTTGTGTTCGAGAATTGAGTTCCGAGCTCTTGGAATGAATTAAACTCTTAAACCGAGGTGTTACTGTATAAATACCCCAGCATCCTGGCCAAATTAATAACCAATAAGCTGGTGTGTGGTGAGCGTTCTGGCGCAATATGCTATTCCCCCGTCCATGTAAGCGATTTGAGTGTCAATGATAAAGTGCTATATAAATGTAATGAATTATTATTTTATATAATTATATATATATATATATAATATTCTTTCATTGATCTAAAGAACTCAAAGGTTTTGCGAGTGAATGCAAAGTTTCTCGGTGGAACACAAAAGCATTGAAATATAACTTTTACTCATCTCATAGTTGTTGTTGCCCCCCCCCCCCCCCCCCCCCCTTCCAAATCACCAAGTCCCAATCCAAATGTACAAATATTTGTCTGAGTAATGAGCGGTCAGATATAGTGGTAAGCTGCTGTCATTGCTTGACGTTTCATGTCAGTTGCCCATTTTATGACTATAAGCATCTTCATCATCATCATCATCATCATCCTGTAAGTTGGAGGAGCTCAGCATCTGAGCAGGAAGTGTGCTGTCAGCACAACCGCATGTCTATTATTAACTCCTGCTGTCATCTCGGGAAGCGTCATGGAAGAACCGGCAACTATTAGATTCTGTCAAAACCACCAATCACAAACCGTCCTTGAACAATAAATGTGGCTTTGTGCCGCCAAGCTCGTGTCCTTTTTGAGATGGAAACTCAGCCATTTTCATTTTACTGCTGCATTTTAAATGATGCATCAATGTTTTTAAAATTCTGTCAACTTTTGGTTTCATGCCATCTTGCAGAATTAAATCGTCTGTGGCCTTAAGAAGTGAAAAATGTTTTAATCTGATCTGCAGTGAAACCTTGCTGAGTCTGAAAGTGTTTCCGTCTCTAATATTCAGTTTGCTGAGAAATGCTGCTGGAGCATCACAACCCCTGCTCTTGTTTTCCGCTCGTCCTCTTGCAATTTTAATGATGTCTTTTGTGAGCGAATGCGGAAGCGACGCAGAGATGGTCCTCTTGGATGGTTTTGCAGAGGTCAGGGAAGAGAAATCATTGAGGAACTGAAGTTGAAGAACGGCGGTCTCTGCCGACGAAGGGCAGAGCAAGTTCCTGCAAATGTGAAGAGATCGAGAGATTTCCAGTAGGTCATTAATGTGCATTTAAGTGGGTGAATCTCATTAAAACATGTGCAGGTCGCATTTCATCCCAGAATCAAGAGGTTGGTTTCTCATTGATGCAGTGAATCCAGACATTGCTTTATTCTTGGGATTTCTTCTCGTTTCACTGATTCCCATTATTCTACAAAAAATACTGTAACTTGTGTGTGTGTGTGTAAATATATATAAAATCTCGAGTGGCTCTTTTAATGGTTTTGCCATACTGAGTGTTAAGATTTCTCCCATTCTTATATGCCTAGATGAACCATCTCTAACTTTTATGAATGAGAATATATTTTGTGCATTACAGAAATGTGTTTTTGAAATGGTGTGGCGCTTGCAACATCAAGGTCATGGGTTCGATTCCCAGGGAAAGCAAGAACTGATTAGAATGTCAATGTGTTTCTTGAATGTGATGATAAAAGCAGCTGATAAATGTAACTGTTTTCTTTTACCAAATTTTCCCTTATATAAGACGCAGAAGCAGATAATCTGCACGCTCATATCCAGCGGGTTTTGTGTAAAATCGTTGGCATAACCCGCACCCATAGATGGAACTTTTTTTTGTGTAAGATCACATTTCGAATGTTGCTCGCATGACGTCAATTATCATAACTGTTCAGCTCGGTACACAGTGCTTGTGCGCGAAATTCACACAATAAGAAAACAAACACAAGTCAGAAGAAAAAGAAAGAGCAGTGTCTCCCGCTGTGCAGCAGCTCGTCCCTTAAGAAGCGATTCTACAGGTGTTGATCATCGGATGAGAAGAGCCCGCCCTCATGCAGCACAGCCAATCACAGCTTGAAAAGCCATCAATACATTTAAACCAAACTTCTTTCGGTTTAATGTGTGTTTGTTTTTTTTTGTGTAAAGTGGTGTGAAACATCAGCCCTTCTTCGACGTCCGTGATTTGCGCTGCAACTAATTCTGATTTCTTCTCATCTCTCCCCTCTCATTTTCTCTGTTTTGACAGGAAAACAAGTCCGAACAAAACTGTCTCAAGCGTTCAATCACTGGCTCGACGTCCCAGAGGATAAACTTCAGGTGCGTGTTCAGTAATGTTTTTCAGTAATTCTCTTTCAGTTGCTGGAAGGACGTTATTATTGAAATGCGTTGTGGAGGCAGAGAAATTCCTCCAAAAACAGGAAAGGTACTCAATCTTGTTACTGGATTACATCCTATTTTCTTCTTCCTTCTTAAATTGTCCCTTTAGATTCAAAACCCAGCTTTGCCTCTGACGCATCATGATGCAGTAAAGGTTAAAAACGGTGTTAATTATGCATATTTTATTGATAATCAGTCTTCAAGTTGGATCGGTTTCTCAAACAGTGCTGTTGTTTGACTTTGAAGACTTCGAATGCAATGCGTAAGATGAGTGGGTGAGTGTTTCGACTTGGTTTAATTGTGCGACTGCTGTTGTTTATATAACTCGTTTTGTTTATAATTCAGTTTTTGCCATGAAGATCCTCAGATGTTTGCATGGCTTCACGTAAAATCAGTGTTGGAAGTTGTTCTAGTGACTGATAGACGCTTGTTGCGCTTTACAGTAATTTAGATTGATATTAGAGAATCATATTAATACAGTAATATGAGCATAATCCGTTCCAGGGCAGAGCTCATAACTCGAATTGCTCGTATCTCAAATCATGTTTTCCCATAGGAAATAATAGAAAACAAATTAATTCGTTCCAGATCCGTAACAACGGAAGAAAACATGTTTTATTAGTATAGACCAGGGGTGGGCTACGGCCGGTTGAGCTTTTTAATTCTATTGTATTTTAATTCTATTGTATGATGGAGAAACTCTGATTGTGCTGTTGCGCTGCTCTCTGAAAGTCTTAAGTATCCTACCGTCTTTGTTTGCTAATTAGGAGAACAGCTGTTGTCTCATAACCCTGGCTTTTGTCTTGAATCAACAAGTAATGTTCCTAACGTTTAACATGGCTTATGTTAATTAAGATTTGTAGCTTTACATGATCATTTTCCAGCCTCTCTGTAACCTTTCCCGTTGCTGAAGCTGTAGTCAGAATGTCCTTTTCTCTGCTGGAAAACAAAGGCGTAGCTTGACTCGGTTAATGAGCGGCTCCATGGTAGTTGTTTTTACCTCCGCCGGGCGACGAGCAGAAATCCCGTTCATGGCTGAGTTAAGGCGTTAAAGTTGGACGAGGCTGATGGAGCGAATGCTAACGAGAGACTAGCGAAACACACCGGTCTCGAGTCATTATGACCTGCAGTCGCTGTTTTACACGGTTAATCAATCAAACTAAATGCATTTGAGTGTGTTTTGTTATAGTAACTGACGTGAGACGCTTGTGCTTTACAGTAATTTAGATCAATATTAGAATATCATTAATAACTAGATGATTTGTGTTGCTAAGTGACGTGCAGTTCATTGTGCTGAACTGATTGTGCTGTTCGCCGCTTGACGACTGACTCTGATCGTGGTGAAAACGTGGTACTCGTGGTAAATCAGGAAAACCCATTCGAGCAATAAGACTAACCGTGTTGAGCTGTATAGCGATGATTAGTTTCTGTTGATCTATCCAAACCGTTGCTCGCGTGTGTAATAAAACGCACAGTACAGTGGTACCTCAAGATACGAAATTAATCCGTTCCGAGGCGGCCTTCGTATGAGTTTTTCGTATCTTGGAACACATTTACATGTAAAATGGCTAATCCGTTCGAAGCCCTCCAAAAACACCCCATTACATAATGAAGCTAAATTGACCTATAACTAACGTAAAATGTCGACGCTTACCTTTCGAGTGAGGCTATCTCCGAAAGTGGAGGAGGACAAATGGCAGATAACGTACGTATACTTAACTTTACGAAAACACATAAAAAATATTGCATATTGTACCTTTTGTGTGTGTGTGTGTGTGGACTCTGTTTTTGATATTTATGTAGTTGTTGGTGGACCGACGGTTGTGATCAATATGCTCACTTTAATTTGCATGGAATAATAGTGATGATTTCTTGTAATCTGATGAAATGCAGTAACACCGCTACTTTTAAACATGTCAGTTGAGGGTATTTTGTGTGTGTTGCATTTGTGCTCATTTCCCATATTGTGTTGTGTTTTCCTGCACTGGACAGCAGAGACTGATGATCAATGCAAACACACTTTAGCTCTTAACTGTCACATCAGGAGTGATTCCCAGCATTCTTCCCTGGGATTGGAGTTCGGGACGGGGAATAAACGCACATGCCTTTGTTCAGGGATTGATTGAGTCATGACGCACTGATCTCATTTTGGGTTTTGCAGAAGAAAGTAACTGAGGCATTATATCAAATGTATATATTTTTGTGTAATGAAAATATTATATACCCTTTTCTTCATTCTGGTATACATTAAACATATTTATTTACTTACCCAGTGAAGTAAAATTAAAATATGCATCATAAAAGTGAGCCTACACGTCTTCTGAAGTATGTAGTATTTGGGGAACCGACTGGAATTAAGTCTTTCCTGATTGATAATCCACAGCTGTCAAATCTCACTTGCTTTTGTTCAATTAAAGTGTGTTTTTAGACATGCAGCACCTGTTTGTTCGGTTTGATCATCTGCTCCAAATGCCACTGCAATACTGGGATATTTATGTATTTTTTTGTTCCTTCTGATTCATTTGGATTATTAGTATAAACGGTTATTAGACTTAAATGTTTTTAATTGTTCTGAAATAATTAAGCTTATGCTGCTTTAAAGTTGGTATGAAACTAAAGTTGTGCATTACTTTTTCTTTCTTTCTTTTTCCGCTATTGTGACGTATGTCGGAGTGGATTGATCTCATGTGATTGACAGGTCGCTCCGCCCTCGTTATCAGAAGAAATCATCTAAAATCATTTAAAATACTGCAATATTCCATTTAAAAAAAGAAAAGGAAAGTTATCCATTTTGATATCATGGTGACTAATAATGAGTTCTGGTTCTGATCCGCCAAAATACTGAAAAAATTAAGTGTAAATGCAGCATTTTATTCCTTTAAAACACTTGTTTCTGGATGTTGAAAACTTCTGATTTCTGGATAAAAACCTCTATCAAAATCAAACAAGATTTTTTTTAACCAGGTTTTATCCAATGTTTTGGTTTTTGTTCTAGAAATGTATGCTAATTAGTCTCATTTGCACATCAATTAAAAAAAATGAAGTCTCAAGTATTGTGAGTCTCAACTATTCACCTGTAGTGTCTTTCTCAAATGTGCAGCAGCTGTTGATCAAAGTTGTTTAGTGGCTGAATGACTTTTTAAATGTAGGTTAGATGACAAGATATGAGATCTGTGTATCTTTTCTCATGCGCGCGCGCGTTTGTGACCTTTACACACACACACAGAGAGAGAGAGCCTGATAGCAGTGACAGTGTCTGGCTTGAGTGTGTAAGTGTAGATTTCCTGTCATTTAAATGCATTTTGTCATTTACGCCCGTTAAACCCCTTCACAGTAACAATACTTTTATGCGCTAGATGCTAATGCTAATGCTAGGCAATCAAACAGTTTGTACGGCTGACTGAAGACTCCTAGCGTTTGGAAAGCAATGATTATTCGACGTTGTCATCGGGTCCGTGTCGGAGAATAAACACTTAATCAGCGGAGAATCGTTTCTACGCCTCTTAAGATGTTTTAAGTGCATTTTTGCTGCATGTGTTCCTGGTTTGACTCCAAAAATACTAATTATGAAAGTAACTCTTATTTGGATAATCTGTTTTTAACATCACCGTGAAATAAAACTGACAATTTAATGTGGTGTTTTTTTTATTTGAAGTGAATGATGTGACAGGAAACTAGCTAAACTAGCCTGTAACTCCGGAGACTGAGCTATGCTAATCCTGTCGCTGTGAATCCGCTGATCTCAGGCAATGCGCCGCGATCAGATCACATTCAGCTCCTTTAATCCTGAATATTTCATTACAGCTCTTCAGACGGGGAAAGTCAGCCGTTCGTGGCAGAAGCGCAGTTTCACACAGCTTGTCGTCTTCACTTCCGCATCTATTTGATCTTGTGAATGGAAACCGCTTCCCTTTTGGAGGCTTAGCAGCGCTAGTTTAATTATTATAAGGGTAGTTTATATCAGGTGGATTTTGTTTATTTTTCTTTGTCAGACAGGGCGTGAATTGAATCATTCCAGCAGTTTTCATGTTCGTAATGCAGCACTTTTTTACAGAGAAGAATCTGTAATTGTTTATCGGAAGGCTTTTCTTTCGTTTCTAATAAAGTAGATTATCATTATATTGTTTAGTGTAACCGTGAAGCTGTTGTGATTTAAAGCATTATCGAGTTTGATTTGTCATTCGCTGAAAACATCGGTCACTCGTGTTTTTATATCGCAGGAACTGTTTGATTTGAATGATTCATTTGCTGCAATGTGTCGGTCAGTTGAGTAATTAAGGGATGGATCTTTTATTTTGATTCTCTAATGGGGATTTTTTTTTCTGTATAATCTGCTTTTTGTGATGCACAGCTTTTCTTACAGCACCTGATCATGAAGTCAAGGTGCAAAAAGGAAGTCTTTATTTAATCTTCTTCGTTGTTGGCTCTATTTTTGTACTGCATGTGGTTTTTATTGTCCATTTTAAGATTGTCAGTGAATTATCAGAAACTTCAGAGTTAATTTTCAAATTGCACATCGATATATGTATTAAAAGTCCTTAAATCAAGTGAGAACTTCATTTTGGACAATTTTTGCTGGGCTTTTTGCCCCATCTTTGTGTAGCTCTGTAATATGAACTCGCATCCTAATTTGTTGTGAATCTGATTTCATAAAAAAAAAGTTTTTGCAACCTTATAAAATTGGTCGACCAAGTGTCGAATTTGATCTCATTGCAACGATGTTGCAATAACTTTTATATATATTTTTTCTACTTGTAAAGAACATCAGATGAAGTTTTTCAATGTATAATAACCAGAGGATTTTTTTAATCAGACATTTGCGTTTATCAGATGCTTTTTATCCAAAGTGACTTGCATCGCATTCAAGAAACACATTGGCATTCTAATCAGTTCTTGCTTTCCCTGGGAATCGAACCCATGACCTTGATGTTGCAAGCGCCGCTCTCTCCTGATTGAGACGCAGGAAGGCTAAAGCAGTGTTGATCAGCTGTGATTTGTAATGATCTGAAGCTGTGGGTTTTTCAGTGTCCATAACGTCTGTGTAACTGGTATTGAAGGGCTGCTGGGAATGGAGTGATTGCTCTCTCTCTTCCGATCGCGGTCCTTGGATCTTCCTGTCTGCACGGTTTATCTGGTTGTAAACTCCTCCGCCGGCATGAGCGAACGTAACGCCTCCGCGTCTCATTCAGGATTCAGCTGGTGTTGCTCTGAACGGCTCCATCTGAAATATAAACGTCATGTTTCACGAGTGTGATCAGCTCAGGGCTCACGTTCACTGAAGAGCCTCGGTTTCCTCAATGTTTTTCTGACTGAAACCAAATATTGACTTTCTTGCTGAACATTATTTCTTTAGAGGACTCTTCCCTGAGTGTGTGTGTGTGTGAGTGAGAGTGTGTGTTTAATGGGTTCAAAGTAGCAGAAATCCTGTTTTCATGATGTTTTAGGATGTTTCTTAAGAGCTTGTGGTTTTGTCCTGTGTTTGTTGAGCTTTATCTGCAGATCGATGAATCCTGAGCTTCAGTCTCGCGTCCCGATGATTCAATAAAATGGGTGAATCTCACAGAAACATGGCCATGTGCTTTTGCATGAAGAATGCACGTACACATTTATATCTTGAATGCAGGAAATGCAACCTACCGTATTTTCCGCACTATAAGGCGCACCTAAAAGACTGGCCGTGCGCCTTATCTGTGGGCTGAGTTCCAATATGTATAAAATTTTGTTTTTAAGCGCTCAGCTTGATTGACTGTTGGACCATTTCACACTGACACGGGGACATTACATACAGCGATAAACCAATCACAGAACATTACGTAATACCGTATTCTTTCCTCCGCCATGGTTTACTGCTGCTGCTGAGAGGAGAAACCTGAGGGATTGAGCTGAAATCTGAATCCCCGTCGCTCTGCGCTTCCTGGAGCATATTCCCTTATCAATCCATATTGTTTTCACACAGCAAACACCCAGAACGCACAAGCGGGGTAAAGTTAGTTTTGTTTTTGATATTCATCACACATTCAGCATAAAATGGCAATAACTCTAAAACAACTCACTCAAAAAAAATCTTAATGTGTACTTATGGATACATATATCTTAATGCTTCACAAGCTTCTTTTTATGTTCTGTTATTTTCGCTGGATATAACGAGCACTGAGCCGTAAAGCCCCTCTGAATGTGAGTTTCGCCTGGAAAGCTCGCTCTTTGCTAGAGATGTGAGTAAGGGACCGTGGGAAAAGTGCAATTTTCTTCTGGAGGAAGCTATTGGTAAAAGAAAGGTAAATTTGGACATGCAATTCCCTTTTCCACCAGTAGGGTTGAAAAGACAGGTTTGAACGTTGTCCACTGTGTTCCTTTAATGAATGCCACTGGTCTCATGTCTACACACACTTAACAAATTATAGCAGAAAACGAAAAGAACTTGCACTTTTCTCACGGTCCCTTACTCACCGCTCGCAAAGAGCAAGCTTTCCCAGCGAGACTTTCATTCAGACGGGCATTACGGCTCAGTGCTCTATATATCCAGCGGGAAAAAAAACGAAAAGGAAGCTTGTGAAACATATGTATACATTGTTACGATTTTTTTTTTTTGTGCGAGTTTTGTGCTAAACGGTAAACACCCAGAAAGTGCACAGAAGTGGAGTACACTTAAATAATGAAATATGTATAAAGGTGTCATCCAACGAGAACGAGTGCGACGCAGAACTCTGAGAATAAGTTCCAAACGCAAGATTGCAAGCTTTATTCAAGGAAACACGAAAACCAAAATACCTGAAATACAACAGAAACGGCAATTCTTAGTGGAAAGCAGGAACATCCACACTCATCACGCAACATGAACCTAGAAACGTTCACAACTGACAAAGACAAAGCAGCACAAACAGCTCAGGAGATTTAGGATCGTGATTAGACACGCACACATAGAGACACACACAGTGGAGCTTAAAGGACCTGGAAGATGCATAAAGGAACCTGGAAAATGCAATTCAGGTCCCTCATGTATTTTCCAGGTTTCTTTATGTATCTTCCAGGTGCTGCACACTGCCATGTGCTTCTGTTTAAACACGACACCAGGAAAACTTTTTTTTTTTCTTTTCACATGATGGGTGAGTGTTTGCACATTCTGGATGTTTGCTGTGTGGGAAAAAATATTGATTGATAAGCGAATATGCTCAAGGAAGCTTGTATTAATGAATGCGCATGACTGGGGAGTCAGATTGTCAGGAGTCAGATTTCGGTTCATCACCTGCATGTTTGATGGTGAAATTGCCCAGCTGTTCAATTCAGACACAGAAGATGATGACTTTGATGGATTGATTAAAACATAATGTGAGTGTATTGTGTTATAGTAGAATAAAGTTCAATAAAACTCAGTTTTGCTTTCGTTACCTTTTTTAGACCATTTTTTGTTTTAGCATGCACCTTATAACGGTGCGCCCTATATATGGATTAAGTACAAAAATGCCCATAATTGCGGCCACGCCTTATAATCCAGTGCGCCTTATGGTGCGGAAAATGTTGTACTCTTAAAATGTTATGGTCGTTTTACATTTAAAATGAATACTTTGTAGTGTAATTGCCGAGTTTTATTTTTTAACATGTAAAGAATATTCCGTAATGACCGTCTTCAGGTTCATTAATGAACTTTGATCTGAAACGTCAGCGAGTCTCAGCATGTTCTTGCGTTGCAAGCTTCATCAGATCTCTTTCCCCGACGCGGCTCTCTTCTCTCACTCTTCGCTCATCAGCTGAAACTCCAGAGCTGATCAGCTGCTTCTGCGAGCGGCAGCATGATGATGATGATGATGATGATGATGTCATCGAGGATGATGTAATGCTGCTGGAAGCAGATGAATTCAGTAGTAATCTTCATCTCACGGTCTGTTCCCTCCACCATTGTTTGGCACTTGTTCTTACAGATGTCACTGATACGCAGTGAATCCGAGGTGTGTGTGTGTGTTTTTGTTGTTTAATATGGAGGCTCTGCAGGGGCATCTCGCTATAAGATGCGTGTTTGCAGGATAAATGTCTCTCGTCTCTGATGTTGGCCACATGCCCAGCTCTCTCTCTCTCTCTCTCTCATAGTAAGTGTGGTTTTCTCTTCTGTGCGAGAGCAGCTCTTGATATGCATTAAGGTCAGCTCTCCATCTCTGAAATGTTCACGGCCGTGTTTCAGCTGGCTGTTTTCTGTTCCCTGCGTTCACCATGTTTGAAGCGGATGCCAAGCCCGATGCCAAGCCTGATGCCCCCTGGTGGAGGTTCTGCTGCAGCGGCTTTTGTGGAGTTTGTGAAGTTTTCTCTTATGTTTGAAAGGTAGACTCTTAGAAAGTCAAAGAGCCTGTTCAGAAGCATCGAGCAAAACGAAAGTGTCATTCTAGGATTCATACGTTTGAATTGCATATAAAGTTTCCCATCCATTACATGCCTACCTTTTTATTTCCTTTTATAAATATTCATCAGATTTTTTATATAAATTATCATTCATAACTTAAACCACAGCATGATTATTTGAGTGCAGATATTGCATCAGTTTATTTAAATAATATTTTCAAAATGCCTTGTGAAAACAATTACATTTATTCAGTTAAACTGTGACTTGCTGTTGATCAAACAATGCATTCAATTAGTGAATGTTTGAGATTGAAACGAATCCGGTTGATTAGGCAGGAATCTGTATGACTGGCATATGTGTTTATTAGTTTGATGAAACCATGATCAAAATGGATGAGATTTTAAATGCAATTCTAATGTTTGTAGTGTGCTCCATATTCAGCTTTAAGTTGCACGGGTTGATTTGGTTCCTGTGACAGAAACACTCGGCTGTTGTGATTTACTGAACGGGTAACTGGTTCGAGCAGTAGACTAACATATTTCATAACTTTTAAATTGGCCTACACTGCCACGCCGATTACATAAAATGTGATTTGATCAAATCTAATAGTATTAAAATGAAAAGTTTGATTTTAAACTAATTAGCACAAGTGACAATAATATTTATGTATTAAGTGTAAAAATATTCTCACTCTTTCTCTTCCTAGAAGGAAAGCTTGGTTTAGATTTAGTGCGTAAAATGCAATGAATGCGTTTCTTTGGTGTAAAACTGACTTAATTTAAAATTTCATATTAAAACTAATAAGATTTAATTAGTTGCATACAAATGATTATAGTTTCATATTTTAAATAGACATACTTAGTAGTACTGTTATGTGTATATACAGTTACTCAATGTTTTAATTGATAATTTAACTTTAATAGAATTTCATTTTAAATACAATTTTGGATCTTTTTTGTGGCCAAGCATTGATTATATACCTCCAACACAACTTCTGCAGTTCTGCATCCAGTAATTAAGCGTTTACTGCTCGTTGCTCTCCGATCGGCTCCGGTGGATGTCCGGGAATGGCTGATGATGATGTCACTGGATGCAGACACACCCTGACTGTAAACACTGGTGTAATATAGAGGTGTGTGTGCAGCTGCTGCCCCCCGCTTGCTCACACGCGTGTTCATATCTGTCATGCTGGAGTATTTTCAGATGTGTGTGAAGTGTTGATTGACAGGCGAGTCGGCCTGTCAATCACTCAAACATTCTGAATAAATCTGACTCCGACAGCAAAGCAGCTTCACAGAAAATAATGTTCATCAACATTTATGACATCTTTATGACTTAGTCACATTTAGCCAATTCTTGAATGGTTTATATTTTAGCAAGCAGTTGATTTGCTGTATTGTGTGTGTGTGTGTGTATAGGTTTATGTGAGTGTACTGTCACTGGATAAAGGTTAGATTTATATAGTTGTCCATTTACTGCATCATATCAATTTATTGCATTTAATCGTATAACAAGACTTAATGGGTATTAAGTGTAAAAACTGTTTTTTTTTTTCTTTTAATTTGATTATAGTTGCATATAAATGGTTTAAAATCGTTCTAGATTTATTGATATGAAGTAAAGTTATAATTCTACTTTTAAATGTTTGTAAGTATGCGTGTATATGTATACTATACAGATCATTTTTAATGTTTCCAACTCTAATCTGCGGAGCGCATGTTGCTTGTTTAGTGTTATTTACACATGGAAAGACTGCAGTGCTGAACTGGTTTCCATATTGATGTTGCGTTTGAATCTGCAGGTGATTATCGAGGTGACGGAGATGCTGCACAATGCCAGTCTGCTGATCGATGACATCGAGGACAGCTCTACACTGCGGCGGGGTTTCCCGGTGGCACACAGCATCTACGGCGTGCCGTCGGTCATCAACTCCGCCAACTACGTCTACTTCCTGGGCCTGGAGAAGGTGCTGATGCTGGAGCACCCCGAGGCCGTGCGCGTCTTCACCCGCCAGCTGCTGGAGCTGCACCGCGGGCAGGGCCTGGACATCCACTGGCGGGACACGTACACCTGCCCGAGCGAAGCCGAGTACCGGGCCATGGTGCTGCAGAAGACCGGCGGGCTCTTCGGCCTCGCTGTGGGACTCATGCAGCTCTTCTCCGACTGGAAACGAGATCTCAAGCCGCTGTTAGACACTTTGGGCCTTTACTTCCAGATACGGGACGACTATGCCAACCTGAATTCGAGAGAGTACAGCGCCAACAAGAGCTTCTGCGAGGACCTGACGGAAGGGAAGTTCTCCTTCCCCACCATTCACGCCATCTGGTCCCGTCCCGAGAGCACGCAGGTGCAGAACATCCTGCGCCAGCGCACGGAGAACGTGGATATTAAACGCTACTGCGTGGACTACCTGGAGAAGGTGGGCTCGTTCGCGTACACCCGTCAGACGCTGCGGGATCTGGAAGCGGAGGCGTACCGGCTCATCGCGGAGCTCGGAGGGAACCCGGAGCTGGAGGCTTTAATGGAGCATCTGAGCCGCATGTACAGAGAGCCGGAGGGCGGGGCTTCTACGGACCAATCAAAACAGCCGGAGGGCGGGGCTTCTGCAGACCAATCAAAACAGCATGAGGGCGGAGCTACAGCCAGCCGCACAAAACAATGACAGACTTTAACTTTTGTTCTTTGTACTGTTGTTTTGCCTTCAGTCCGAAGCCTCTCATTTAGTCTCTGGCGTATGAAACGTCACTGGCCTTTTATTCTAATGCTGCTCATTTCAGTACGAGCGACATCAGCTGAAACTAACGTTTAAGTACTAATGAGGCCTTACGTTCACGTTTGAAAGCTTTAACACTCCTCGATTGAATTTGTCATATTAGCAGCGTTTGTTTTTTGTGGCTGATGTTGATGAATTCAAGCACGTGTGATGCTTGAAAACCTCTGGAACAGTGAATTAGGATGATATCTCTGTGTTTGCTGAATGAAAGGTCATTAGTTTTACCGTATATGGTTTATCAGACTCGTACAGCTGAAGGCAATCTTTTTAGGAAACCTTTCTGTGAATAAAGTTTCATACACTACACTGTCCAGCAGCTGTGTGTTCTGCTGTTTCTCATGAAGTGGAAACTGGTTTGTTTGTTGCATGAATAGATTTACTTTCATTTGAATAATTTTCATTTCTTTTACTGGTCCGATATTTATTATGGGTCAAAAGCTGCAAACAAATCCGTTGCATCATCATTGATTGTTCAGGTCTGATCTTCCCTCTCATGACGGAACTGTATCTCGACACTTGGTGGTGCAATAAATGCAAAAGCATCAGCTAGAATGACAGAACCGGACAGAGGAATCACAAAAACATTTCTGCAATAACTTATTTTATCAACGTCATTATGGCTGTTGGTGAGAAACATGTTTATTTGTTCAGCTGAGAGGAACTGCAGTCACAACTATACATAAATGTGCTGAGAAATAAATAATGGTGTGCTTTTGTTAAAGTACTGAGCAGTATTAAAGTTGCAAGAGAGTAAAAGTGTGTGTGAGAATGTCTGAGAAAGTGAGCGTGAGTTTGGGTGTGAGAGTGTGTGTGTGTGTGTGTGAGAGAGAGAGAGAGTTTGAGGTAGAGTACAAGAAAGTGTATGTATGAGCGAGAGTGTGTGAATGGCTAAGAGAGTGTGTGTGTGTGTGAATATCTGAGAAAGTGAGTGTGTAAGCGAGAGTAAGAGTTTGGGTATGAGATAAAGACTGAAAGTGTCAGAGAGAGAGTGTGTAAGAGTGAGTGTGAATGTCAGAGAGAGAGAGAGAAAGAGTGTGTGTGTGTGTGTCAGAAAGTGTTTCAAAGCAGAACTGGTGTATTATTTTTTTCCACATCAGAATTACTAGCTGTAAATATTTGAGAAAGCTAAATACACTTAACTTTAAACTATCATGTAATATGAACTCAAATATTTTAGTAGTGGACTCTTGTTTGGCTTTAACTTGCTAGTTCAGTAAGAGCTAATTTGCATAAAATACGTTGATAGCATTAGCATATAAATTTCTGTATGAATATGGCAATATAGAACATTTAACGTATATCTGTTCTCAAGATAAGCTTTTCATGATCATAACCCTCAAAAAACAACAGACACTTTTCTAAATTAAAGCAAAATATAAAACAAAAAAATCTTAATTTTAGCACTTACTCTCTCGAGTGTCATGGCAAAGCATGCTGGGAAATAGAAATCTAAATCAGTTTAAGTTAAATTTAAGTTGGGCTAAATTAAAAGAAACACGTTTACTCAACTCAATACAATTAAAATTCAGATGCCAAAAAGTGTCAGTTTTGTGAACTCAAAAGTTCTAAGCACTCAAAACAACTCATTTGATTGAACTCATTTGTTTAATTTAAGTTTACCCAACTCAAAACAATTTTTGATCATTACGGTTTATTCTGCCATGTGCATTTGCCACGATATTGACATTATAATAAGATACAATGCATGTTATTTAATGAAGTTTTAAGATTTCATAAACTTTACAAAAGAGTGAATGTTGTGGGAACGGGTCAAGCACGAACACTTCCTCTTCAAGTTCGTTCGAGATTACTTTCAATGCGCTTTTACTTGTTAATTATAAAACATGCCTGGCAAAGCATTATATAATTCTGATCTGCAGGAAGAGGAAATGGAGGCCTGTGTTGTCAAACCAGCTCAGAATAGTTTCTGCTCTCGCTCTTATTTCTCCGTTCATTCACTAAAAGCCTTGAGAATAACATGCCGGGACAGACGGAGTGACTTCACTCCCGTGTCCATCCCGTCTTTTTACTTTAAAGATGATTCAGGGAATGGCGTAAAAGGGCCTTCGTTGGGAAGGGGGGGGAAACAATAAGCCATGTCTAAATTCAGTCATGAAAATTCAGTTTGGATAATGTAACACTATGTGGAGAGAAACAAGGTAAAAAAACACCAGCTTGACCTTTGAACTCCCTGCTGATATTTCTGCGTTTGAGGTAAATCTGGACGCAGTGATGCGTTAAATATGAAACAAACCACAACACAGTTTTTGATTTTGGCTCTACATCTGCTGAGAGGGATTTTAAAAAGCTTAATGACGACAGTATAAACTCTTGTTCAGCCAAGAATCTCACAGGAAAAGCGTTACGGTTAGTTAAAACTGTTGGCGTAAGATGTTTTGAAGAATGTGGGTTTGGGCTCCGTTCACGTCCATTGCATGGGGAAAAATACTGTTTAGTTACTGACGTTCTTCAAAATATTTTCCTTTGTGTTTCATACGGGTCAGGATTGGATTTTTGGGTGCACTGTCCCTTTAAGACGAGACTCTACAGGCTAAAACATTGTTTGTTGTCGTTTGTGCAAGGGTTAATTTTGGGCTATTTGGTTTTTCATAACATTTCTTTGGACGAGTGAAGAAAACATCCCAAAAATATTTAAGAGTTTATGTTATTGGACTTTATATACTTGTGAGATTTAAGGGCGTCAAGTTTGAGTCGGGATTCTCCGGCAGCTTCACACACACCAAACTTTACAGTTAAATTCACATCTATTTCCTGAAGGGTTTGTTCATATATTATGCATCTGATTCATATTACAGTAATGCCTTGAGATACGAGCATAATCCGTTCCAGGACGAGCTCGTAACTCGAGTTGCTCGTATCTCAAATCATTTTTTCCCATAAGAAATAATAGAAAAAACATTAATCCGTTCCAGCCCTCTAAAAAACTCCCTTATTAGTGCTAATAACAATAGAAAAAACATGTTTTTAATTGCTATAGACACACACAATTATAGTATATAAGGATTCCTGTGATATAAAATAAAATGGGGTTTTAATTATGAGTTCTTGCCTTCGAGACAGACGATACAGTAGCAGATAATGACGGCATGTGCGGAGGAGGAGGAGGATGGAGGGATTATGTAGATAACGCAAACAATACAGAAGTGTAGTGTTTGTTCCCGTGTTGTGTATTGATAGACTCAGAAGCTCATATGTATTATTATTGAACACTCATAACTCGTGCTGCTCCCAGCTTAATACTGGTGAATCACTCGTTGCCCCCGGTAACCCCCGCTGTAAAACCAAGCTGCCTCTAGTGGAGATCATATGCAATTACCCATAAATGAGGAGCTTGAGCTGCTGCGAGTGCTGAACACCTCTAGCGTCTGGAAGCTGCTCGTATCTCAAACATTTACTCATATCTCAAAGCAAAAAAAATTTTCCCGTGTCTGTTGACGGTGTTCTGATTTGTGATGAACAGATAAATCCAAAATCCCTTTTGTAAAAACGAACAAGATTTTGAAGCTGGTGTTCGATATCTATGCTAATGAGTGTATGCTTATAATGCATCATTTGCATATTTAACCATGCAAACTTGTAATGCAAAGTCTGCCATTCTTACAGTAAGTAATGAACTAGAGAAGCATCTATTAGTTCATTTCTTCACACGAACGGACAAGCTTGCATCCTGTTGCAATGTTTTTATTGTTCATAAATGAACATTTCAGTGCAACAATTTTGGCCTCCAGCTAAGATGAAAGCGGTGTTTGATGTGGATTCACAAACCCTGGTCACGTGACGTCCTGCGCCGGATCTGCAAAGCCAAGCGAGAGACGATAACAGGACATCATTACGCTCTCGTATCGACGCATGGCATCTCTTGAAAACGAGGGCGACCTCCATCCCATCGGGCAGTGGCGAGAGTAAGGCATGCAGGAGTGTGTCTGGGGTCAGAGGTCACGCCAGGCACATCCGCAGGGATCGCCGCACTTCCTCTTCCCGTCCCAGAGCGAGCGCAGCTCCTGAGCCGAGCGCTGCGGAGACGACAGCATGTCCACGTAACACTCCTTCTCACACAGCCAGCCCGAGTCCTGACAAACACACACACACACACACACACATTACGATCCGGTTACAACGTCAATGTCCTGGTTTGACTCCCAGGGAACACGTGAACTGATCCGATATCAATCTTTAATGCAACGCAGTCGCTTTGAGTTTGAACTGAATTTTCCAGACGCTTTTCTCCAGTTATTCACATGAGCTGCAAACATGACAACAAACTGTTGCACAAATCAACACGCAACAACCGGCAGCAATTGTGTTACATGAAACCCTCATTATCAACAAGCCATTGTGTTCGGCCCATAAAGCACAATTTAATCAAGCATATATCAGATTTAAAATCATGCTTTATATGCACAACACTGCCAAAAATTGCACAACAAGAAAAATATACAATAATAATTATTTTTATATATATATATATATATATATATATATATATATATATATATATATATATATATATATATATATATATATATACACACATTTTAGATTTTATATATTATTTTTACATAAACCAAGGCAGCAGTTGGTTTTGAAATGATTCATTTAAAATCATATACATACACACACATATATATATATATATATAGTGGATTCATATATTAAGGACAGTATTTGGTTTCTGAAGGTGTGCATCTGAAAAATGTATTTAATAATTAAAACAAAAATCACTAATACAATTTATATGATTGATTGATGACATTAAGGTTAGTTTCGTTCACCTGATATTTGTGAGGTCCCACCGCCGCCATCCAGATGCCCATGCTCACATCTTCTCCCTGTAAAACATGCGTTTACATGCTGGGAACACTGGAAACATGAACAGTGCTCATCATCTGAACAAACGCCGCACATCTGGAAGCGTTTCTCTAGATTCAGGATCCGATCAGAGATCAATGTCCAGATATTCAGAGCGAATGAAATCATTACATGTCCATGTCATTACGGATTTGATCACAATTACAGTTGCATGCTGGGTAAACCCTTAGTGTTTAGATCTCAGGATGAGAGTGTGGGACGGCACCTGGTAAGCTTTCAGATGCTCGGCGTTGCTGGCCAGCCACTCCACCAGATCCCTGGACACCACGTATCCCGATCCGCAGGCGAAGGCCGGATACGCGGGACTCGCGTACTCCAGTTCCTGCCACTTTCCCACACGATCCACCGCCCAGTTCTGCCTGAAACTGAACAACACGACTCACACACACTTCTGTAACATCATAAAGGGGTTACTGTCACTTTAAGGCATAGGTGTCAAACTCAAGGCCCGCGGGCCACATCCGGCCCGGCGTGTAATTATGTCCGGCCCGCGAGAGCATTTTATTAATGACCCGCGAGATGTCCCGCGCTCCAGCTGACCCGCCGAACACTTCCTGTATTAAACAGGAATGCTTCGCGCTAGTACCGCGCGATTGTTATTGTCAATTATCCATAACTGTTCAGGCTCGGTACACAGTGCTTGTGCGCGAAATTCAGGTGTTGATCATCGGATGAGAAGAGCCCGCCCTCATGGCAGAACGTCTTCTTGCATGATTGACAGGTCAGACAGCATATCAGCGCCAGCTGTCAGAGTGACAGTAGCGCCAGAGAGAAAATACAGGGCAAAAAAAAAAAACATTACGTCCTTAGGGACGTAATAAATACTGTATATTGAAATATTATTACGTGCAAAAAAAATTTGATATAGTTTGTAAAATCTGCTATAACCCATGGGTTATATGCGGGAAAATACGGTATATGTTTACTGACATACTGCCGGTATATCCGTGCGTCTCATTTGCGGAGCTAATGTGGCGGTAATTAAATAATTTAATAAGACGGCACTATAAGACAAATGATATAAGAGCAAATTCAACTGAATGATTTGATTTGTTATTGCTGAAAAGCAAAAATTGTATTTAGATTTCCAGGTTTTGTTGTGCAGCATGTCCATATTTTGAATTTGTATAATTTTGACAGGATATATTTTTATGGAGAGCAAAATCTTTTATATATAAATCTTTTTAAGTTTTATATAAAATGACATAAGAGTAAAGAAATTTGAATGTTTGTTCTTTTTACTTTTACTTACTTTTACTTTACTTTCTTGTTTACTTTATTTCTAACTTGTATAATTTAGACAGGATATATTTAAAAAAAAAAATAGTATTTTTTAAAATATTTTTATAATTTTAAGTTATTTAAGATATAAGTTGATTTATTTCTAAATCAAAATCTAAATCTAATCTAAATCTTTTTTATTCACATCTAATTTAAAAAAAGGTAAGTTTTAAAAGTTTAGTTTTAGTGTTTTCAATAAATGTTTATCCTGTTCGGCCCGCGACCTAAAGTTTTTTTGGGATTTCGGCCCCCTGTGCAATTGAGTTTGACACCCCTGCTTTAAGGCATCCTTGTTATACAAGTGATAATTAATGACCCCAAACTTTTAACGGTTAACGAGTCCCTCCCTATAGAAGAAAAAACGTAGTAATTTTATATTTGTAGATAGTATGCAATCCGCACAATAACACGAGTCACTCACTTCCCCCACCACAGGCGGCTGCGCGCGAGGCGTCTGCGCTCCGTCTTCAGCAGCACGGCGTCTACGTCCACGAAGCAATCATCATCCGTCTTCAGCAGCAGACTGAACTCAGCGTTCCCCACAGACCTGCACGAGTCACACACACACACACACACTTCATTAACACCACAAGACCCAACACGCACTCCTCTAACGTGGAGGAAACAACACTACTCCTGACAGATGAGTTTATCAGGCAATCATCTCAAATTAAGGAAATTATCACTTTCATATCATTAGAGGATTACATTTTCCATTAACTTAAATGACAAACCCTATATTTTTTAGCAGTATATATATAAACACACACTTTATATAAATATATATGTGCACACACACACTTGAGTGTGTGAGAGAGTCATTGACAGTGTTTGTGGGAGTGTGTGTGTTTGTGTGAGAGCAAGTGAGTGAGTGTGTGTGCGCGCATGTGTGAGTGAAAGAGTGAGTGTGTGTGAAAGAATGTGAGAGTGAGAGTTTGTGTGTCTCCGTGTGTGTGCGTGTGTGTGTGTTTGTGTGTGAGAGAGAGCGAGTGATAGTGAGTTTGGGTGTGTGTATCAAGTCCTTCAGACATAATCAGAGAAGTTTACATTTTAAAATGTATGGTTTAATTTTTAAATACACACCATTAAAAAAAAAACATTTAATTATATAAGACCCTCCCCATTACAAGGAAAATAACATGGATTTCCAAGCCAAATCTAAACTTTGTTGTACTATTCTAACTTCTTATCCCCGGTTCTAAACTACACCAGGAGAACAAGGTCTGGGAGGTGAACGGGTAATGCACTGACCATTTATAAAACTGCAGCAGTTTTAAAGGCACGTTCCTGTAGGTGTCGACCACGTCCACAAACACCATGTCTCCGTGTCTGAGGCTCTCGTCCCGCAGCGACTCGTCCTCCTGAATCAGCTGAGCTGCACGAGTCCTCTGCCGTCCTGCTCGCCCGCGCAAGAGCTCAGACAACACCTCCACATCTGAGAGAGAGAGAGAGAGAGAGAGAGACAGAGGGGGAGAGAGACAGAGAGAAAGAGAGGGGGAGAGAGAAAGTGACAGTTAAGATATTTATAATGTTACAAAAGATTCTATTTCAAGAAAATGCTGTTCTTTTGAAATAATCACAGTCTCCCAAAAATATAAGAACTGTTTTTAACACATAATCATATCAGAATGATTAGTGAAGATCATGTGACACTGAAGACTGGAGTAATGATGCTGAAAATACAGCTTTAATCACAGGAATAAATGACACTTTACTATATATTCACATAGAAAACAGCTGTTTTACACTGATATAATATTACACTGTTTTACTGTATTTATCATCTAATAAATTCAGCTTTAATCACAGGAATAAATGACACTTTACTTTATATTCACATAGAAAACAGCTGTTTTACACTGATATAATATTACACTGTTTTACTGTATTTATCATCTAATAAATTCAGCTTTAATCACAGGAATAAATGACACTTTACTATATATTCACATAGAAAACAGCTGTTTTACACTGATATAATATTACACTGTTTTACTGTATTTATCATCTAATAAATTCAGCTTTAATCACAGGAATAAATGACACTTTACTATATATTCACATAGAAAACAGCTGTTTTACACTGATATAATATTACACTGTTTTACTGTATTTATCATCTAATAAATTCAGCTTTAATCACAGGAATAAATGACACTTTACTATATATTCACATAGAAAACAGCTGTTTTACACTGATATAATATTACACTGTTTTACTGTATTTATCATCTAATAAATTCAGCTTTAATCACAGGAATAAATGACACTTTACTATATATTCACATAGAAAACAGCTGTTTTACACTGATATAATATTACACTGTTTTACTGTATTTATCATCTAATAAATTCAGCTTTAATCACAGGAATAAATGACACTTTACTATATATTCACATAGAAAACAGCTGTTTTACACTGATATAATATTACTCTGTTTTACTGTATTTTTGATTAATAAATTAATTGGATGTAACTCTTTCAATAATCTTACCGACCCCAAAATTTTAGTTAGTAATTATTTTTTAAGCCATGAATTCAGCTGCCAATGACCGATACGAGAGAGATATTCTCCTACATTACAATCCATCGGTTTATTGATCATAAAAACACAAGGCTGAATCATACAGACACACACACTGTATAATTCGCCTCACCGTACCGTAAACTGAGAAAGTGAATCCTCCGGCTAAACCAGGGAAGCCCAAAGCGTTCCTGTGAGGCAGAGTGCCGTCTTCAATCTGAAGAAACACACAATGAACTCATGCGGATCAGAAGAATGACTCTGGGATGGATTAGATGACACACTGACACTCTTGATCTGGGCAATAAAACCCTCCACCTTCTGCTCTACTGTAAAACACTCAAATGAAAGGAAGCGGTCGCTCACGGATCCGAACTTGAGAACCCCTCCGCCATCGTTCAGACGCACGGCTGACGTGTTGACCGACATGAGACCGGAGGAATCCGGAGCTTCCCATAGGAGAGATCCCTCAAAACCCTGCAGACAGAGAGCAGAAACGTGTGTGTGTGTAAGCAATATGTATGCATGTATATGTGAGTGTGTATATATATATGCATGTACACTTGTTGATTTATCTAGGTTTCAAGCTGCTTGTTTAAAGGATCTGTGCGTTTAATGAGCTAATTAAATATATCTAAAGTCAAATCAATTATATATATATATATATATAGCAAGCAGTCGTGTAATACGATAGATGATGTATAGCCGGTAAATTGATCTTATATTCCTGCATTTATCAGCTGCTTTTATCATCGCATTCAAGAAACACATTGACATTCTGATCAGTTCTTGCTTTCCCTGGGAATCAAACCCATGACCTTGATGTTGCGAACGCTGCTCTCTACTGTTTGACACAGGAAAGCACTGAAGTTATTTTGCTGCACTGCTCATCATCGTTACTGCAGGTGTTTCTCTAAAAATGACTGAATCACCTTGGGCAGAATGAACTGATCCACGGGCTTGAAAAACATCCCACCCACACGTGAACCGGGACTCTGTGCGCTGAAACGAGCGCTCACCACCGCCTCCTGCACACACACACACACACACACACACACGTCAGGAGAAACGGCAGACTGTATTTGCACAGCTGCGAAGGGCGACACTCTCTGAATAAACTGACACGCTTAAGTCAACATGTGATTTCAATCTCACAACCTTTCCTGATGCATCGGTCATTACAATCACATCACAGATTTACTCTCAGACAGCTAATGACATTATTAATGTCATTACCCTTCATCTAATGTATAAAACAGCAGACTTTTGTCTGGTTAAGGCCATGTTATACACCCTAAATACACATGAATAATCCTCTCAGGTCGGGTTCCTCAGACAGGGCTTAGATTAAGTCAAGATTACACCTTAGTTCAAGTCGGGCATTTCAATCGCGTTTATAAATACAACATTTTGAGCATCTTTAGCCAAAACAATCACACTGATATATTTTAAGAAATGCTTTCAGTCGAACTGAAGACGATTTTTCATATTTTGTCATTTCCATCACATTACTAATGTATTTTAGAAATTAAGCATGTAGTAGCAGTAATGGTTTATTTGTCTTAAGGCAATTTTATATATAAAATGCATGCAAATAATATTCATAAATGTGCATAATTTTGCAATTGATTAGAAAAAAGATTTTTGGATGGATAAAATAGCACATGGAAATCAAAAAAAAAAAATGAAACGATTAATTTAACTATTTAATTCTAGATTATGATGTTTAAAATTATATTTTTTATATTTTAAGAGTGTAAAACTAAACAGTAAAAGGCATTTTACATGCAAAAATTATAAATGCATGATTTAAAAACAAAAACAAATCTAATTTTAATGTGACCTTCGTATAATGTTTTTTTTTAAATCTCAATTAAATTAAATAAATAAAAAGTGGACAAAAGCATCAAAAGAACATTTTCAATTGAAATTAGATTAAAAAAATGAATCTTAAATAAAAACATCAAAAGAATATTTTAAGTTGAAAATAGAGACTCAAACTGAATTAACAGCAGGATTTCTCAGCACTCAAACTCAAAATATACAAGCAGGATAATGATATCAAACAGTCAGTACTGATGGAATGAAATCTGTTTATCACTCATAAACGCCACAGTTTCACTCACGGCAATGAGGAGCCACACCTGTGCTTCACCTGCTTCATTAAACTACACACTTTGCAAGAACTACAGCCAATTTATCTAAAGGCAAGTGCAAAGAACCAAAGACTTCATGCATGAATAATTCAAAACAAGCTCAAATAAACTGCTTTACTATCAAATGTGCGTTTTCTTTTACTGGGACATTATTGGTGATTGGACGTGTCGGTCAAACACACTCCTAAAGCGCTCTTGCTGAACCGTGATGAAAGCGTGTGATTGCGTCACTCAGAGATCAGAGACTCAGGCAGTTCCAGCCGGTGATTGCATCTGCTCTCTCACACATCTCTCATCTCGTCGGAGTGAGACTTCAGCTCTCCATCTCCAGCTCATCCATCACATAAACGAGGGAGGATGAAAACTCACCTTAAAAAGCCGCGGGATATTTTGGGCTCCTCCAGTGGCGAGAACTAATTAAGTGACTTTATAAAGCGAGTCTGAGTTCCTAAACGAGTGTAACGCAAGACGACTGTTCTGTGCAGATTTTACAGCAGCGAGTCGAGACCGAAAACTGGGTTCTAAACTTTACTTTATCACAAAACACCATATCAACTCAAGAGACCTCAATGATGATGCAATGACATGTTTCTGTGCCGTTCATAATTGTGCATCATTATGATAGTGAATGCTCGCACCTGTTGGTCCGCCTGCAGCAGCCGCACGCTGACGTTGCCCCTGAAGTCCAGGCCCGGTCCGGTGGCAAAGACGCCCAGCTGGGTGATGACCACAGAGTGAAGGACCTTAAAGTCCAGACTGACCGCAGAGACGTCACACGGCACCAGCGCAGAGCCGTCAGGGACGCTCAATATGGACATTTCCTGCCCGGCAACTGAAACCACAGTTCAGGAATCCTTCATGCTTTTATCATCGCATTCAAGAAACACATTGACATTCTAATCAGTTCTTGCTTTCCCTGGGAATCGAACCCATGACCTTGATGTTGCAAGCACTAACTCTACTGATAGACACACGAAAGCTAATCAGAAAAGGGAATCACAGTCCAATTAAACACCTGTAATTACATCAGCAAATCTTCAGAAAAATAAAATGATTCATAATAATAATGGTGTTTTATCTTATAATTCATGGATATATATTAGTATAATATTACAATTATAATATCATAATAATGTTTTATTAATCATTTACATTTTAATTTAAATAATTTCTCTAATAGCACTAATTACACTATTTTTCTTAATTTATATTTTGATTTAAATGTTATTATAATAATATTAAGTTTTATCATGGTTGTTTTTAATAAATTATAATTGTTATTAATTATAATAGTGACATTTAAATAAAATTAAACAACAACTTATTCAATTATAACAAACAATTTCTCTAATAATAGCAATTATTAAAATGACTATTATTATTGTTGTTGGTAACAACAATAGTAATAAGATATGATAATAATAATTTCTTTAATTTAAATTATTACATAAGTAATATTGACACGATGCTTTTCCATCTCTATTCACTACAACTTACACAAAAATTAGATTTGAATACTAATTATTACTATTATATAACTAATACTAACACTTGTGAGAATGCGTGCGTATAAAGTATAGTTTGGTCTTAAATCACTCGACTGGGACACGTGAAATTACAACAAAACAATATTAATACAATTTAATCGACAGAAAAACCATAATATGCAATGTGACTGAATCGTATATTTGCCTCAGCTCTGGATTGACAATCACAGGCGTCCAATCACAACTGACCTCTGGAAAAAAAGGAACTAACCAATGACGTTTGATGTTACTATTACAAGAGCAAGCCCCGCCCCACGACTGACAAATAAAAGTGCTCGCGCGAGCAAAAACAGCGAGAGAGCGTGTGTGAGTGGGCGAGCGAGAGTGTGTGTGTGAGCGAGAGAGCGTGTGTGAGTGGGCGAGCGAGAGTGTGTGAGCGCATCAAAAAGAAGGAAACTCTTTTTTGAGAACACAGAACGGTAAAGCTGAAACTGGAGTGACGTCACAGCGGCTCTGAGTTCAGCAGTGAGTGTGAGAGAGTTTATGGGATGTACTGACCCGTCTCTGTGAGGTTCAGAAGGGAACAGGAATACGGGTCTTCCCGATCCTCCTCCGGAACGGCACATCCACGTTCCCCCACGATGAACTTCACCATCACCCTTTCAAACACAACACATCTTTACATTCACACTCATGCTTTTATCATCGCATTCAAGAAACACATTGACATTCTAATCAGTTCTTGCTTTCCCTGGGAATCGAACCAATGACCTTGATGTTGCAAGCGCTGCTCTCTACTGTTAGACACACAGGAAAGACTAATAGATGATTGTTCAAGCACTGGTTTCTACTGGTAATGAGTAACTGATAGATGGACAGACGGATGGACAGATGGATTACATTTATCAGACACTTTTATCCAAAGCGACTCTCATTGCATTCAAGGAACACAATAATCTGGTCTTGCTTTCCGTGGGTTCGAACCCGTGACCTTGGCGTTGTAAACACCAGTGCTGTACTGATTGAGCTGCAGGAAAGCTATGGATGGATGGATGGATGGACGGACGGATAAAGGCACTAAGTTGGCAACACTGACCGCGATCCACGTGCAACACGAACTCTCAGTCACAAGATAACCATGTGACGTGGCGTATGTGTCCCTCTTTTGTGCTCGAGATATTAGATTTCGGCAACATGACAGAATCGGCATAACCCACGAGAAAATACTGAGACAAATGGGGAGTTTGGCGGTTCCACTTCAAAAACATCGACATAATAGGATTGGCGAGTTAACCGTGAGCCGAGATAAGTGAACTCCACTGTATTGCTATACAAACAGACATAACCCCTGTGTGTGTGTGTGCGTGTGTGTGTGTGTGTGTGTGTGTGTGTGGTGCTGACCGGCTCTGCACGTGCGGCTGCTGTGTGATGTGTCCCATCCATGTGTCCCGTATGGCCTGCCGGAGCTCCTGGTGATCCCGGGCCGACAGAACCCCCACCAGCACCCGCTGCACCTCCTGCTCCTCCACCCGCACGTCTGCAAACACAAGCGTCACACACTCTCAACACACACGCGTTTGAAACACAGAAACACCCTTTTTAAGGCTTTCTGCAGACTGAAGGAAAGATGCGAGATGAAAGTCCCTTTGTGTCCTAATGGACCGACACTTGTGTCCCGCTTCACCGTGTGTGACGAACATCAGGAGTGTGTGTGTGTGTGTGTGTGTGTGAAAGTGAGTGAGTGTGTGTGTGTGTGTGTGTGTGAGAGAGTGAGTGAGTGTGTGTGTGTGTGTGAGAGAGTGAGTGAGTGTGTGAGATGTGCATCTGTTGCCGGGTAAATCTCACCGAGATCTCACATACTTTCTGGTCACATTCTGCCATTGAATCTGACACCGTTCAAATCACACTCACACTCACACTCTCACACACACACACACACACTCTCACACACACACACACACACACACACACACACACACACACACACACACACACACACACACACACACACACACACACACACACACACACACACACACACACACACACACACACACACACAAGTAATTAATCTATATAAAACAAACAAGTTTATATTCAGCCAGTATCTGTTTAATATGCATTCGTGTGAAAATATGCATTTTATACACATTTGCACATGCATTAATATATATATATGAGAGAGAGAGAGAGAGAGAGAGAGAGAGAGAGAGAGAGAGAGAGAGAGAGAGAGAGAGAGAGAGAGAGAGAGAGAGAGAGAGAGAGAGAGAGAGAGAGAGAGAGAGAGAGAGAGAGAGAGAGAGAGAGAGAGAGAGAGAGAGAGAGACACACAGAGAGAGAGAGAGAGACACACAGAGAGAGAGAGACAGAGACACAAACAGAGAGAGAGAGAGAGAGTACCAGCGGATCCGGAGTCCAGCGGCGTCCAGCCGATCCAGTGCAGCAGCGCCGCGACAAACACAAGCAGCGCCGCCGCCGCGCGTCTCATGGACGGCAGGAGTCCGACACCGACGCGGACCTGAGCGGCGCGTCTGCGCGTCGCGTCAGGTCTAACTGCGCGCTGATGACGACAGAGAGGACCGCAACCAATCGGAGCACAGCAGCGGACGCGCTGGGCCTTCTGGGAAATGATGTTATTATCTTTTTTTTTTTTTTAATTAAGATATAACTATAGCAATCCTTCCAAATAGAATATAACTAAGGAATTGAAAAAATAAGGAAATAAAAAGGAAAAGGTCAATACGACAAAGACAATTTCTAATTAAATTAAACTCTTTTATTTATCTTTTATCTCTACGTTTGATAAATTGGAGAGAATCAATATATGAATGAAAATCAACCATAAAACAATGAGAGAGACTATTTTTAATGATTTGGGTTGTTTACCAAATACAATCATGAGATTGATCATAAAGCTAATGGATATGGTTTATGATTTTAAAAAAAACATCTTTTGAGGTTAAAAAGATTTTTATTTTAAAGAAAAAAGATGTCGTTATTTTTCCAGCCAATCTGATCAAAACGAGGTATTTCCATCGATTTAATTACTAACATTAATATTATGGACTTTAGATGCACAAAATCGAAAAGGGAGTAACTAAGTAATCTCAGGGAAACAAATACTCCAGAAAAATATGTTTTTGTTAAAAAAAACAACCCTTCAACCCTAACCCTAATCCTAACAGTCAATACCTCTATCCATCCAACTTCACAAATAAAGAGATTTTCAATTTTTCGATGCCACACTTTTATATCCACATCTCTCTCAGTTACACATCTCTAGGATGATAAAACAAACACTCTGTTTAACCCATTCAGATCATAATTAATTAAAAATACTTTTTTTATGAGAAGGCAGTTTTGTATGAATTTGTACGAAGTGATTAGTAGAGATTAGCACGTATTTTAATATAAAAATGTTAAATCTGCAACGCTAAAGCTACTGTGTTTTATGAAGAGAAATGGGTTTTACATTACATTTATTTTTTGTATTTTTTTCTGCATTTGGCAGACGCTTTTATCCAAAGCGACTTACATGCATTCATTGACGCCTTGTTTTGTGTAATTATGTTAACAACAACTGTGTGTGTGTGAGTGTGTGAGTGTGTTTGTGTCTGTATGAGCTCAGGCAGTTTACAGTTTCAATCCATCTGACACATTTTTTTGCATCCTTTATACACATTGTCATTTTCTGCTTATTTAAGTGTACTCAAAATGATCGATTTTTAATGTAAAAAATATCGATCGATAAGCGAATATGCTCAATGAATGAAAATCTACTTCTATTAATTAATGCGTTATTAAAGAGAAAGAGAGAGAGAGACAGAAAATACATGTGTCAGTACATCACTGTACCAGTGTACTGTAGTGTTGTAATGGAGCTCAATCATTTCCTGTAGCTCAAACAGTAAAGAATTGGTGTTTACAACACCAAGGTCATGGGTTCAATCCCAGGGAAAGCAAGACCTGATTCAATGTGTTCCTTGAATGCAATGAGAGTCGCATTGGATATTGGATAAGAGCGTCTGATAAATGCATGAATGTAAATGTAAATGGAGGGTTGGTCTAACTGTTTGTAGGCGTAGTATTCATGTATATTTTTGTACTTTATTTTTACATGAGCTTACTGCACACAAGTGGCAAACGCAAAAGATTTGTTTGTTTTTGCAAGTGCTATGTGTAAATGCACAACATTTCTGTTTTGTCTTTTTGTACAAGAGCTAAATGCACAGGTTTTTTTTGCAACATGCATTACCAACCGTGAACAATAAACATGTATTTCTCCAGCTTCATGTCCTGAGCATTGTGTTTTCTACGCAGTGTTTAGTGACGGTTCCGAAGTGTTTTTAATTTTGATTGACTCGAGGCACGATTTGACAACAGAGTTCAGTTCTGAGCACAGATTCAACTGTTTTGTGGTGAAAGTTTTGTTTTGCAAGAAGAGTTTGAGGTTTGGTGAATGTAGCTTGAAAATTGGGTTTTGTGTTCACAGTTTAGAGAAAAGGAGAGCAGCTTTCAAGAAATGCGTCTTAGCAATCGAGAAAAACTGTAAAATGTTTTTGTTTAATAAAGAGATTTTCAGTGAACTTTAATATAAGCATTTACTTTTTTTATGATTCCGTAAAGTTTGTGACTGAAAAGTGTTTTTGATTTAATAATTCATAACTATGTTCTCAAAATACCAATGCTTAACATTTAATGTTTTAATCCCATTTCTGATCCACCATTTTTTCCATTGTAAACACTGTTACATAGTGTATTTTTTGTATTTACAAGAAGAAAACTTCTTTAAATTTAAAATAAGAAAACATTATTTTCCTATAATAATTTGTGCATATTTTAAAGACATTTCTTTAATAAAAACCGCGTGCAATGCTCTGTCTCGCCACTGGGTGTCGCTACTGCCCACAAGATCACACGAGTTCTGCTTTAAAACGTTATTATCTGCACACAAACACATCAGATCATCATTTTTACAATGCAAGCAGACAGATGCAGACAGATTAAAATGTTTATTAATTTGTACACCTGCACAGATCTACACATTCAGACTTCTAAAAGAGAAAAGTGCAGAAAAGCACCAACAAATCCATACATTTAGGCATTGATTCAATTACAAGGTATCTCAAAGTTATAATATTTAAATAGGGTAATCAGTCCATGCAAGTTATGGTTTTATAATAATAATAATAATAATATTTAAAAGATCATTTACATTTTGGGGTTTATCTGTACTGCCATTCTGTAGAAATCAGCTGGATTCAATTTCATTCGCGTGGAAACCCAACAAACCCTCATTAGAAAAGTAAATGCTTAAGCGTTTTAAAACACAGCGTCATTTTCAAACACCAACCCCACAAACACACTCGCTTTTCTGGTAACGTAAAGGCTTTCTCATGCAACATTAGCATTTCAAATACACATCTGTGCACTTTGAAGTGGATCTTCTCCAGATAGAAGATGTTTCCAAAAGGTTGGGTGAGAAAAGACCCTCGTCCTCCACCCGGCACACTTTAAAGGGGCTTTAATACAGGAAACACGAGCAACACCTCCATCAGGTGCTGTGCAGTAAATATAATAACACTTGGCCTTGTAGAAATTAGCAAAGACTAGGCTAAAATACAGTGATATAAAGAAAAGACATTTGACATTGTGCTTTTTTTTTGTTTGTTTTGAATAGGAAAAAGCCTGTGAAATAACAGTGTAGAGGACACGCCATAGTCACAGTACTTGGCACTCAGAAACCACCTTTCCATATGGGCGCAAACACACACACACACACACACACACATGCACATACAGATGCATACACACGCACACATGTATGCACTGTTACACAAACTCACACTCATGCATGCACACACACACACACACACTTGCACACACTCACACGGATGCATACACACACTCACTCACTCACTCATGCACACACTCCGTTTGGCATTTCAGTCAAAGGCCTTGCTGTTTAAATCAGGACAGGAGACGCAGCTCAACAGCTTTTGTGAAAGCCAGCGTCAGTAAAGCGTTAGTTAAGCGTCAGTAAAGCGTTAGTTAAGCGTCAGTAAAGCGTTAGTTAAGCGTTAGTAAAGCGTTAGTAAAGCGCAATCATCGTGGTCAGCAGGAATGAATCTGGAGGAAAGCTGCACTTCAGCCAATGATTTCACTGCATAAACGGCTCAAATTCAATGAAATCTGTATTTAAATCGAACTCAGAGTGAATTGAAATGCGATGCACATCATTTATTTAACAATAAATCCTCTTCTGAGTGTTTTACAGTAGTGGCTGAAAGTGATGATTGCTGACATCGACTCTGTACTCAAAGCTTTTGTAAGCATATTGCATTTTTTTGCTTAGAATCGACGGAAATCAACAAAACTAAATTGTACAGATATCATTTTTAGCCATCATTTTAAGAGAGAACCAATTAAATATTACTGTAATAACTCATAATAAACTTGCTTTATCCTGTTTTCTATGCGTGTTTGTCATAGTGAAACCAAGTTTAGTGTTTTGTTCCTCCTCATACTTTAAAAAAATATTTCCTCATGTTTTGATGGTTTATGGGGTTATTAAAAAACATCTCCTTTCACGTTTGGCCACTACTGTATTTGTAGGTTGATTTCCCTAAAAAGTGTGATTTTGCCTTTCGGGAAACTGGTTTGAAATGTGCTGCAATTCTGAAATAACAGCGTATGAGTGTGAAGTCAACTAATTATAACTTTATTATAAAGAGGAACTCAAACTGCAGTGATTCAGAATCAGTTTCTCAAGGCTGAAGGAGCAGAAATCATTTCACTTTCACAAATGTTGAGGAGGTTTCCGGTTAATGCTGACTGAAAACTGGATAAGATTTGATTCGCATAAGCTGAAAAAAAAATGCTTGATTCAAAATATCTTTAAAAATGGGAATCAGGTCAAAGGTTTGGACGTTCTTCATTACTTAAGCTCATTTATTTGATCAAAAATGGGGGGAAATTGAAAAAAATTTTTGTGAAATATTATTACAATTTTAAATCTATGTTTTCTATGTGAATATATTTTAACATGCAATTTATTCCTGTGATGCAAAGTTGAATTTTCAGCAGGTGAAAATCACATCTAATCATTCTTTATAATTAATCAACTATTATTCCAAAAGAAAAACCTATGAAATAACAGGCTTTTATTTCCCGATCCACTGCAAAAGCTTGAATCAAAATACAGTTTTGTAAACAAATTTGTAAACAAACAGTTTTGTAGTCACAATTTATAAGCAATTTGAATGAATAATGCACAAGCTTTTCTTTTAAGCTTCGCTCAAGTGTGTCCAAACATTTGACCAGGCAGTGCGTATCAAATATAGCGTTGATTTATTAGAAAAATGTGGAAATAATGTAATAAAACGGTCACCTGTCAGGCCTTCCCATCCTGAAATGAGGCAAAATGAAACACACACACACACACACACACACACACACACACACACACACACACGCATACTCGCATACACTCACATACACACACACATCTCTCTCATCCCATAAGCAGTGAGAAAGGCTGTTCTCTAATTACGAAGCAATAACAAACCTAGTTAACGAGACATGAGACGCTCTGACTGGGTTGCCAGTTAATGGACGCCCCCCAAAAACCCCCACGGGCTCCAGGAGGGGTCGGAGCATCAGCAGCTCAAACACAGCTCAACGGCAGCAGCCAGAGACGTGGAAACCTCACGGCAGAACCTGCAGCCCGGCCTCAGAGGATGGTGCAGAAGAACTTCTTCTCCCTGAAGGGGTTTTCTGAGGCCGGGACGGGGACGATGAGCGGGTCCTCTCGTATGTGTGCGTCACAGTACGCCATCAGATCCGCCGCCGCCTTCGACACCTGAACACAAACACAGCTTTAGATTAGAGGAGCGTTCAAAACACGGCTTGTCTCTTCTGCTCATCCAGCCTGCTTATATATATATATATATACTATACAAATTACTACAAGTGTTAAACAGCTGTTTTCTATGTGAATATATAGTAAAGTGTCATTTATTCCTGTGATTAAAGCTGAATTTATTAGATGATAAATACAGTAAAACAGTGTAATATTATATCAGTGTAAAACAGCTGTTTTCTATGTGAATATATAGTAAAGTGTCATTTATTCCTGTGATTAAAGCTGAATTTATTAGATGATAAATACAGTAAAACAGTGTAATATTATATCAGTGTAAAACAGCTGTTTTCTATGTGAATATATAGTAAAGTGTCATTTATTCCTGTGATTAAAGCTGAATTTATTAGATGATAAATACAGTAAAACAGTGTAATATTATATCAGTGTAAAACAGCTGTTTTCTATGTGAATATATAGTAAAGTGTCATTTATTCCTGTGATTAAAGCTGAATTTATTAGATGATAAATACAGTAAAACAGTGTAATATTATATCAGTGTAAAACAGCTGTTTTCTATGTGAATATATAGTAAAGTGTCATTTATTCCTGTGATTAAAGCTGAATTTATTAGATGATAAATACAGTAAAACAGTGTAATATTATATCAGTGTAAAACAGCTGTTTTCTATGTGAATATATAGTAAAGTGTCGTTTATTCCTGTGATTAAAGCTGAATTTATTAGATGATAAATACAGTAAAACAGTGTAATATTATATCAGTGTAAAACAGCTGTTTTCTATGTGAATATATAGTAAAGTGTCATTTATTCCTGTGATTAAAGCTGAATTTATTAGATGATAAATACAGTAAGACAGTGTAATATTATATCAGTGTAAAACAGCTGTTTTCTATGTGAATATATAGTAAAGTGTCATTTATTCCTGTGATTAAAGCTGAATTTATTAGATGATAAATACAGTAAGACAGTGTAATATTATATCAGTGTAAAACAGCTGTTTTCTATGTGAATATATAGTAACGTGTCATTTATTCCTGTGATTAAAGCTGAATTTATTAGATGATAAATACAGTAAAACAGTGTAATATTATATCACTGTAAAGACTGTAGTGAGGGGGGGGGTGGTTCAGCGAGGTTTGCAGCGAAAGAGAGAGTCGGGAGACGAGCGGTGCGTAAGAGAGAAGTGAAACGAAACTAAAAGTGAAATGAAAGCAACAAACAACAACCAAAACATCACGCCTCTTTCTCTTGGTTTAGTTTCACTTCTCTCAGTCACACTTGTGAGCCTCACGTTCTCTGCTTCCGTGGCGACCCGCGTCTCGCCAAGTGTTGTACCGAAATCTCACTCCCCTACGCGTGCATTAATACGCGCTGCATCGAGGTGAACGCACTTCCTTGAGCATATTCGCCTACAAACCGACTTGTACACTTACATAAGAAGAAAATGAAATTATATTACAGTTATAATGAATTATAGTAGGCCTATGGGTTTAACAGAGGGAGTCAGATTTTCACTAACATCCAGATTTTTCTGCAGCAGAAAAATACACCTGTGAAAATCTCAGTCCCGTCACTAACTCTGGTTTAAAAGCTCACAGACTTAACATATTTATTTTATTATCTCATTATGGTATGGACATTCTTTGCTCAAAAGCATTTGGTTGAAACGATTATAGTATGGGTTTACCAGGGGGAGTCAGATTTTCACAGCAAAAAAAAATAACTCACCATATTTATCTTATCGTCTCATCATATGGTGAGTCTGTGAGCTTTTAAACCAGAGTTAGTGACGGGACTGAGATTTTCACAGGTGTATTTTTCTGCTGCAGAAAAATCTGGATGTTAGTGAGGGGAGTGAGATTTGTTCGGGGAGTCAGATTTCGGTACAACACCCCACTTCCCGGTTTACACACAAAGAGAAAGGGAACGGTAAATAATAATAATACTCTTAGCAACCACACACAGACACACCATACACAAGGTTTAAACACAATGAAGTAAACACAACAACTATTAGTAATGCCTTGGATGGAACAGAAGCAACGTCTTATTTGACACCAGTGAGGAAGAAAGTGATGACAATGACTGCGTGGATCCGTCCTTCCTCATTTCTGATAGCAGCGAAGAAGAGGAATTATTGGGGTTCGAATAAAAACATTACAGCCTTATTTTTGTTACTTTCACTGTTTACTGACTTTTCTGACTGTTAATGAGAGTAAAGATAGTTCTTAATATGTTACATGGTTGGCATAAAATTGTTCTTAAACTCTGGATGATCAGGTGATTACGGTTCAGCAAACACACACGATTATGATCTGTATTCAGCGTTTTAATAACATTTACATTCATGCATTTATCATTGCATTCAAGAAACACATTGACATTATAATCAGTTCTTGCTTTCCCTGGGAATCAAACCCATGACCTTGATGTTGCAAGCGCCACTCTCTACTGATAGACACACAGGAAAGACATGATCACACTTTCATTCCAGCAGAGGGAGTTTAAAACAGACGCACATGTCGGTGTGTGAGACACCAGAACACGACTTTAGTCTGCAAATGTCACACAATAAACATGACATTTATCAGTCCATTACGTTCACTGATGTTTCCAGATCAACAAACAAGCTCTCTCTGATCTTATACAGTCTGATAAAGACTCATATTATTTAACACTGTTTGAGCGTTTTGAAATATTCATATGGTGAAAATCAAGTGTTTAATGTTGTTTATGTGTGTGTAAAAAGTGTAAAAATCATATTTTACACCAGATCGAGAGTCAAGACTCACAACAGTTACGAGTTTTGTTTCCGATTCTGTGTGTGAAACCGATTCTGTGTGAGTGAATCAGACCGAATGAATCAGACTGAATCATGAACCATTTCAGACCAAAAAGAACCGATTCAAAAGAGTCATTTATGCGAGAACCCTCTGATTGCAAACCGCAGGAATCACATGATTGATGAAACGTCAAAGTAAATGATTTTTAGGTCAGTGATTCAACAATAATACATCAGTGATATTCTACTGGTGTTTCACTACGGTAAAGAGACCGATTTAAGGACGTTTTGGCTCTTTAAAGGTCAGTTCATTTAAAACTCTTTAAAACACTGAACTTACCGGAGTGAAAAACTAAAACATGGTCAACAAACCTGGAACTGGCGCTGAATGGGATACATTTTATTATTTCTACAGTAATGACATGTTCATGTTTCGCTGTAAAGCAGATAAAAAAAGACAAAAGTGTAATTATTCACTGAGTCAGTTCAATATCGAATCGGTTCAGTTCAATAACAGAGTTATCAATTATGAAATAAGATCGACCGAAGAGAAAAGTTTCATTATTCACTGAATCAGTTCAATATTGATTCAGTTCAGCTCAATATTGATTCAGTTCAGTTCAATAACCGAGTCATCAATTAAGAAATAATATTGATAGAAGACAGAAGTGTCATTATTCACTGAGTCAGTTCAGTTGAATATTGATTCAGTTCAGTTCAACATTGATTCAGTTCAGTTGAATAAATGAGTCAAGTTCATCAGTTATGAAATAAGATGAATTCTTGTTGTCATTGAGATCATTAAGCGTCGTTTAAAGCCACAGGCGACAATGGAAAGGAGCCGATCTCTAAAACAGCAGCGGTGGAACGCATGAGGTCCAGTGGAGAGTTGATTCACGTGAGCTGATGATGAGGAGGAGGAAGAGAAGGAGAGACGCAGCTGTCGGAGGGGAAACGGTGAATTTCATCCGTGTGTGTGACGCTCACAGCCAGATGGTGCAAACACACATCACACTGAACAAACAAACTACATCTCCCTTCCTCTGGCTGCTGGAGTTCAGCTCAAAACAATGTGCTTTTGGACAAATGGGTGTTAATGGTGCTGTGGTGTGAGAAACGCCACGGGTTTGAGTCTCAGCGACGGCATTAAAAACCACACTAATCTAAGTCTTTGTTGCTTTGGATCAATGTATATCAAAATATAACAAAATACCACAGTACTATTATAAAAGACAGGGTTTCCTAAAGTCAGGAGGTTTCCTGTTCATGAAAATAATCAATAACATCATAAAGCTGTAAGATTAAAAACTAATCCCTAAAACACAAAACTGATCAAAATGTTAGAAACTAAATGTGTCTTATTTTAATTTCCTTCCATTTTAAGGAAGCATTAAAATGATCAAAAGTGACAGTAAAGATTCAATTTCAAATAAATGCTGTTCTTTTGAACTTTCAATTTATTAAAGAATCATGAAAAATAAAATGTTTCCTTAAAAATATTAACTGTTTCATCATTGATAAAAATCATACTTTTTTTTAGTATCAAATCATCATATGATAATGATTTGTGAAGATCATGTGACACTGAAGACTGGAGTAATGATGCTGAAAATACAACTTTAATCACAGGAATAAATGACACTTTACTATATATTCACATAGAAAACAGCTGTTTTACACTGATATAATATTACACTGTTTTACTGTATTTATCATCTAATAAATTCAGCTTTAATCACAGGAATAAATGACACTTTACTATATATTCACATAGAAAACAGCTGTTTTACTCTGATATAATATTACACTGTTTTACTGTATTTATCATCTAATAAATTCAGCTTTAATCACAGGAATAAATGACACTTTACTATATATTCACATAGAAAACAGCTGTTTTACTCTGATATAATATTACACTGTTTTACTGTATTTATGATTATTAAAGTGTTTGAGTGGTAGTTCGGGTGTTTCTCCAGCGGTGGGACGGTGAGTCTGTAATTACACACACGAGCCACTGATGAAGAGTCACACTAATTAACACACATCACATTCCTCTGTGTGATTGAGGAATTAATTAAAGCGACGAGTCGAAGCTGCCAGCGCTCGTTCTCTCCTGCTCTCAGGGATTCTGTCAGACGGCTGTCGTCTGTTGTGATGTTAAAGTGTCATTTCCTCCTCTGATCAAAGCTGCAGTTTCATCATCATCATCATCAGTGTTTTTATTGCTGATATCGTGATTTCAAATGACTTTAGTTTGTTGTTTCTCACGTGAGTCGGCGAGACGAGCGCACGAGAGGCGGATCCATAAGAGGCTTTCCATTGATTACTTTGGGAAGCTGGGAATCTGTACGTCCGTTTATGACGCGGGAAAGCGATTCACAGACAATCATGACTTACAATCACAGAGAATCAAACCAGACTCTTTACTTTCTTAATTCATGTCTTTTTCTTAACGATTCATCATTATTAGAGTAACGAGCACTGATAAATCTTCACAATTTCATCTGTTCATCCATTCATCTGTCTGTCCAAACATCATTTCATCTATCCATCAGTCCGTCCGTCCATCCATCCATCCATCAGTCTGTCTGTCCATCCATCAGTCCATCCATCTGTTCATCCATCCATCCATCCATCCGTCTGTTCATCCATCCATCAGTCCATCCATCCATCCATCCGTCTGTCTGTCCAAACATCAGTTCATCCATCCATCCATCATCCATCCATCAGTCCATCCATCCATCAATCTAAACATCAGTTCATCCGTCCATCTATCCATCCATCCATCCATCCATCAGTCCATCCATCAGTCTAAACATCAGTCCATCCATCAGTCTAATCATCAGTTCATTCGTCCATCCATCCATCAGTCCATCCATCAGACTAAACATCAGTTCATTCGTCCATCCATCCATCCATCCATCCATCCATCCATCCATCCATCAGTCTAAACATCAGTTCATCCATCAGTCCATCCATCCATCCATCCATCCATCCATCAGTCTAAACATCAGTTCATCCATCAGTCCATCCATCCATCCATCCATCCATCCATCCATCAGTCTAAACATCAGTTCATCCATCAGTCCATCCATCCATCCATCCATCCATCCATCAGTCTAAACATCAGTTCATCCATCAGTCCATCCATCCATCCATCCATCCATCCATCCATCCATCCATCAGTCTAAACATCAGTTCATCCATCAGTCCATCCATCCATCCATCCATCCATCCATCCATCAGTCTAAACATCAGTTCATCCATCAGTCCATCCATCCATCCATCCATCCATCCATCCATCCATCAGTCTAAACATCAGTTCATCCATCAGTCCATCCATCCATCCATCCATCAGTCTAAACATCAGTTCATCCATCAGTCCATCCATCCATCCATCCATCCATCAGTCTAAACATCAGTTCATCCGTCTGTCCATCCATCCATCAGTCCGTCCATCCATCCATCCACGAGTCCATCCATCCATCCATCCGTCCATCCATCCGTCTATCTGTCTAAACATCAGTTCATCCGTCTGTCCATCCATCCATCCATCAATCCATCAGTCCGTCCATCCATCCATCCACGAGTCCATCCATCCATCCGTCCATCCATCCGTCTGTCTGTCTAAACATCAGTTCATCCGTCTGTCCATCCATCAGTCTAAACATCAGTTAATTCGTCCATACATCTATCCATCCATCCATCCATCTGTCTAAACATCAGTTCATCCATCTGTCCATCCATCCATCCATCCATCCATCCATCAAAACATCAGTTCATTCGTCCATCCATCCATCCATCAGTCCATCCATCCATCTGTCTAAACATCATTACATCCGTCTGTCCATCCATCCATCAGTCTATCCATCCATCCATCTGTCTAAACATCAGTTCATCCATCTGTCCATCCATCCATCCATCCATCCATCCATCAAAACATCAGTTCATTCGTCCATCCATCCATCCATCAGTCCATCCATCCATCTGTCTAAACATCAGTTCATCCGTCTGTCCATCCATCCATCAGTCTATCCATCCATCCATCAGTCTAAACATCAGCTCATCCATCCATCCATCAGTCTAAACATCAGTTAATTCGTCCATACATCCATCCATCCATCCATCCAACCATCAGTCTAAACATCAGTTAATTCGTCCATCCTTCCATCCATCCATCCATCCAACCATCAGTCTAAACATCAGTTAATTCGTCCATCCTTCCATCCATCCATCCATCCAACCATCAGTCTAAACATCAGTTAATTCGTCCATCCATCCATCCATCCATCCATCCATCCGTCTAAACATCAGTTCATCCATCTGTCCATCCATCCATCCATCAAAACATCAGTTCATTCGTCCATCCATCCATCCGTCTGTCCAAACATCAGTTCATCAGTCCATCCATCCATCCATCCATCAGTCCATCCATCCATCTGTCTAAACATCAGTTCATCCGTCTGTCCATCCATCATCAGTCCGTCCATCCATCAGTCTATCCATCCATCCATCCATGAGTCCATCCATCCATCCGTCTGTCTGTCTAAACATCAGTTCATCCGTCTGTCTATCCATCCATCAGTCTATCCATCCATCCATCCATGAGTCCATCCATCCATCCGTCTGTCTGTCCAAACATCAGTTCATCCATCAATCAATCCATCAGTGCATCTGTCTATCCATCCATCCATCCATCCATCCATCCATCCGTCTGTCTGTCTAAACATTAGTCCATCCATCCATCCGTCTGTCTATCCATCCATCTATACATGTACATAAAATAAAAACGACACAGTGAAGTGGAATATGAAATACATCAGAAGTAAAACACAGGTTGTAAATGTCAGTCACTGTGCTAATAAAGAGTCTGTCTAGAACACTAGAGGCAGCTGAAAGGTCAGAGGTCGTGTCTGATGTCACTCAGAAAACATCTGCCATCTGCAGAATGATGGTGTGCGGCGGGCAGATGAGAAACCTCTGCAGATTTGCCGATCCATCCTTCTTCTCGACTAAAAGGCCACAGCTGAGCCGGCGCTCCTCTAAACGCTCTGTTGCTGCCCATCCCTCCATCCCTCCATCTCTCCATCCCTCAGGTTTACAGGCGAGATCCACGTAACGACAGCTAATAGCCACATTAAAGCTTCCTTAAACCGTTAGCAAGTCTTCTGGGCACATTAGTGCAGATAACGAAGAGAGAAACCTCTCCAGATGCTGCCGTCGCCACACAACACACGCCACACGTCACACGTCACACAACACGTCACACGCCACACGTCACACAAGACACGTCACACAAGACACGTCACACGCCACACGTCACACGCCACACGTCACACGCCACACGTCACACAAGACACGTCACACAAGACACGTCACACAAGACACGTCACATGTCACACAACACGCCACACGTCACACAACACACGCCACACGTCACACGTCACACAACACGTCACACGCCACACGTCACACAAGACACGTCACACGCCACACGTCACACGCCACACGCCACACGCCACACAACACACGTCACACAAGACACGTCACACAAGACACGTCACATGTCACACAACACGCCACACGTCACACAACACACGTCACATGTCACACAAGACACGTCACACGCCACGTCACACGCCACACGTCACACGCCACGTCACACAAGACACGTCACACGCCACACGTCACACGCCACGTCACACGTCACACAAGACACGTCACACAAGACACGTCACACGCCACACGTCACACAAGACACGTCACACGCCACACAAGACACGTCACACAAGACACGTCACACAAGACACGTCACACAAGACACGTCACACGCCACACAAGACACGTCACACAAGACACGTCACACGCCACACAAGACACGTCACACAAGACACGTCACACGCCACACAAGACACGTCACACGCCACGTCACACAAGACACGTCACACGCCATACGTCACACGCCACACGTCACACAAGACACGTCACACGCCACACGTCACACGCCACACAAGACACGTCACACGTCACACGCCACGTCACACGTCACATGCCACACGTCACACAACACGTCACACGCCACACAAGACACGTCACACACCACGTCACACGACACACGTCACACAAGACACGTCACACGCCACGTCACACGTCACATGTCACACGCCACGTCACACAAGACACGTCACACGTCACACAAGACACGTCACACGCCACACGTCACACGTCACACAACACGTCACACGCCACACAAGACACGTCACACGTCACACGCCACACGTCACACGCCACACAAGACACGTCACACAAGACACGTCACACGTCACACGCCACACAAGACACGTCACACGCCACATGCCACACGTCACACAACACGTCACATGTCACACGCCACACAAGACACGTCACACGCCACGTCACACGACACACGTCACACGCCACATCACACAAGACACGTCACACGTCACATGCCACACGTCACACGTCACACAACACGTCACACGTCACACGCCACACAAGACACGTCACACGCCACGTCACACGACACACGTCACACAAGACACGTCACACGCCACATGTCACACGTCACATGTCACACGCCACGTCACACAAGACACGTCACACGTCACACAAGACACGTCACACGCCACACGTCACACGCCACACGTCACACAACACGTCACACGCCACACGCCACACAAGACACGTCACACGCCACACGTCACACAACACGTCACACGCCACGTCACACGTCACACGCCACACGCCACACAAGACACGTCACACGCCACATGCCACACGTCACACGTCACACAACACGTCACACGCCACACAAGACACGTCACACGCCACGTCATCCATCCTTCTTCTCGACTAAAAGGCCACAGCTGAGCCGGCGCTCCTCTAAACGCTCTGTTGCTGCCCATCCCTCCATCCCTCCATCTCTCCATCCCTCAGGTTTACAGGCGAGATCCACGTAACGACAGCTAATAGCCACATTAAAGCTTCCTTAAACCGTTAGCAAGTCTTCTGGGCACATTAGTGCAGATAACGAAGAGAGAAACCTCTCCAGATGCTGCCGTCGCCACACAACACACGCCACACGTCACACGTCACACAACACGTCACACGCCACACGTCACACAAGACACGTCACACAAGACACGTCACACGCCACACGTCACACGCCACACGTCACACGCCACACGTCACACAAGACACGTCACACAAGACACGTCACACAAGACACGTCACATGTCACACAACACGCCACACGTCACACAACACACGCCACACGTCACACGTCACACAACACGTCACACGCCACACGTCACACAAGACACGTCACACGCCACACGTCACACGCCACACGTCACACAACACACGTCACACAAGACACGTCACACAAGACACGTCACATGTCACACAACACGCCACACGTCACACAACACACGTCACACGTCACATGTCACACAAGACACGTCACACGTCACACGCCACGTCACACGCCACACGTCACACGCCACGTCACACAAGACACGTCACACGCCACACGTCACACGCCACGTCACACGTCACACAAGACACGTCACACAAGACACGTCACACGCCACACGTCACACAAGACACGTCACACGCCACACAAGACACGTCACACAAGACACGTCACACAAGACACGTCACACAAGACACGTCACACGCCACACAAGACACGTCACACAAGACACGTCACACGCCACACAAGACACGTCACACGCCACGTCACACAAGACACGTCACACGCCATACGTCACACGCCACACGTCACACAAGACACGTCACACGCCACACGTCACACGCCACACAAGACACGTCACACGTCACACGCCACGTCACACGTCACATGCCACACGTCACACAACACGTCACACGCCACACAAGACACGTCACACACCACGTCACACGACACACGTCACACAAGACACGTCACACGCCACGTCACACGTCACATGTCACACGCCACGTCACACAAGACACGTCACACGTCACACAAGACACGTCACACGCCACACGTCACACGTCACACAACACGTCACACGCCACACAAGACACGTCACACGTCACACGCCACACGTCACACGCCACACGTCACACGCCACACAAGACACGTCACACGTCACACGCCACACAAGACACGTCACACGCCACATGCCACACGTCACACGTCACACAACACGTCACATGTCACACGCCACACAAGACACGTCACACGCCACGTCACACGTCACACGACACACGCCACATCACACAAGACACGTCACACGTCACATGCCACACGTCACACGTCACACAACACGTCACACGTCACACGCCACACAAGACACGTCACACGCCACGTCACACGACACACGTCACACAAGACACGTCACACGCCACATGTCACACGTCACATGTCACACGCCACGTCACACAAGACACGTCACACGTCACACAAGACACGTCACACGCCACACGTCACACGCCACACGTCACACAACACGTCACACGCCACACGCCACACAAGACACGTCACACGCCACACGTCACACAACACGTCACACGCCACGTCACACGTCACACGCCACACGCCACACAAGACACGTCACACGTCACACGCCACACAAGACACGTCACACAAGACACGTCACACGCCACATGCCACACGTCACACGTCACACAACACGTCACACGCCACACAAGACACGTCACACGCCACGTCACACGTCACACGACACACGTCACACAAGACACGTCACACGCCACACGTCACATCACACAAGACACGTCACACGTCACACGTCACATGCCACACGTCACACGTCACACAACACGTCACACGTCACACCCCACACAAGACACGTCACACGCCACGTCACACGACACACGTCACACAAGACACGTCACACGCCACATGTCACACGTCACATGTCACACGCCACGTCACACAAGACACGTCACACGTCACACAAGACACGTCACACGCCACACGTCACATGTCACACAACACGTCACACGCCACACGCCACACAAGACACGTCACACGTCACACGCCACACGTCACACAAGACACGTCACACGCCACATGCCACACGTCACACAACACGTCACATGTCACACAAGACACGTCACACGCCACGTCACACGTCACACGACACACGTCACACAAGACACGTCACACAAGACACGTCACACGCCACATGCCACACGTCACACGTCACACAACACGTCACATGTCACACGCCACACAAGACACGTCACACGCCACGTCACACGTCACACGACACACGTCACACAAGACATGTCACATGTCACACGCCACGTCACACAAGACACGTCACACGTCACACGCCACATGCCACACGTCACACGTCACACAACACGTCACACGCCACACAAGACACGTCACACGCCACGTCACACGACACACGTCACACAAGACACGTCACACGCCACATGTCACACGTCACATGTCACACGCCACGTCACACAAGACACGTCACACGTCACACAAGACACGTCACACGCCACACGTCACACGCCACACGTCACACAACACGCCACACGTCACACGCCACACGTCACACGCCACACAAGACACGTCACACAAGACACGTCACACGCCACACAAGACACGTCACACGCCACACGTCACACGTCACACGTCACACAAGACACGTCACACGTCACACGCCATGTCACACGCAACACATCACACTTCACACGGCACACGCCACACAGCACACACAAGACACGTCACACGTCACGTCACACGCCGCACAGCACACGCCACAATTAACACGTCACACAATACGCGTCACATGGCAAACAACACGTCACACGCAACGTCACGTCATACGCCAAACTTTACACGCCCCACACGTCACAATTAACACGCCACACAACACACTTCACACGTCACACGGCAAAACTGTTAAAACTGTTTTCCAAATGCATGAACTTGATCAGAGATGGATGGCATTAAATACAGTACTGTTTGTTACAGTAGGGATGTGTTACTGTAAACAGATTCCCATAGTAGAGAATCCCTGATTACAGTAACTCCGTTATAGTTCAGATTCAGCAGTGAAAACGTTGAACTCTGTTCAGCACAAGTGTCATAACTTCTGATGACAGACGGATATTACAAACATTATGAACTCAATTACATAAGTTCAGCAGTGCAGCTGTAGCTTGTGTTAATGTAATCAACGATTAAACAATGTTCTCAACGATCACCTCAATTATCTTGCATTTGAAACAATGACTCCATGAGCATAACTGTGGGATCAGCTTGGATTTTCGTAAATGTACAGCGTCCTCGTGAAAACAGTGAATAAAAAACTGCAATCGCACAATTGGTCTGTGTTTATTGCCAGAGCAGCTTCATGACATACGAATCAAATCTTCAATAATATTCAGCTTATATACAAACAAAAGCACAACTCTATAAAAGTACTTTTTTCCAGTTTCCCACATTCATTTTACAAAAGTCCCTCCATCACGAGCACTAACAGCAGGAAGTGAGTTTACAGACGCACAGACCTTTATCCGGTCCATGCAGGCCTCCATCTTCAGCTGCTCCACCGCTTTCCGGGCCTGAGAGATGCTGGCGGTGCTGTTATTGGCCATTCCGTCCTTCATGATTGAGTCCTGCACACACACATACACACACACACACACAACAGTGAGAAACCACGGGGAAACCGGCACAAACTCTGGAGGAGAAGCGTCATCATCAGCAGAATGGGAAAACCAGATCTTGCATGAATGGAAAAGGTGGGAATGGAATAGAGATTGGGGACAGTCGCATAAACAATGCCATTATGATAGGAGTGTGTCTTAAGCACAAGGATAATTAGCGGTTGACTGCGTTTTTATGTAACGGACTGGAACAAGAAGATTTGTGGGCGGGGCTTGAATGTGGTTGTTCGCTATTGACTGATCTCATGTGATTGACAGGTTGTTGCCTCATCACAGAAGAGATGTTGTTATTCTCATTCAAGATTAGACATTAATTTAATAATGATATGCAATGATAAATCATTCACACTGCAATATTCTCTTCTTAAAAAAAACTTTTTTTTATTGCATGGTGAATTGATATGTAAATTAAGAAATACTATGGTATTACCATCTGAAAGCAAAACTTTACTGTGTTTATGAAGGACTGAATCATTAAACATGAGGAAAAACACATTTTATTATTCTTATGATTTATTTAATTTAAGTTGGAATAGAATAAATATTAATAATCATAATGATCATAAATGCATCATATTATAATTATTTGTGAAGATTATGTGACTGAAGACTGGAGTAATGATGCTGAAAATTCAGCTTTAATCACAGGAATAAATGACACTTTACTATATATTCACATAGAAAACAGCTGTTTTACACTGATATAATATTACACAGTTTTACTGTATTTATCATCTAATAAATTCAGCTTTAATCACAGGAATAAATGACACTTTACTATATATTCACATAGAAAACAGCTGTTTTACACTGATATAATATTACACAGTTTTACTGTATTTATCATCTAATAAATTCAGCTTTAATCACTGGAATAAATGACACTTTACTATATATTCACATAGAAAACAGCTGTTTTACACTGATATAATATTACACAGTTTTACTGTATTTATCATCTAATAAATTCAGCTTTAATCACTGGAATAAATGACACTTTACTATATATTCACATAGAAAACAGCTGTTTTACACTGATATAACATTACACTTTCACTGTATTTATCATCTAATAAATTCAGCTTTAATCACAGGAATAAATGACACTTTACTATATATTCACATAGAAAACAGCTGATTTACACTGATATAATATTACACTGTTTTACTGTATTTATCATCTAATAAATTCAGCTTTAATCACAGGAATAAATGACACTTTACTATATATTCACATAGAAAACAGCTGATTTACACTGATATAATATTACACTGTTTTACTGTATTTATCATCTAATAAATTCAGCTTTAATCACAGGAATAAATTACACTTTACTATATATTCACATAGAAAACAACCGTTTTACACTGATATAATATTACACTGATTTACTGTATTTATCATCTAATAAATTCAGCTTTAATCACAGGAATAAATGACACTTTACTATATATTCACATAGAAAACAACCGTTTTACACTGATATAATATTACACTGTTTTACTGTATTTATCATCTAATAAATTCAGCTTTAATCACAGGAATAAATGACACTTTACTATATATTCACATAGAAAACGGCTGTTTTCCACTGATATAATATTACACTGTTTTACTGTATTTATCATCTAATAAATTCAGCTTTAATCACAGGAATAAATGACACTTTACTATATATTCACATAGAAAACGGCTGTTTTACACTGATATAATATTACACTGTTTTACTGTATTTATCATCTAATAAATTCAGCTTTAATCACAGGAATAAATGACACTTTACTATATATTCACATAGAAAACGGCTGTTTTACACTGATATAATATCACACTGTTTTACTGTATCATCTAATAAATTCAGCTTTAATCACAGGAATAAATGACACTTTACTATATATTCACATAGAAAATAAATGTTTTACACTGATATAATATTACACTGTTTTACTGTATTTATCATCTAATAAATTCAGCTTTAATCACAGGAATAAATGACACTTTACTATATATTCACATAGAAAACGGCTGTTTTACACTGATATAATATCACACTGTTTTACTGTATCATCTAATAAATTCAGCTTTAATCACAGGAATAAATGACACTTTACTATATATTCACATAGAAAACGGCTGTTTTACACTGATATAATATTACACTGTTTTACTGTATTTATCATCTAATAAATGCAGCTTTAATCACAGGAATAAATGACACTTTACTATATATTCACATAAAAAACAACCGTTTTACACTGATATAATATTACACTGTTTTACTGTATTTATCGTCTAATAAAAAAAGCTCACTGACAGTAAAACAGAACAGACAGCAGAATCCACAGAACTCTACACCAGCATCCTTTTGTGTGACGATTCCCTGATATTCCCAGGCTGTTTTCTCTGGTTAAACAATCCCACTCCTCAAGTGTGTGATGTAACGCTCAGAGGAGCAGCTGAGAATCCCAGAGATCCATTGGGAAGTTTTCACACATAAATCACAGCGAATCTCAACAGAACATGAGCATCATAAGAGCCTCTTCAGCCTCACAGATCATATTCATGCACACATTCATAAAGACCTCAGATGACAAACCTATATAGAAACAAACCATTACAGATATTTTGCTTTCATATTTAATGCTCGTTATTTGTAGGCGACATGTGACAAAATCTAGAATCAGTAAAATCACACAGGAGGGTCGTGATTATGATTCTCATTCATCCATCCATCCATCCACCCATTCATTCAAGGCCATATCACAGAGCTCGTGCAGATCATCACTGAACATCTCGCATTAAAGGCGGAGGAATCAAACGCCCAAGAGACTCGAGCGCGTCCATCTTTCGCTCTCACGCGTTCCCAGTGAACCTGCGGGATCCATCCATCCCAAATCTACGCGTATGATCGCCTCGCATCGACCGACGCGCTCGCGCCAGGAACGCTGGAACTGTTACAAATGTTGCGCTCGAACGTTCCAAAAATGACGCAATAGACGCCGAATGTCCGCATGGAGCAGAAATACCTGCGCGCGTCACACCCACCTGAAGCGTGGCAGCGGTCAGACGCGACGACAAACACCCGCAGCAGCTCGCACGGTCACCGCCGGACGTGTTTCCCCGGTTCCTGCTCGGGCGCTGGACTCGGCGTCGGTTCACGGGATGTGAGGGGAACCTCGGTGTGACGCACGCACGGACGCGCGGGCGTCGCTGCGCCTTTAAGAAACGCGACGCTACAGCTGGACCTTCTCGCGCGCGATCAGATGATGTTCAGCAGCGCGGGAGGATCACCAGGGGCTCATATTTGCAGAGGCACGTGAGGTTTCCCTGCTTAACGTGACATCACCGGGTCTCCCAGTCAGCCAGATGACGTCCGCGTCTCCCAAACCTCGCGCTGTGACGTAACACAGACGATCTCTCGTTTTGAACAATTAAATAAAGACATTTTCTTTTATGAACGGAACTCAACAGACTAATTGTGCAATATAGAATATCTATCCTGCTATCATGTACAGTAGAGAGCAGCGCTTGCAACATCAAGGTCATGGGTTCGATTCCCAGGGAAAGCAAGAACTGATTTCGCATCTGATAAATGCATGTGTAAATATAAATGAACCCCAAACACTCTTACTGTACACTTTCGGTGAGCCAAAAATGGTTCGACCTTTCTTTTTAACAGTTAAACAAGAACACCAAACAGACTCAAAATATTTATATCATATAGGTGACATTTTATTACATATTTCATAAATACAAAAAAATTAGAAATGTCCCAGCCAGGCCTCCGTGAACATCAATCTTAAATGACATAAATCACTGTTAACTGATAACATTAAGCTTTTTGTGATTCACACTTCCTGCTTTACAAAGCCAGTCAACAACTCGCTTTCTGAGGAGCTGCACACGCGACAATACTGTCACCATCAATCATTCACAGATATATGTGACTGTACAAACCAAAACAACCACATAACTTTGGAGGTAAACAGCGGATTATTCTCCCTAACTAACTTTCATTGAAGTGCTGGCGTTCTGGAAAACCAGGATGAAATGAAACGAGTGTTTCTGATAATAATGCAAAAGGAAAAGGTGAAAGCATTCCCTTTCTGGTAAACACTAAAAGGTTAGACAAGCTTATTAAAGTAGTTGCAATGCAACAGCAAATACAGAACGTTTCAGAAAAATAAGGAAACAAATGACAAACGCACACAAAGGCGAACAACGCTCCGGATTCATGTTCGGATTACAGGCTTGAACTCGGCTGTTTTTCCTCTACTTTTAAGGCTGGCCAACATGTAAAACTCCCAGAGCATCGGGATCCTGTGAGATTGTGAGTGTACGAATCGAAGATTGACATTTTCCTTTAATAAGTTTGCATTTTTTATAGCTTTGCATACAGTAATCAGGTTGTTTTTATTGCAGCCTTAAGAATAATAATAAATAAACACCCATGAATTAATCAAGAGGATCTGAAAGATGGTTTTCACTTGAATCTTTGATGTTGGATGATGCTTAAGTGATCACAGCATGCAGAACATAGACGTGAACCGAACAGAAGCATGTTTGTAATGAATCGGATGCATTATTCACTGGGAACAGGGCGGTTTGGGTGGAGATAAACGGTTTTTCCACACGACATTCACTGCACCGGATCATCTGAAGTGCGTATCATGATAAAGAAGAAACACGTTTAGATGTGGCTTTCATCCTTGTTTGAGAATAAATATTTCAATGAAACGTTTAACAAGGCATTGCGTGCACACATTCATTCTGCCAGCGCATGTCACTCATGCGAGTCTGGAGAGAACGTCCCGCGGGATTACCAGTGCAGACGCTAGTGTTCACTCCGGTTCGGATGTCTGTTCTCCGGACGGAGGAGGCGAGGGAAAGAGAAACAGGCCTTCAAACGTGGAGTCTGGGCGGATCAGACTGTAGCAGCTTTTCAACACGACATGAACCATCAGTCAAACGAAACCAAACAAACAAGGATGAGCAGAAGAAACGAAAGGAGGGAAAAGGCCTGCGTTCGCTCTGCCTCACGAACCCGACGCATGTATGAACACACACGCGCATCCGTTCGTTATTATACAGAAGCTTATGGCACGGCATAAAGTGCCGTGCATTCCCATGACGAGTCCGGGATACTGGGATGGTGGTGGGCGGGGCTTTGTGCACGAGGCTCCTCCTCTTCCTGCGTCAGCCGGCAGCGTAACTGCTGAGAAAGGAGTAAAACATGGGCAGCTTCATGCGCTGCTGGTCTCGCCGGCACCAGGCGATCACCGTGCCCTCGCTGCTGGCCGTGTACAGATGGTGCCCGTCACACGAGAACGTCAGACTGGAGGAGGAAACAATAAGCTCAGGGTCATCAGGAACAGGAAATGCCCTACTAGTCAAAAGAGTATGTTTTTGAAAGAGTCTTCCGCTCACCAAGCTGAATTTATTAGATGATAAATACAGTAAAACAGGGTAATATTATATCAGTGTAAAACAGCTGTTTTCTATGGGAATATATAGTAAAGTGTCATTTATTCCTGTGATTAAAGCTGAATTTATTAGATGATAAATACAGTAAAACAGTGTAATATTATATCAGTGTAAAACGGTTGTTTTCTATGTGAATATATAGTAAAGTGTCATTTATTCCTGTGATTAAAGCTGAATTTATTAGATGATAAATACAGTAAAACAGGGTAATATTATATCAGTGTAAAACAGCTGTTTTCTATGTGAATATATAGTAAAGTGTCATTTATTCCTGTGATTAAAGCTGAATTTATTAGATGATAAATACAGTAAAACAGGGTAATATTATATCAGTGTAAAACAGCTGTTTTCTATGTGAATATATAGTAAAGTGTCATTTATTCCTGTGATTAAAGCTGAATTTATTAGATGATAAATACAGTAAAACAGTGTAATATTATATCAGTGTAAAACAGCTGTTTTCTATGTGAATATATAGTAAAGTGTCATTTATTCCTGTGATTAAAGCTGAATTTATTAGATGATAAATACAGTAAAACAGTGTAATATTATATCAGTGTAAAACAGCTGTTTTCTATGTGAATATATAGTAAAGTGTCATTTATTCCTGTGATTAAAGCTGAATTTATTAGATGATAAATACAGTAAAACAGTGTAATATTATATCAGTGTAAAACAGCTGTTTTCTATGTGAATATATAGTAAAGTGTCATTTATTCCTGTGATTAAAGCTGAATTTATTAGATGATAATTACAGTAAAACAGTGAAATATTAAATCAGTGTGAAACAGCTGTTTTCTATGTGAATATATAGTAAAGTGTAATTTATTCCTGTGATTAAAGCTGAATTTATTAGATGATAAATACAGTAAAACAGTGTAATATTATATCAGTGTAAAACAGCTGTTTTCTATGTGAATATATAGTAAAGTGTCATTTATTCCTGTGATTAAAGCTGAATTTATTAGATGATAAATACAGTAAAACAGTGTAATATTATATCAGTGTTAAACAGCTGTTTTCTATGTGAATATATAGTAAAGTGTCATTTATTCCTGTGATTAAAGCTGAATTTATTAGATGATAAATACAGTAAAACAGTGTAATATTATATCAGTGTAAAACAGCTGTTTCTATGTGAATATATAGTAAAGTGTAATTTATTCCTGTGATTAAAGCTGAATTTATTAGATGATAAATACAGTAAAACAGTGTAATATTATATCAGTGTTAAACAGCTGTTTTCTATGTGAATATATAGTAAAGTGTCATTTATTCCTGTGATTAAAGCTGAATTTATTAGATGATAAATACAGTAAAACAGTGTAATATTATATCAGTGTAAAACAGCTGTTTTCTATGTGAATATATAGTAAAGTGTCATTTATTCCTTTCATTAAAGCTGAATTTATTAGATGATAAATACAGTAAAACAGTGTAATATATCAATGTAAAACAGCTGTTTTCTATGTGAATATATAGTAAAGTGTCATTTATTCCTTTCATTAAAGCTGAATTTATTAGATGATAAATACAGTAAAACAGTGTAATATATCAATGTAAAACAGCTGTTTTCTATGTGAATATATAGTAAAGTGTCATTTATTCCTGTGATAAAAGCATTAAAATAATCTTAATTACTACAGGCTTACATCTGATAACTTTTCTAATAAAGATATAAGAATAAATCGGTGTGACATCATATGAGGTATAAGCGTGTACCTTACGATGGGCCTGTTGGATTTTGGGAAGGTGATCTCCCGGACCGGCTTCAGGTCCCACGTGCTCCACAACCTGAGCGACAAACAGAACGACGTACAGAATGAAATATGACAGAAGAGGAAAGGAATTAAAACACAATGCATTCTGTTTCAATGGAACTCATTCAATATGGTTGACAGGAAGTGCAAGTGATGTCACACAGGAAGTGTGACTTTTGCATGGCAGGAAGACGAGAAAATATATTTTAAATGTTGTGCATCTGTGTAATACTCTCAACTAGTCATTTGTGTTTCCAAAGTTGCTTTAATTTACAGCACAGAAGCGATAGGCCATCATTTGGTCCTGAAGCAGCAGAAACACTGCAGAGGTTGTGGTTTTTCCGGTCAGGATTTTACCTGACCACACCGTTCTCCAGACCGCCGGCGATCACGTTGACCGACACTCCCTCCGGCTGATTGGAGAACGCCACCGAGCAGATGATCTCTCGACAATGAACGTGACCGATCAGATCTCCATTAATCGTCCACAGCCTCAGATCACTTCCTCCTCCCACTACACACACACACACACACACACACACACACACACACACACACACACACACACACACACACACACACACACACACACACACACACACACACACACACACACACACACACACACACACACACACACACACACACACACACACACACACACACACAACATGAAACACAGATCATTACATTCCTGCATTTATCAGACGCTTTTATTAGTGCATTCAAGAAACACATTGACATTCTAATCTGTTCTTTTCCTGGGGATCGAACCCATGACCTTAATGTTGCAAGCGTCGCTCTCTACTGATTGAACCAACTTGATCAGGACGGTTTGTGGCTGTGTTGTAGAGCTTTTCTGTTTGTTACTTTGGTGTCCTTTAATCCCTGTTGATTTTGTGACTTTTCGTTGTGACTGTTTGAATGTAAATACATTTAATCTTTCAGTAAAGCTTCACTACTTATGCTTCAAGCTTTGTTGCTGGTCTGCTTAAATCCCCTTTTGGTTAGTTTTTCTTCGACGGCTGTTTTAGTTGATTCCCTTCTTGTTTGTTGATGTGCTTTTGATGCTTCTAGTCCAGAGGTCGCCAACCTTTCTGAAACCGAGCGCTACTTCTTGGGTAGCGATTAATGCGAAGGGCTACCAGTTTGATACACACTTCTGAAATAACAAATTTGATAAATTTACCTTTAATTATATGTCATTATTAATAATTAACGATATTCATCTATGTGAAGACACTGATCATGTTAATGATTTCTCACAATAACGTAGGAAACAAATCAATATGCAACACTTTATTTCTTTAAATCTCTGCAAGTATCACTTCTACAAAATTTTCACCAGACGCTAATTTTTTTTAACAAATCATGCACTATGTTGCACCATGTCTGTCCTGTATTCAGTGCAGCTCGCAATTTCTCAGGCTTTCTGGTAAGCAAATGGTAGGCTTCAGCTACTGATTTCATTGGTTTAGCTGCACCTATCAGCATTGAGTACATCCGGCGGCGTCGCCATTGGTTGAGCTGTGTGGCTCGTCGCTGTGATTGGTGTTTGATTCCCTGTGTTTTCAGGCTGATCTGCGTCTCTCTCACGGCGGGATTGAACACTGTTCCCAAATGCATTTCAATGCAATGTCTCGTTCCCGCCCTCGAAAGGGAATGTCTCTGGTTACTGTCGTAACCTCGGTTCCCTGAGAGGCGGAACAAGACGTTGCATTAACCACCGAGTTCGCTCTTGACTAGCTGTGCAGCGTTCAGTCATGATTCTGACGCAATTGCTTATGCTATTTATGCTGTCTGCCAGCCAGAGCTGCAACTTGCATCAATTTTCCAGTTGCCAACTGGCGTTATCCTATAATGTTTCAGAAATTATGTGAAGGGGAGGAGTTCATTTGTGAGTGTGATTTAAAAAAATAATAGATGCGCTATGGTGAGCTATTTTTAGAGCAGGCCCATGGGCGACTCATGTGATCCTTGCGTGCCACCTGGTGCCCGCTGGCACCATGTTGGTGCCCCTGTCCTAGACTAATAGGGACGTAACACAGCGTAAGGCTCACCTGAATCACACACTGTGGCGATGTCTCCGGTCGTCTCGCTGGCTGACACGGCATTCACTGGACTCTTGTGACCCGTGAGACTCTGAACGTAACACAACCTAAACACAACAAACCACAACCATCAGACTCTTGATATTATCCTGCAACACAACACAGAAATACTGCTAGTTATATAAGCCATAATAATGATAATATCAGGGCAGGGACTTCTATAACGTATAAGTATTTTAACTCTTTCCACGACAGCAAAAAGAAAAGGAAATAAAGATTTGTTGTATGAATATCTGAACATATATCAAAAGACATTAACATTATTTATTCCAGCTTCATGCGTTCTTTTTTATCAGCACTTGAATGTGGGTAAGTTTCAGAAAGAAAAAAACATTGGAAAAAAAAATCTGAGAAAATTGTGTTTTTGTTAAAGATTCACCCCAATGGGATTCAGAGCGACGACGAAACACCGATGGAGTCGATCGACAGCCCAAAGCTTCACACAACACATTTCATTCAGTGACATCAGACAGACTTGATTTATATGCTGATTAATGTTGATTTTATAACGTAAGCAATGCTTCTATCGCTCGTTTCTGCATCCGTGTTATTCTGCACTCTTTCAGAGGATGTCATAGAATAATAGAAAACACAGAAAGCCGGAAATGTCCGTCTACGTCGGGGAAAGAGTTAAAGAATATTAAGAAACATTGGTGTAGCATTTATTATTTTCACTCAGAAATTACAACAAATAATTGAATTATATGTGCATTTTTTGGAGTAGAAAGACTGAAAATATTTTATTCTGGTAATAAATAAATCTAAAAATCTTTTTTATTTTACAGTTCTTTGAATTAAATATTTTAAAATACATCAAAATATTTTTATAGAGCTATCATTTTGTATATAATACAGTAATAAGAATTTGAGGGCAAAATGTGCATTAATGTTCCTAAAATAGGCATAATTTTCTTTTTCCTAAATTTTAATTCATACGGTTGATTTTGATGTGGAAAAGCATGGAGTTCTTGACCAATTTAAGTCAACTTTAATTAATATATCCGAATATGCATCCTAATCTAGTTGTCAACTAAACCCGGCATCGTATATCAGGAATACCGTCGACTCCTGTTACAAATATTATTGTCTAAATGTCTTTTGCTCCTTGTCGTTTTGAGTAAAAGTCTGCTAAACGCATGAATGCAATACAGAGAATTCATACACATTTTACTTCTTTCCAATGCATTTCCATGACCTTTGAGGTAAATATACATGCCATAAAACATTTACACATGCTTGCAAAATAAGACTAAAAATCCATGTTAAAATTCACTTACATAAAGTTAATGATAAGCTATGTGGTTTAATAATCTGTGCCAGATGTGTGAGTTAAGATATGCGGTTTTACATATGAACATTTTTGTCTGGTTTCACATGCATATATTTTTTAACCAATATCATTAATATCTGTGAAACAAACTTCCATGACTTTCTGGGTTTATCTGTTTTTTCAGAAACATTTCCAGGCCTGTGATTTGATATTTCAAAGCTCCAGGTTTCCCATGCCCATATATCCTGTGATGTCGCTCGTGCACAGACCTGTTGAGGTCCCACAGGATGCAGGTCCCGTCCCGACTGACACTGATGAGGATGCTGTAGGGTTTGCAGACGAACAGGCCCGTGACCTCCGCCGTGTGGCCGTACAGGTCGACCTGAGACTCCACCTCCATCTCTGTGGGCTGAAGGAAGAGACGGAGCATGACTGTAATTGCGGATCTCAAGGGTAAGGGTTTGGCTAATGGCCTCATTAGAGCACTGATAACGGCCTGGACGAGCTTTATGGTCCGGAGTAAACAAGCCGCCACATGGCTGCATGCAAGAGTACAATCAATAAAAGCACTAGAAACTGCTCATGGGTGAAAATGCAATGTCAAGTAACTGGTTGATATATCAGTTGGGCTTATTAATCATTCAGTGCAGATTACAGCTGTTGGTTGATAAACTGTCCCTTTAAAAATGGGAACCTTTTAAATCTTTTTTCACACAAATGTTCTCGCGCTCATGAGAAACTATTGCGTGCGCACAGGATTTTGGATGTGCATGACTTAATAAAGATCTATTTGCTCAAAATGTGTCTTTGGTTAGAGGAGTATAGGCTTTCTTTAATATCACAGCCTTACTTTGCTTTAAAGGAGTCTTTTCTCGAGCTTTTGACATATAAGAGTTGCTCAAACTGTAAGAACATCCTGTAAGTTTCAGAACTGGGAACTTTGTTAGTGCACAAGCAGCTTTTATTGAATCCAAGCCCAGAGAACGAGTCGTTGAGGAACGAGCCACTCCTAAATCATGAAAGATCAACTTCACCATTCGGCTCATTTCACTGTGGATTCTTTGGTAAATCAGTCGCAATTTCGGCGCAGAATTGAAAACATCATTGATGTTAATTCGAACACCTGATCTGTGATTTCTGACGTACACTCAGATGTTCTTTGTTTATACGTCAGTAAATCAATCCAGTGACTAAACGCTCAACTTCACATCGTTTCCCTGAGTAGGAAGAAAATAATCTGTGATTAAAACTAAATCAACACTTTTCACGATTAGTTAACCTGGACAGCTGTAATAGTCAACACTTGCTCGTAAGTTAAACGTTTTCAGGTCTCACACAGAGCCTTCAAACAGCGTTCAGATCAGAGGCTAAAAATCAGGGTAGAAAAAAAATAATACATTTTTTAAGTAGAAATCATTGTAACATTATAAGTGCAACCCAGGAAAACAAAGCAATGCCGTTCATGACCACACTGTGCTATTTGTTAAGTTCAATGGTCAAAAACGAAAGACTTGTGCAGTAAAAATGTGCTCAAAATATGGCTTTCGTTAGAGCAATGCATCACATCTCAAGGTCTTGTGAAACTGCGCCGTAAAACGGGCTCATATGACTCAAGAAAAAACACTGGTACAGTAAAAAATGATAAACATTTGCATTTCACTACGACAGCATATTTACATAATAATAATAATAATTCATTACATTTATATAGCGCTTTATCAAAGTCTCTCAAAGTCGCTTTACATGGACGGGGGAATCTCCTCAACCGCCACTAGAGTGCAGCATCCACCTGGATGATACGACGGCAGCCATTTTGCGCCAGAACGCTCACCACAAACTAGCTTTATTGGTGGAGAGGAGACAGAGTGATGATGCAGCCAATCAGAGAAAGGGGATGGTTTAGGAAGCCATGATGGACATATTTGGCCAGAATGCCGGGGTTACACCCCTACTCTTGCGAAAGACATCCTGGGATTTTTAATGACCACAGAGAGTCAGGACCTCGGTTTAACGTCTCATCCGAATGACGGTGCTCATTTCAGTACAGTGTCCCCGTCACTATACTGGGGCGGTAGGACTCACATAGACCAGAGGGTGAGCACCCCCTGCTGGCCTCCTAACACCACTTCCAGCAGCAATCAGTCTCCCATCCAGGAAACGACCACACACGATGATCCCACATAAACATTATTGGAACAGTAAAATGTGCAAAATTTCATATTTCAAAAGATCAAAATACCTTTTATTAAACCACTTAGATTTAGCGCATCCTTACAGACGATGCTCATTTCCTTCATTTAATTTTAACAGCCCTAACAAAAGCCACATTTTGAGCAAATTCATGCGCAACCATACTCATTTTCTTCATAGTAAAACATAAACGACGCACAAAGGATGTTATATAATACATGTTATAGATCAAATAGAACTTGTAACGCAAAAAAATCCTTTACGCACATGCATAGCTTCCTATGACTTTTTGGTGGTTTTTTTGCAAAGGTCCCTTTAGGGGCTCCATAGTTTGATTTGAATGAAAATAACTGCTTATAAACGCATAAATATATTTGCACATGTGAAGAAAATCTGAAATCCATATAACCCCAAAAAATGTTAAATTGCCTTTACGGACCCTGATAATCTTGTAAAAGAGCAGCGTGAGCATTCTTCAAAATATCTATTTTTGCAGATCATGAAGTCAAACAGGTTTGAACCGAAATGCTTCTTCAAATATCAGAAAGACTCGTTTAAACGAATGAGAGACACAGATCAGCACCTGCGTTATCAATGAGAGCGTTTGAAAGAGCCGTCTGACGCCCAGAATCCATCCCACCTGTGGGCTGCAGGAAATGTGTTTCTAGGGCAACCGGGAGATGACTAACAAGGCCACTACAGTGTGTGCGAGTGAGCGTGTGTGCGCGCGTTAGTGTGCGTGTGTGTGCATGCATGCATGTGTGTGAGTGTGTGTGTAGGTGCTCTACAGGGAGTGATAATGGACGTGGGCGGCTGCGTGGGTGGGGGAGAAGGAGAGCATGTTGCCATGGTTACGTACCATGGTGGTGGTGAAGCGGTTGCTGTAGGCGGTTATGACTCCACACTTGCTTCCCGTAAACAGCTGACAACTGTCCGGCACCCAGGCACAACTGGTGACCTGAGGAGAGACCGGAGAGACCGGGATCAGAACGACATCCGAATCAATCTGAAATTATCCTGCTGTTCAAAGATCATTTTAACACTTTTATTCCTCAAGGATGCACTGAATTGATCAAAAGTGACAGTAGTTTATCGTTTTGTAATAACTTAAGCTTGTAATAATATATATTTAAAAGAATTAATGTAGAATCAACACAAATAAATCATAATTAAATGTAAAGAACATGGGTGAAAGTTGGCAAAACTGAAAATACTGAAACTTAAAGCTGGGGGCCTGAGGGCCGCCAGGGCCCCCGGTAGGTCCAGGGCAACGCAAATTATTGTGTAGAAACGACCTCTCCTGGCAACTTGCAGCTACTATAAAAAGGGTGTGAAATAAGTATTTCAAGTTAGCAGTTGAGAAAATATTCACCAATTTTGGGAGTTCTAAATTATTACTAGAATCCTTCAGAAGTATTGTATTCTATAACTCTGTCATTGGTTTTGCTTCTGCATCTGTTGTTCTATAACTAACATTTATATTTAATTTTGGTTTGTTACTTAATTCACTTTCTCTAATCACCACAATCCATTACATCATCATCAAAAAAGACACAAATACAGGTGTTTGTTAACAGTGCATTTTAGTATTGTATTTTCATTGGTAGCACATGAGTTTTACATGTGAAGTGTAATATGAATTGAAATATTGAATATGCACTATGAACACAAAATTGCACACCAAGCCAACAGTCCCGACAACATGCAATTACAGAAACAAGTATACCCATAAAATAAACAAGCACAACTGTAATACTGTGATTTGAAAACAAAAGGTCTTCATACTTTCTCGGAGTGCTACTCATGTCAGTGTAAACCTAGTAAACTAACACTGCGAGTGTAAATTGAAAAATACGATTGGACGCCGGAGTCTCACTGACCAATCAGAATCGCCGACACAACTGCACTCCGCGCGGTTCGTCTGTCGCCCGCCCGGAACTTCTCGGGTAATTCTCTACGTAATCACATTATCTCCGAAGATCGCCGAGTAGGTACGATTGGTCTGTTGGTCTGTCGCCATGGACATTGGTCTGTTGGTCTGTCGCCCTGTACCCCCCCCCCCCCCCCCCCCCCCCGAACTGAAATCTCAACGGATTTACGCGATTTGGAAAAACGGTTCCTGACGAGGTTCAAAATACGGAATTCCGTCATAATACGGAAAACTTTCACCCATGAAAGAATATAATATAACACACTGACTGCTGGCTTGAACGTTACTATCACAAATAACAACTAAACCCAGACCTGCATCATAAACAATCAATTAAATTTCTAAACGATCAAGGATGAAAAAATGAACAATAAAAGTAGTTTCATTGAATTTCAAAAAGGTCCACAATACCAAAAAATATGCAAATATGCAAGTTTTGTTAGAGGTTTTTTGCTTTGATATGATTCATCAAAGAATAATTACTTTAGCGGTAATTAAATTCAGCTTTCTTTAAAATCTCATCGGCTGCTTTTTATAGTGAAGCTTTCCCGTCTTCCTCGTGCTTATGCATTTTTAGTCCGGATGGTTTGAGTTTAACTAATATTAATATTAACTAATATACAACAATACATGTTACAAATTATTCTATTGCAAATAAACCTTTTGAACTATTCAAAGAATCATGAAACAAAAACACTTTACACAAAAATATGAACTGTTTTAAACAATGATAATTATCATAAATGTTTTTTGAGCATCAAATTATCATATTAGAATGATTTGATATTCGGCAATATTATTGATTTAAATGTACGGACATAGTTGATGAACTCTATGCAGTAATTGAACTGAATCAACGCTAAACTGATTTCAGCAGAATAATGTCTGTTTACTATTGTCTTTTTAGAGCTGCTTCACTCTTTGCATCACTCAATCTTTATATTCTAACTTTGAGCTCGGGTCGCTTTTCCTCTTCAACACAAACTTGAGTCTCCAGCGATAAAGTTTAAATCGCGTCTGGATAACACACATCCCATAATGTTCATGTGTTCGTCAGCAGACGGAGAGAAGAGGGTCTTTTGTGGCTGTTTGACTGCATTTGACCCCATGAGTGTTTATACTGTGTGTTTAAAATAGTTTATACTATTACACAATATTACTGTATTTTTGATCAAATATGTGCAGCTTGGTTGCCAGAGACTTCATTCAAAAATCACACAGATCCCAAACTTTTGAACAGCAGTGGATATTGTTTCTATGTTTTGCAATTACATTTCCATTACAATTAAAACCAATTATACAAAACATAATGCCTTATTGTATAACTTTGATTTTAGGGGTAAAATATGATCTTTATATATTTTTGTCAAGTCAGCTTTATTTCTACAGCGCTTTATTAAATACAGATGAATTGGTTCCGTTGTAAAGATCATCAATTATTAGTTCAATTAATAATAAAAAAGCAGTTCTGCAAAACAAAATGATGTCATCGTCCAGCTCAGCTTTCATACAGCAGCAATAATGCTGTTGATTACATTTACATTTATCAGACGCTTTTATTCAAAGCGACTTGCATTGCATTTATGGGTAATAGCATATGATCTCCACTAGAGGCAGCTTGGTTTTACAGCGGGGGTTACCGGGGGCAACGAGTGATTCACCAGTATTAAGCTGGGAGCAGCACGAGTTATGAGTGTTAATAATAATAAATATGAGCTTCTGACTCTATCAATACACAACACGGGAACAAACACTACACTTCTGTATTGTGTTTGTGTTATCTACATAATCCCTCCCTCCTCTTCCTCCTCCTCACATGTCGTCATTAGCCGCTACTGTATCGTGTGTCTCGAAGATAAGAACTCATAATTAAAACCACATTTTACTTTATATCACAGGAATCCTTACATACTATAATTGTGTGTGTGTGTGTGTCTATAGCAACTAAAAACATGTTGTTATTAGCACTAATAAGGGAGTTTTTTAGAGGGCCGGAACGGATTCATTTGTTTTCTGTTATTTCTTATGGGAAAAAATGATTTGAGATACGAGCAACTCGAGTCATGAGCTCGTCCTGGAACGGATTATGCTCGTATCTCAAGGCATTACTGTATTGGGTTTCAGGTTCTGCTGCAGAAGCTGAAGTGTGTTACTCAGACTCTGACCTGGTGCAGCGGTGAGCACTGGATGAAGTTGATGGGCGGCTCGCTCTGTTTGCTCTTCAGACGCAGCATGCTGTCGGTGTAACCCCAGCTCAGGATGGCTGACCACTGTATGTCCGTGCTGTGCATGCTCCTCACACCTGTGGGCAGAGGAACACACTCAGGTGATTTTATAGGATGCATTTTCATCTCCTGTGTTACTATGAGAACTGTGTTTATTTATATGCATAATTGTGACACAAATACAGATGCAATAAAAGTAGCAGAACCTGCTCATGGACCAAAACAATCCAGATCTAGAATAGATTAATCATTAGATAATTGTACATTTTCAGATGTTGCTGATAAACCGCCTGCTTTCCCATTTAAACAGGTTTGGGTCCCTTTTGTTTTTTACATCTGCTATTGACATTTGAATAATATATGCTAATAAATGCAGATACATAAACTTATATAGCCTACTTGATTAATTAATTACTTGCAAACTTATATTAAGCAATTATTTGTTTTACTGTGGGCTGCTTATAAATTGTTGGTCAAATATTGCCTAACCTAAGTTGCAATGTCTCTCTCTCTCTCTCTCTCTATCAACCCATGAAAGACTTTTTTCCATACATTGTTTTAAAAGTTAAAATGTCAGACCATCTATCTATCCATCCATCCATCCATCCATCAGACCATCTATCTATCCATCCATCCATCTGTCAGACCGTCTATCTATCCATCCATCCATCCATCTGTCAGACCGTCTATCCATCCATCCATCCATCCATCTGTCAGACCGTCTATCTATCCATCCATCCATCCATCTGTCAGACCGTCTATCCATCCATCCATCCATCAGACCATCTATCTATCCATCCATCCATCCATCTTTCAGACCGTCTATCCATCCATCCATCCATCTATCTGTCAGACCATCTATCCATCCATCCATCCATCCATCTGTCAGACCGTCTATCTATCCATCCATCCATCCATCTGTCAGACCGTCTATCTATCCATCCATCCATCCATCCATCAGACCATCTATCTATCCATCCATCCATCCATCTTTCAGACCGTCTATCCATCCATCCATCCATCTATCTGTCAGACCATCTATCCATCCATCCATCTATCTGTCAGACCATCTATCTATCCATCCATCCATCCATCTATCCATCAGACCATCTATCCATCCATCCATCCATCTGTCAGACCGTCTATCTATCCATCCATCCATCCATCTGTCAGACCGTCTATCTATCCATCCATCCATCCATCCATCAGACCATCTATCTATCCATCCATCCATCCATCTGTCAGACCATCTATCTATCCATCCATCCATCCATCTGTCAGACCGTCTATCCATCCATCCATCCATCCATCTATCTGTCAGACCATCTATCCATCCATCCATCTATCTGTCAGACCGTCTATCTATCCATCAGACCATCTATCCATCCATCCATCCATCCATCCGTCAGACCGTCTATCTATCCATCCATCCATCTATCCATCAGACCATCTATCTATCTATCCATCTATCTGTCAGACCATCTATCCATCCATCCATCCATCCATCCATCTGTCAGACCGTCTATCTATCCATCCATCCATCTATCCATCAGACCATCTATCTATCTATCCATCTATCTGTCAGACCATCTATCCATCCATCCATCCATCTATCCATCAGACCATCTATCTATCCATCCATCTATCTGTCAGACCGTCTATCTATCCATCCATCCATCCATCTATCCATCAGACCATCTATCTATCCATCCATCCATCCATCTATCCATCAGACCATCTATCTATCCATCCATCCATCCATCTATCCATCAGACCATCTATCTATCCATCCATCCATCAGACCATCTATCTATCCATCCATCCATCCATCAGACCATCTATCTATCCATCCATCTATCCATCAGACCATCTATCTATCCATCCATCCATCCATCTATCCATCAGACCATCTATCTATCCATCCATCTATCTGTCAGACCGTCTATCTATCCATCCATCCATCCATCTATCTGTCAGACCATCTATCTATCCATCTGTCCATCAGACCATCTATCTATCCATCAGACCATCTATCTATCCATCCATCCATCTATCCATCAGACCATCTATCCATCCATCCATCCATCTATCCATCAGACCATCTATCTATCCATCCATCCATCAGACCATCTATCTATCCATCCATCCATCTATCTGTCAGACCATCTATCTATCCATCTGTCCATCAGACCATCTATCTATCCATCCATCCATCTATCCATCAGACCATCTATCCATCCATCCATCCATCTATCTGTCAGACCATCTATCTATCCATCTGTCCATCAGACCATCTATCTATCCATCAGACCATCTATCTATCCATCCATCCATCTATCCATCCATCCATCCATCTATCCATCAGACCATCTATCCATCCATCCATCCATCTATCCATCAGACCATCTATCTATCCATCTATCCATCAGACCATCTATCCATCCATCAGACCATCTATCCATCCATCCATCCATCTGACCATCTATCTATCCATCCATCCGTCAGACCATCTATCTATCCATCTATCCATCAGACCATCTATCCATCCATCAGACCATCTATCCATCCATCCATCCATCTATCCATCAGACCATCTATCCATCCATCCATCTGTCAGACCGTCTATCTATCCATCCATCCATCTATCCATCAGACCATCTATCTATCCATCCATCCATAAATCTGTCAGACCGTCTATCTATCCATCCATCTGTCAGACCATCTATCTATCCATCCATCCATCTATCAGACCGTCTATCTATCCATCAGACCATCTATCCATCCATCTATCCATCAGACCATCTATCTATCCATCCATCCGTCAGACCATCTATCTATCCATCTATCCATCAGACCATCTATCCATCCATCAGACCATCTATCCATCCATCTGTCAGACCATCTATCTATCCATCCATCCATCTATCAGACCATCTATCCATCCATCAGACCATCTATCCATCCATCTATCCATCAGACCATCTATCTATCCATCCATCCGTCAGACCATCTATCTATCCATCTATCCATCAGACCATCTATCCATCCATCAGACCATCTATCCATCCATCTATCCATCAGACCATCTATCCATCCATCCATCTGTCAGACCGTCTATCTATCCATCCATCCATCTATCCATCAGACCATCTATCTATCCATCCATCCATAAATCTGTCAGACCATCTATCCATCCATCCATCTGTCAGACCATCTATCTATCCATCCATCCATCTATCAGACCGTCTATCTATCCATCTATCCATCAGACCGTCTATCTATCCATCTATCCATCAGACCATCTATCTATCCATCAGACCATCTATCTATCCATCTATCTGTCAGACCGTCTATCTATCCATCTATCCATCAGACCGTCTATCTATCCATCTATCCATCAGACCATCTATCTATCCATCTATCCATCAGACCATCTATCCATCCATCCATCCATCAGACCATCTATCTATCCATCCATCCATCAGACCGTCTATCTATCCATCTATCCATCAGACCATCTATCCATCCATCCATCCATCAGACCATCTATCTATCCATCTATCCATCAGACCGTCTATCTATCCATCTATCCATCAGACCATCTATCTATCCATCCATCCATAAATCTGTCAGACCATCTATCCATCCATCCATCTGTCAGACCATCTATCTATCCATCCATCCATCTATCAGACCGTCTATCTATCCATCTATCCATCAGACCGTCTATCTATCCATCTATCCATCAGACCATCTATCTATCCATCTATCCATCAGACCATCTATCTATCCATCTATCCATCAGACCATCTATCTATCCATCTATCTGTCAGACCGTCTATCTATCCATCTATCCATCAGACCGTCTATCTATCCATCTATCCATCAGACCATCTATCTATCCATCAGACCATCTATCCATCCATCCATCCATCAGACCATCTATCTATCCATCCATCCATCAGACCGTCTATCTATCCATCTATCCATCAGACCATCTATCCATCCATCCATCCATCAGACCATCTATCTATCCATCCATCCATCCATCAGACCGTCTATCTATCCATCTATCCATCAGACCATCTATCCATCCATCCATCCATCAGACCATCTATCTATCCATCTATCCATCAGACCGTCTATCTATCCATCTATCCATCAGACCATCTATCTATCCATCTATCCATCAGACCATCTATCCATCCATCCATCCATCAGACCATCTATCTATCCATCCATCCATCTATCTGTCAGACCGTCTATCTATCCATCTATCCATCAGACCATCTATCCATCCATCCATCAGACCATCTATCTATCTATCCATCCATCCATCAGACCATCCATCTATCCATCAGACCATCTATCTATCTATCCATCCATCAGACCATCTATCCATCTATCCATAAATCTGTCAGACCGTCTATCTATCCATCCATCCATCAGACCATCTATCTATCTATCCATCCATCAGACCATCTATCCATAAATCTGTCAGACCGTCTATCTATCCATCCATCTATCCATCAGACCATCTATCCATCCATCCATCTGTCAGACCATCTATCTATCCATCCATCCATCTATCTGTCAGACCGTCTATCTATCCATCCATCCATCTATCCATCAGACCATCTATCCATCCATCCATCTGTCAGACCGTCTATCTATCCATCCATCCATCTATCTGTCAGACCGTCTATCTATCCATCCATCCATCTATCTGTCAGACCATCTATCCATCCATCCATCTATCTGTCAGACCGTCTATCTATCCATCCATCTATCCATCAGACCATCTATCCATCTGTCAGACCATCTATCCATCCATCCATCTATCCATCAGACCATCTATCCATCCATCCATCCATCTGTCAGACCATCTATCTATCCATCCATCCATCTATCTGTCAGACCGTCTATCCATCCATCCATCCATCAGACCATCTATCCATCCATCTGTCAGACCATCTATCTATCCATCCATCCATCTATCTGTCAGACCGTCTATCTATCCATCCATCCATCTATCTGTCAGACCATCTATCCATCCATCCATCTATCTGTCAGACCGTCTATCTATCCATCCATCTGTCAGACCATCTATCTATCCATCCATCCATCTATCTGTCAGACCGTCTATCTATCCATCCATCTATCCATCAGACCATCTATCCATCCATCCATCTATCTGTCAGACCGTCTATCTATCCATCCATCTATCCATCAGACCATCTATCCATCCATCCATCTGTCAGACCATCTATCTATCCATCCATCCATCTATCTGTCAGACCGTCTATCCATCCATCCATCTATCCATCAGACCATCTATCCATCCATCCATCTGTCAGACCATCTATCTATCCATCCATCCATCTATCTGTCAGACCGTCTATCTATCCATCCATCCATCTATCTGTCAGACCATCTATCCATCCATCCATCTATCTGTCAGACCGTCTATCTATCCATCAGACCATCTATCCATCCATCCATCTGTCAGACCATCTATCTATCTGTCAGACCGTCTATCTATCCATCCATCCATCTATCCATCAGACCATCTATCCATCCATCCATCTGTCAGACCGTCTATCCATCCATCCATCTATCCATCAGACCATCTATCCATCCATCCATCTATCTGTCAGACCGTCTATCTATCCATCCATCTATCCATCAGACCATCTATCCATCCATCCATCTGTCAGACCATCTATCTATCCATCCATCCATCTATCTGTCAGACCGTCTATCTATCCATCCATCTATCCATCAGACCATCTATCCATCCATCCATCTGTCAGACCGTCTATCTATCCATCCATCTATCCATCAGACCATCTATCCATCCATCTATCCATCAGACCATCTATCCATCCATCCATCTGTCAGACCATCTATCTATCCATCCATCCATCTATCCATCAGACCATCTATCCATCCATCCATCTGTCAGACCGTCTATCTATCCATCCATCTATCCATCAGACCATCTATCCATCCATCTATCCATCAGACCATCTATCCATCCATCCATCTGTCAGACCATCTATCTATCCATCCATCCATCCATCCATCCATCAGACCATCTATCCATCCATCCATCTGTCAGACCATCTATCCATCCATCCATCTGTCAGACCATCTATCTATCCATCTATCCATAAATCTGTCAGACCGTCTATCTATCCATCCATCCATCCATCAGACCATCTATCTATCCATCAGACCATCTATCCATCCATCCATCTATCCATCAGACCATCTATCCATCCATCCATCCATCTATCTGTCAGACCATCTATCTATCCATCCATCCATCTATCTGTCAGACCGTCTATCCATCCATCCATCTATCTGTCAGACCATCTATCTATCCATCTATCCATAAATCTGTCAGACCGTCTATCTATCCATCCATCCATCCATCAGACCATCTATCTATCCATCAGACCATCTATCCATCCATCCATCTATCCATCAGACCATCTATCCATCCATCCATCCATCTATCTGTCAGACCATCTATCTATCCATCCATCCATCTATCTGTCAGACCGTCTATCCATCCATCCATCCATCTATCTGTCAGACCATCTATCCATCCATCCATCCATCTATCCATCAGACCATCTATCCATCCATCTCTGTCAGACCGTCTATCTATCCATCCATCCATCTACCTGTCAGACCATCTATCCATCCATCCATCCATCTATCTGTCAGACCATCTATCTATCCATCCATCCATCTACCTGTCAGACCATCTATCCATCCATCCATCCATCTATCCATCAGACCATCTATCCATCCATCTCTGTCAGACCGTCTATCTATCCATCCATCCATCTACCTGTCAGACCATCTATCTATCCATCCATCCATCTACCTGTCAGACCATCTATCCATCCATCCATCCATCTATCTGTCAGACCATCCATAAATCCATCCATCTATCTGTCAGACCGTCTATCTATCCATCCATCCATCTATCCATCAGACCATCTATCCATCCATCTCTGTCAGACCGTCTATCTATCTATCCATCCATCCATTTATTTATCTGTCAGACCATCCATCTATTCATCTATCATCCATCCATCTATTTGTCAGACCGTCTATCTATCTATCATCCCTCTATCTATCCATCCATCCATCTATTTATTTATCTGTCAGACCATCCATCCATCTATCTTTCTTTCTATCTATCCATCCATCCATTTATTTATCTGTCAGACCATCCATCTATCTTTCTTTCTATCTATCCATCCATCCATTTATTTATCTGTCAGACCATCCATCTATCATCCATCCATCTATCTTTCTATCCATCTATCTGTCAGACCGTCTATCCATCCATCTGACCATCTATCTATCCATCCATCCGTCCGTCTGTCTGTCTATCATCCATACATCCATCCATCCGTCCGTCTGTCTATCATCCATACATCCATCCATCCGTCCGTCTGTCTATCATCCATACATCCATCCATCCGTCCGTCTGTCTATCTATCCATCTATCAAAAACATTCAAAACTGTGCCACGCTCTCTATTTTTAAATCCCGCTTGAAAACACACCTCTTTAGGCTGACTTACCAGTAATACTCTGAATCTGCTGGGCTTTATTTATTTATTTATTATTATTATTATATATTTTTTTGTTGTTGTTGTTGCTCATTTCTCACTTGCAAATTACTGTTTTATCTACTTGTAAGGCGCCCTTAAATCAAATTTATTATTATTATAGATAGATGAAGCGGTTTCCTTCACCTTGCTCTTTGCTGTAGATCATCATGAGGCAGAACTTGCGGGACAGGCCACAGATGGCACGCGTGGGCAGCGCCAGCAGGGATCCGAAGCATTCGCCGTGAGGCTGGCTGAAACAGACCACGGGGTCCGGAGCGCTGGGGGAACCCACGTACTCGCCCCACTTCAAACCCTTTATCCACGGCAGAGGACTCTAGAAACACGACAGGATTTAAAGATCATTTGGGATTCAATTAAAGGTTAGTATTTCATTTTTTGTCCATTATAACGTTCTCTAGAATGAGAATGTAATGAAAACAGCAATTCAAGGTTCATGGCAATGACTTAAACTTAAGGCTATTGTTGATTTAAATAAAGAAGGCGAGTCCTTTACAATAAGAATACGTAAACAATGAAATAAATTTAACGTGCCACTATTGTGCTTTTCCAGACCTTTCAAGTGTGTAATAGAGATCAAAGTGCAGAAAAATAAAGTTGTTGTCTTCTCAAAGAAAAAAGTGATTCTTAACTGCTGAAACGAGTCGTCAGTAACTACAGTCTCACTTCCTGTTACATTCCTATGTAACAATGTATCTAATTTGAATAATGCCAGCCTATGGTTATCATTGGCTGCCGATGAACAGCGTCTGTTTTGCTCCGCCCTCAAACGACGAAACTGGAAGAGTTTGTTTCGTGTAGCTTTCCTGTCGCTCAATCAGTAGAGAGTGGCGCTTGCAACATCAAGGTCATGGGTTCGATTCCCAGGGAAAGCAAGAACTGATTAGAATGTCAACGTGTTTCTTGAATGCGATGCAAGTCGCTTTGAATAAAAGCATCTGATAAATGAATTTTCAAATGTAAATATGTTCGTCACGTCAAGAAGACGCTATTTTATTTCCAAAACATTTTATTGATACAGCAAAACCATCGCCATCGTTATTGATCACAGTGTATCAAGTGCTGAAATTGAAGATATGATAATGATGTGTCCTTTCTGACCAATCACAACAAACCGGGCCTTCTGACCAATCAGAGCAGAGCAGCTCTCAGAGAGGCGGGGCTTAGAGAGACTGAATCTGCAAACAAACCGTTTCAGGCACTGAGAGAAAAGAGCTGATGCTGTACTGGATATTATGAGAAAACTAAATATTTTTTGACTCTGAATGGGTGTAAACCTGTTGTAGGAGACGCTGACAGAAAAATAGGAACCTTTAAAATTTCATCCTTAAGCTATTTAATGTCAAACTGAATGATGATGTGTTTGCCGCACCGGGTAGCTGATGTCTTTGGGCTGTTCCCGGCTCTCTCTGAAGGCCAGCTGCACCAGGAGGCCCATGGCCGCGGGCAGCTCTGCCTCCGACAGGAGCTTGGTTCCGGCTCGGCTGATGTGGGAGCCGTTGAACAGCTGTCTGGGAGTCTGGCCGTACGTCTTGATCATAGTTTCTAGAGCCCGACGCTGCACAGGGTCTTCAACCGCAGATACATCCATGCCAAAGTAAGTCTAAAGAGAGAGGGAGGGGAAATCTGATTTATTTACGGATGATAGAGAACAGACTGAAGCATATGCAGTATTATACAGCCAATATACAGTAATGCTCATACATACAACATTGTTCACAGGCTTGGGGTCAGAAATAAGCTTTTTAAAGAAATTAATATTTGTATTCAGTAAGGACGCATTCAATTGATCAAACGTGACAGTAAATACATTTATATATTTACAAAGTATTCCAGTTAAATGCTGTTCCTTTGTACTTTTAGTTCATCAAAGAACACTGAAAAATACATTTTACCAGTTTGCATAAAAATATGAAGCAGCACAAATTTTTCCAACACTGATAATAATCATAAATGTTTGTTGAGCATCAAATCATCATATTAGATCGATTTGTGACGATTATGTGACACGAAATGATGCTGAAAATACAACTTTAATCATAGGAATAAATGACACTTTACTATATATTCACATAGAAAACAGCTGTTTTACACTGATATAATATTACACTGTTTTACTGTATTTATCATCTAATAAATTCAGCTTTAATCACAGGAATAAATGACACTTTACTATATATTCACATAGAAAACAGCTGTTTTACACTGATATAATATTACACTGTTTTACTGTATTTATCATCTAATAAATTCAGCTTTAATCACAGGAATAAATGACACTTTACTATATATTCACATAGAAACAGCTGTTTTACACTGATATAATATTACACTGTTTTACTGTATTTATCATCTAATAAATTCAGCTTTAATCATAGGAATAAATGACACTTTACTATATATTCACATAGAAAACAGCTGTTTTACACTGATATAATATTACACTGTTTTACTGTATTTATCATCTAATAAATTCAGCTTTAATCACAGGAATAAATGACACTTTACTATATATTCACATAGAAACAGCTGTTTTACACTGATATAATATTACACTGTTTTACTGTATTTATCATCTAATAAATTCAGCTTTAATCACAGGAATAAATGACACTTTACTATATATTCACATAGAAACAGCTGTTTTACACTGATATAATATTACACTGTTTTACTGTATTTATCATCTAATAAATTCAGCTTTAATCACAGGAATAAATGACACTTTACTATATATTCACATAGAAAACAGCTGTTTTACACTGATATAATATTACACTGTTTTACTGTATTTATCATCTAATAAATCCAGCTTTAATCACAGGAATAAATGACACTTTACTATATATTCACATAGAAAACAGCTGTTTTACACTGATATAATATTACACTGTTTTACTGTATTTATCATCTAATAAATTCAGCTTTAATCACAGGAATAAATGACACTTTACTATATATTCACATAGAAACAGCTGTTTTACACTGATATAATATTACACTGTTTTACTGTATTTATCATCTAATAAATTCAGCTTTAATCACAGGAATAAATGTCACTTTACTATATATTCACATAGAAAACAGCTGTTTTACACTGATATAATATTACACTGTTTTACTGTATTTATCATCTAATAAATTCAGCTTTAATCACAGGAATAAATGTCACTTTACTATATATTCACATAGAAAACAGCTGTTTTACACTGATATAATATTACACTGTTTTACTGTATTTATCATCTAATAAATTCAGCTTTAATCACAGGAATAAATGACACTTTACTATATATTCACATAGAAACAGCTGTTTTACACTGATATAATATTACACTGTTTTACTGTATTTATCATCTAATAAATTCAGCTTTAATCACAGGAATAAATGTCACTTTACTATATATTCACATAGAAAACAGCTGTTTTACACTGATATAATATTACACTGTTTTACTGTATTTATCATCTAATAAATTCAGCTTTAATCACAGGAATAAATGTCACTTTACTATATATTCACATAGAAAACAGCTGTTTTACACTGATATAATATTACACTGTTTTACTGTATTTATCATCTAATAAATTCAGCTTTAATCACAGGAATAAATTACACTTTACTATATATTCACATAGAAAACAGCTGTTTTACACTGATATAATATTACACTGTTTTACTGTATTAATCATCTAATAAATCCAGCTTTAATCACAGGAATAAATTACACTTTACTATATATTCACATAGAAAACAGCTGTTTTACACTGATATAATATTACACTGTTTTACTGTATTTATCATCTAATAAATTCAGCTTTAATCACAGGAATAAATTACACTTTACTATATATTCACATAGAAAACAGCTGTCTTACATTGTAATAATTTCTCACAATCGTACTGATTTTATTGTATTTTTTATCAAATATTCATCCTTGGTGACTTTTTGTCCAAAACATAAAAAAATCATATCGATCGCAAACTTTGTGAATGATAGTGGCCCTAAAATAAGATTGATTTCTTTTAAGCACAATATAAATATTTAGGATAAAATCCATCCGGAACATGTTTTTGACAGGATTTAGTTCAAAAGATGGAAATATCTATGTTAAGTGTGCTAAAGCTGTACATAATAAGGACTCGTACCGCAGGATGAAAGACATTGATGGCCTGGACTGCAGCTTTGCCCTTTTGCTTGAGCCCGAACACCAGGTCAATCCACTGGCAGAGCGTCTGGGAGACTTGATCCGACTCCAGAGCCTGTCTGTGAATGAGGATGAAGAGTCGCGGGTCATTCCTGGCCCAGGGCGGCAGATTCACGTGGTTCACCCGCTCGCTGTTCTGCCGCACGCCAAAGTCAAAGCCTGCCAGCGGGGAGAGGAGGAAATACCACGCTAACATTAGCAGGAGGAAGCCGTTTTAATAACAAGACTCTAATGTGACAAGAATGTTTTGCATGAATATTCATTGGTTATATCTAGGTTACTTAAAGGTTATTTTATGTTTTGATTGTGACGGATGTGCAGTTGGAAGTGAAAAGAAGAGAACCAGGTGTAAAAGAGCATCACCTTCTCTGTTGACCAGAAACTCAGGAGAGATAGGAGAGAGAGAGTGAGAGGGGGAGAGAGAGAAAAAGAGAGAGAGAGAGAGAGGGGGGGGGAGCAAGTGAGAGAGGCAGAAAGAGAGAGGGAGAGAGAGTGAGAGAGAGGCAAAGAGAGAAAAAGAGAGAGAGAGAGGGGGGGGAGCAAGTGAGAGAGGGAGAGAGAGAGGCAGAGAGAGGGAGAGAGAGAGAGAGAGAGAATTAGAGGGGGGGGAGAGAGAGAGAGAGAGAGAGGGGGGGGAGAGAGAGAGAGAGAGAGAGAGGGAGGGGGGGAGCAAGTGAGAGAGGGAGAGAGAGAGGCAGAGAAAGGGAGAGGGAGAGAGAGAGAGAGAGGGAGGGGGGGAGTAAGTGAGAGAGGGAGAGAGAGAGGCAGAGAGAGGGAGAGAGAGAGAGAGAGAATTAGAGGGGGGGGAGAGAGAGAGAGAGAGAGAGGGAGGGGGGGAGCAAGTGAGAGAGGGAGAGAGAGAGGCAGAGAGAGGGAGAGAGAGAGAATTAGAGGGGGGGGGAGAGAGAGAGAGGGAGGGGGGGGGGGGAGAGGGAGGGGGGGAGCAAGTGAGAGAGGGAGAGAGAGAGAGTGAGAGGGAGAGAGAGAGAGTGAGAGGGGGAGAGAGAGGCAAAGAGAGAGAAAAAGAGAGAGAGAGAGGGAGGGGGGGGAGCAAGTGAGGGGGAGAGAGGCAGAAAGAGAGAGGCAGAGAGAGAGAGAGAGGCAGAGAGAGAGAGGGGGAGAGAGAGAGGCAGAGAGAGAGAAAAAGAGAGAGAGAGAGAGAGAGAGGGAGCAAGTGAGAGGGAGAGGGAGAGAGAGGCAGAGGCAGAGACAGAGAAGGAGAGAGAAAGCGAAAGAGAGAGAAAGAAAGAGAAAGCGAAAGAGAGAGAAAGAGAGAGAAAGAAAGCGAAAGAGAAAGAAAGCGAAAGAGAGAGAGAAAGAAAGAGAGAGAGAGAGACTATTTAAATATATTGGAATTGTCTAATGTTGGTGTCTATTTTTTTGCTATTCTGTCACCATTAACTGGATTGTGTTGTGATTGTGACGGATGGGAGGATGTGCAGTTGCATGAGGAAAGAAGAGAAGCAGGTGTAAGAGAGCATCACCTTCTCTGTTGACCAGAAACTCGGGCAGGTAGAAGAACTCGGGGATGAGCTCCTTCACATCCGTCATGGACTCGTAGGACGACAGACGCCACGTGGTGTTCATGGAGTGAAACGTGCGGTCAGGAATATCAAAGCTCTGGTCTGCAACACAAAACCTTTCATTCGTTTCTTGTGTCGCCTAGTATGGATAAACTGAACTAAAAACAGACAGAGAAAGAAGGGAAGAGGCTGATGAAAGGCCGGATCATCTTTCGGAGGCTAATGCGTGTAGCGTGAGACGTCAGATCGGCTCGTTCAATGACAGCCTGTGAAAGCGTCTCACGGACACGTTTGAAGAGCTGCTGCAAACGCAGGTGCGGTTAAATATTAAAACCTGCTGATGCAGAATCATAACTGAAGTGATGCTGCAGAAATGATCGTGCACTCAGTGTTTTTAAGGGGCCGTTGCATTAGATTATGTTCATTATAAGGAAAGAGAAGCTGCACAGTGATTTTCCATATACGAACCGTTTTAGTAATAATACACAGATTAAGATGACGATGTAGATGAAAAAATAGTCCGAAACATTTTTTCTAAATGTAAAGGTTTATTGAACCTAATGAAAAATGTAAAAGGAAATAATTAGCATGCGTTTTTTATTATTATTGAGTATTATATTTGATACCTCATGCTTTTATAAAAACATATTCATGCATTTTGATAATGTAAATCAATGAGATCTTTATTACAGTATAGCAGATGCGTATAAATATCAGTCACTCAATATCTGCCAATAATGTCTTAGTAAGATGATATTTAAATACTTAATTTTGTGATCAAAGCTCTGTAGTTTTAAATCATATAATGCAATGCAATGATTGACAGATATAAAAATAATCCTTCCTCAAAAGCCTGATGATCATATTTGATACTTTTTCTGAAACATTATGTCTGGATAATCAAGTAAACCAAAGCTGCTTCAGTCCAGATGAAATACAGTAATGCCTTGAGATACGAGCAAGCCTTCGAGCATTTTTTGCTTTGAGATACGAGTAAAGATTTGAGATACGAGCAGCTTACCGACATACGAGTATTCTGAGATACGAGCGAGCCTTCGAGCATTTTTTGCTTTGAGATACGAGTAAAGATTTGAGATACGAGCAGCTTACCGACATACGAGTATTCTGAGATACGAGCGAGCCTTCGAGCATTTCTTTTGCTTTGAGATACGAGTAAAGCTAGCTTTCCTGTGTCTCAAACAGTAGAGAGTGGCGCTTGCAACATCAAGGTCATGGGTTCAATTCCCAGGGAAAGCAAGAACTGATTCGAATGTCAATGTGTTTCTTGACTGCAATGATAAAAACAGCTGATAAATGCAGGAATGTAAATATCCTTTGATGAGTTAATTTATTAGTGAAATGTGATATGATTTAGTGAAAATAGTGTGGAAACAGTTTTAACTCGAGTCTTACCGTTTTACTTTCACATGAACTATTTTGGATCTGCTTGGTCAAAAGGCTGAGCGATTTTGAAAACGTATATATAAAAGTTGAACTGACCTTGATATGCCAGAAACATCTTGGTGAAGGGCGGCAGTCTGACCAGGAAGTGGAGGACGGTGCCGCTGTTGGAGTAGTGAGAGCCGTAGTGATACGGCTGGACGGGTGGCATGGGGTCGTCCTCTCTCTTGCCCTTCCTAAACTCCTCTTCCAGATACTGTGGAGGAAATCAGTGTTAGTTACACTCGTGAGCGTCACACCGGAAGACACAATTAACCAGTAAAACGGAGATTTTGGACTAACATCTCTATCGCTGTTCCGCTCAGTGATGCTGGTCACGAAAGCTTATCGTTTGCATGCATTTTTAAATATTGCTGAATAAAGACAAGTGATTTTAAGCAGTTAAAGCACAGTAAGCATAACTCATTTGACTTTAAGCGTGCGTTTTCTCAGCGCGTCTCTTAAGTCGCGGCTCATAAAGCGCGAGTCTAATTGGGCTTGAACAATTAAATACACACTTCTGTGTCAAAGTGACCATGTCTCTGTTTACGTTCACTTAAGACATAAATTACTGTTTAATTGGAGTTCAAATATAGGATTTGCGCAGTCGGTCTTAAAGCGACAGCGTCCTAATTTACCTGCTGTCCTTATCAATGCTAATCAAGCAAATGCTAATCTCGCTGCTCTTGACTGAATCACTTTTGTTACTTTAATAAGAATAAATGTTCATTTTATTTACACAGTGAAAACTATGCAGTGTTTCTTAAACATTTGATTACATTTGTAATATTTCTAATTTCTAGTGCTTGAAGTTTGACAGGAAGTTCGATTACCTTTGTGTCTCTGTTCTGTTGTAGATTGTTTTCATATATGCCTGTAATTATTGCTTTTGTTCTTTCTTGATCCCCGTTTACTTGCATGAGTTGTTTTTACTTAGGCTAGTATTATTTTTTTGTGATATTGAAAAGGGTGACAAGACTTTTAAATAAAATTTTAAAATCTCAAAATTTTAAATATCATAAAAAACTTAAAGCAAAAATAACTATATAGTGATATATATCGTTGTTATGAAATAAAATGATAAGATGTTGGTCATATCGCCCACCCTTACAAACACACCTAATGACATCATCTGTAAACATGTAAGCAGTATGAATACAAATTATGATCAAAGAGTATAGAATGATATTACACTTCTGTGTTCCGAAACCTATACTTTTTAAGCTAGCATGCTAATTGATTAACGCAAGAGACTTGATTCACGATTGATTATGGTATTGTCAGGGTTGTGCAACTTTGGTCGTGTTTTCTAGTGTTTGGGTGACGTGCTTCCATGTGTTTCACTAGCTGCGCGCTGTCTTGTTTCACGCGGCTTATGCGCAGTCGCATTGGTTGGGTTTTTGGTCCCGTCATTGTGTAACCCCGCCCGTCTTGTTCCCTTGTTATTGTTTCTTTTGCTTCATCCATCATTAATCCTTCGTCATGTTCCCTATTTATTCCCTTCATGTTTGCGGTCCTGTGCTTTGTTGCTAACGTTGGATGTATTTTGCCTTGTCAAGTCTAGTCGGTCAGTCAGTCGTGTTTTTCCCCCTCGGGGCAGTTTTTGTTTAGTTTTTCTTATTAATAAACTTCCCTTCCCCCCTGCGACTGAGTCCTCGCTCATCCCTTCCACGCTCTTGACAGGTGTTGCTTTTATTCCTGCAACTCGTGCTTCAGAATTTAGACAGATGGAAAGGTCTTAGAAGGCAACATAATGTGGCCAGCTGCTGATTGTACTGCGCTTTTAATGTCTGGCCAGCTACTGGAACAGAGCCACAGTGTGATTGGTTAACAGTCGCTGGTGTAAACAGGAATTAAAGCCCTGCAGTGTTGCAATACCCTGTAATTGTCCACATAACGGTCTTCCTTCTCTTTAGACTGCACTGCGATGGGTTTGCTGAGGCTCCTGTTTTC
>JAWRVZ010000257.1:310000-347500 GCA_037043235.1 Rhodeus uyekii | reverse complement strand
TGAACCAGCACAGAACATGTTGTGGGTTTTAAATCATTGGCTGAGGATGAAAGCTCAGAGTGACTGGAGACAGTACCTGATGGGCTCACTGGTGGCTTTGTCCTTCACTATGGATGAAGACGAGTAAGCCTTGTCCTCAAACAGGAACGCCAGTGGAGGCTTGATGGCGTCTGTGATGAGGAGATCAAGAGCAACACTCATTTCGTACTCTAGAAAAACACGCTCCGGTTACATTTTATCTCGAGATCTAAAATAGTAATTAATTAATTTACTTTACACTTATTTATTAATTTACTTATATCCTTATACTTGTTTATATACAAGTTTTCTTTTTTACTTCCTTATTGATTTATTTATTCAATTACCACTTTACATACTTGTAAACTAAATTTCTTATTTATTGACTTATTATTTTACTTAATTATACTTATTTACTAATTTATTTACTTACTAATTATATTGACATACTTATTTACTTCCCTTAATTCCCAATTTTACTAATATAAACTAATTGTCTTATTTATTTACAAATGTATTTATTATTATATATTAATTATTAGTAGTTGCATTATTTACCAATTAATTTACTAGTTTTAATTCTATACTATTTTTACTTCTATATTTATTTATTAGAAATATTATTTATTTATTATTATTAGTAGCATTAATTAATTGACTTTCTATTTTATTTATTTACATATCTATTTATTATAATTATTATATATTAATTATTAGTAGTAGAATTATTCAATTAATTGACTTACTAGTTTTACTTGTATACCATTTTTCTTATTTACTTTTTATTTATAAGAATTATTATATTACTTATTATTAGTAACATCATTTAACAATTAATTTACTCAATTGTATTTATTTATTTACATATTTATTTATTAGAATTATTATTTATTAATTATCATTAGTAGCATTATTTACCAATTAATTCACTCACTAATTGTATTTATTTATTTACATATTTATTAGAATTATTATATATTAAGTATTAGTAGTAGCATTATTTACCAATTAATTAAATACTAATTTTATTTTATACTATATTTATTATTTAAATATGTATTTATTAGAATTATTATTTACTCATTATTAGTAGCATTATTTACAAATTAATTTACTTAATTGTATTTACTTATTTAAATATTTATTACATTTATTAATTATTATTAGTAGCATTATTTACCAATTTATTTATTTATATACAATTTTTCTTATTTACTTATTTATTAGAATTATTATTTATTAATTATCATTAGTACTATTATGTACCAATTCATTTGCTTACTGATTTACTAATTTTCCTATTTATTTACTTATTAAAATGTACTTGCTTGCGGTGAAAATGAGCTAGACACTCATAGTTTATGCTATGAGTAAATAATACCGCAAAATAAAAAAATACATTAAAAAAGCTTTCTAGATTGTGAGCTGGTGCTGTAAAGTGCTTTCTTGATGCTCACCATCTAGTTTGCGGCGGTCTTTAAGCAGATATTTGTTGGGGATGGTCAGGTAGCAGCGCTGGAGGCGTCTGCGCTCTCGGTTGGGGCCCTCGGTGGGATCCAGCTGCCAGGAAGTGGGGTAAGATGACTGATCGTACCACACCGCCCTGCGCCACGGGGAAAAATAGCATTGCATGTGTTTGGAACAACAGGAGGATGCGTAAAGCGTTCAGGGAGCGATGCTGACCGGTCGTGAGTGAGCTGATGCACGAGCTCCTGCCAGTGCCGGCTGGCGCTCAGGTCGGTCTTGTAAAGGCCTCGGATGTGCTGCATGACCTTCTTGCGCTCCATGCCCTGCCTGAGAGACACGTTCTGAGTGATGTCAGCCGCGATCTTCGAGATGTCCTTCGACTTCCCATCCAGCCTCTGCAACAAGCTGAAACGCAGAGCAGAGCGGCTCAGGAACACAAGCGCACGCACACGTCTGTGTGTCATTTGGAGATTTGTGTTCGTCACCTCCTCTGCGTGTTGGCCAGCTTCTTTTCCCAGGCTCCTTTGCTGGTTCTTGCCTCTGACTCGTATTTCAGTTGCTCCTTGATGAGGAACAGTGACATAGCTTTAGTGGAACATTAATAAAATGCCGACCAATTCAGAACTGCAAGCAATGCAGAGATGATTCAGTGAAACGGCAAATAAAGGCTCATGCAACTGCTGCAAGAAACCAGGAAACCGTAAGAAACCTAATCCTGCCGTAGAAACATGAGATACCACAACAAAACCGTAGAATATGAGCTTTATTCCTCAAAATAAAACAGTACAATCAACCTCAGTAAATAAAAGCAAACGACTAAGAAAAGAATAATTATTTGGATTGTGTTTGGTCTGTTTCTACTTATATTTACAAGATGCTTTAATCCAAAGCAACTAACATTGCATTTAAGGCATTGGCTCAGATCATGAATACCACAGGAATCGACTTTCCTGCATCTCTAACAGTAGAGAGCAGCGCTTGCAACATCAAGGTCATGGGTTCGATTCCCAGGGAAAGCAAGAACTGATTGTGTTTCTTGAATGCAATGCAAATTCCTTTGGATAAAAGCGTCTGATAAATGCATGGATGTAAATGAACCCATGCTCTACGGTTTAATCTGGTTTTTCCCAAACAGGAGTGTGTGTTTGGACACGCACCTCTTTGATGGCTTTCAGGAGGTCTGGTTTGGCCGGAGCGCTGGGTGGGATGCATCGGTGGCCGCAGAGCTTCAGCGCCGTCATGAAGGAGTTGGCGGCCGCCTGCTCTTCTTTGCTCAGGGCGTCTTTGTGATCGTGCAGAAGCTCGTACAGATAGAGAGCAAGCTTGGGTCCGTGCTGATAAACAACACAAACAATGAGTAGAGGAACCTGCCTTTTGAGGAATTTGAGAAAAATCACTTACAGAAATACCTTGAGATACGAGCAAGCATTCGAGCATTTTTTGCTTTGAGATAAGAGTAAATATTTGAGATACGAGCAGCTTCCAGACGCTAGAGGTGTTCAGCACTCGCAGCAGCTCAAGCTCCTCATTTATGGGTAATTGCATATGATCTCCACTAGAGGCAGCTTGGTTTTACAGCGGGGGTTACCGGGGGCAACGAGTGATTCACCAGTATTAAGCTGGGAGCAGCACGAGTTATGAGTGTTCAATAATAATCAATATGAGCTTCTGAGTCTATCAACACGGTTACGATCCTCGTTTTGGTAAATGAATCGATTGCTCTGCCTTTCTCTCTAGTTATCTTCCAAATAGGTAATCCATTAGGATGTCTGATCATCATTGGCTGTTTGGATGAGGCGGGGACTATATAAAGAAGCTGCCGGCCTACGTCGTGGAGCTCACTTTCGGTCTGTCCGCGAGGTTGAGAGGATCTCTCCTCTGGTCGATATTTTGATTGATGTATATCGAGTGCAACCTTATCACAACATCTGTTTATGTTACCCTAAATCGAGATGTTTTGTTATTGTAACAGCTTGGTTTATTATTTTCTAAAGCCTAGTAACATGTAAAACAACCTGGAGCGTAGGGATGTCCTGCTATTCATTTGAATTTGTATTTGTTTTTCACCAGGGAGTTAGGGAAGGTAAATGCATTTTTGTTTTCTAATCGGTTAGGTTATTTACTTTATTCCTTCTTTTTGTTTATATTCGTTCTGTTTGTTATTTCGGCCTTTGGACACCCTGAAGAGATGCTCTCTTTTTCACTTTGTTCATTTAATAAATGTAATATTACTTTTTCTAAGAGATGCTCTCTTTTTCACTTTGTTCATTTAATAAATGTAATATTACTTTTTCTATTCAGTTGTGTTGCTTTGTTTAATTATCGACCGGAGTGAGTCCGAAAGGGATCCATTTTCACAACCCAGATAAAATTATGCCCTTGGTAGTGATTCGTTTACTGTTCCCTAGATTCGGGGCGTAATAAACACACAACACGGGAAGAAACACTACACTTCCATATTGTGTTTGCATTATCTATGTTATCCCTCCTCCCCAAAATTAGGTGTTGCTTTATGCAAGAGTTGGACGGGTCTCTGAGGGTTAATGATCTTTTCTGTGTCACTGTACAGTATAATGGAGAGCAGTGGTGGAGGACGGCACTGCTGCTATGGAAACAGTCTCATGAAGAAGTTTCTGTGTTATTTACTGCATGTCAGAGGAGAGCGTGTCAACGGTGCATGTGCAAAACCAGAGGAAGTATGCATATGTGCTGTCCTTCGGTTACAAACACTAACCGTCAGCAAACCACCAAAGCAAAATGTCACGGCATGTAAAATAAAGCACTGGCCTCACCTCGAGGCCGGGACTGAGGCTCTCTCTCAGGATCTCGGAGTAGCTCTGCTCGTGGACGAACGCCAGCGCCTCCCTCCTGTCCTCCAGAGGCACGGCGGGGCTGAGCGTGTGCACCAGCATGCGGCCGATCTGAACCCTGAACGTGTCCCGGCAGGACCAGAGGATTCGCCTCCACTGCTGGCGAGGGGCACTGCCACGGCCGGTGCTGCCCTGAGGAACACCCATCACACACACTCACTGTGTTAGCGACACTAACACTATATATCACACTCCTTTTTGGCTTGTGAGCCACTTATAAAATGACCAAGTCAAAATGATCAACCTACAATAAAAAAACAAAATTTATTTATGAATATATTGATAATCTTTATATGCATAATATATGTTGGTGTAGCAGAACTACATGAACCCGTATTGCACAACAACTACAGTAGAACCCCGACTTACGAAACGCTCTACGTACGAAAAATTCAACATACGATAAAAGATTTCAGGGTTTTTTTCGCCCGAGTAACGACAAAATGATCGAGATGCGAAAAAACATTTCCGAGTTTTGTTTTGAAATTCGCGCTGATTTTGGTTCGGGTTGAATGAAGGCTACAGTTTGTCCGGTCAGAACAATGATGTCTCACTCAGGGAATGATCCAAAACTGGTGTTTATTAAAGGTGCATAGATGTGTGGTTACGCACGATCGATAAAACCTCAACGATTGGCACTAATTCCCTGTATTTCACTCAATAAACTATATACACAATCTTCAGCCGATCTCTTTTCCCTTAATCATCCGTCAGCTCTCTCAGATGGAAAGTTTTGGAATAGTCCATTTCGCAGTGAATGACAGGGATGGCTGGAATAGTCCATGTAAGAAGGGGAACACTTTTTACAATCCTGCTCTCCTATTGGTCACCATTGTGCCTAGTTAACAAACTTTTTCTAATCACTCACCATGGATGTGAAGATTGTTGCTGAAGTCAAAAGGAAGAAGAGGATGCTTTACATTGCATTGAAAAGGGAGATGATTGGGAAGTATGGAGCTGGAATGCGGTTATAGCTTATTCGGTATAGCGATGACAGACGGCAGATCGAGGCAAACGCACTTCAAAAGTGCCATGATGAGTCCAGCTCTCACTCCATATGGAAGTGGTCAGTTTTTGCTTCTTTCTTTCTCCAGCTCTCACTCATTTTACACCCTTTCTTCAGTTTAAAACAAAATATTGGAGGTTTTCCCGCTAGAGTTTAGCAGTACAGCGACCCATGTGTCAGACTGGCTGCCCTGCACGTCAATCATGTGATATTTCACAGCGAGGCGGACGACGGGCTGACGTCTACTTTAACTCCATTCGATCTTCCCAATCTAGCTTTATATAACTACGCATTTACCACATGCACACAAGTCTTTTCTTTTTTAGTCATTAGGCATCAAATAGACCATATCAAGAGCCCAGACATATTTACATTAACTAAAACTTTAATTTTTATTAAAAACACACATTCATTAATTGAAATAAAATCAACATTAACTTAAATAAACATTTAATATCAATTCTCACTATTAACCAGTTGTTTATTATCATGCATATTACTAGTATATTGGCAGTTTATTAGCGTTTATAAAGCACATATTAATGCCTTATTCTATATGGACATTATTCTACATCCTTTGATCTAACGTACTAATTATTAATAAGCAGTAATTAGGAGTTTATTGAGGAAAAAAGTCATAGTTAATAGTATGAATTGGACCGTAAACTAAAGTGTGAACAACATTTTACTCCAAAATTTTTCTTCAAGTTTAAGGGCTAAAACAAGCAAAACTTAAAAACTATATTTAAAACAACTAACATTAAAAAACGTTAAAATTAAAAATACAATCTAATCAAACGAAACAACGCTTTATTGTATCTTGAGTGATGAAACACTTCAAAGTTTATAAATGTTCACAAAAATCTCTTATGGCTAGTTATTTTTTGGGGGGGTTAAATTTATTTAAATATTTTATTCTGTACATGTAGCTGTTTATTAATACACGGGCGTGGAATTTAAAATAAATGTACACTATACACCGATTCATTAATCAAATGAATCATAAACAATATCGCAGAGAAAGGCCCTTAAAATGAAGACAGTTCACATATAATGGTGAAAAAGTTGTTTCAAAGGCCAATGTAAAATTTGTCTGAAGCAATGTGCAGTAATTACCACAAATATAATCAGTAACGAACAATAAAGGGTGATTGGATCTACAGGAAAGGACTTACCAAGCTGATCTTTATGCCCTCCATCATCAGTTTGAGGATGTCTTTGCTGAAGCTCTTGGTGCTGCCCGGAGTGGAAGGAGTGGATCCGTTCTCCTCAGACGTCTCGCCAGATAACGGCGTGGATATCGAGTGATCGGGAGACTCGGGGAAGTTCAGGAGGTCAAAGAAATCATGGTTGATGTCTGGAGAGATGACAAATCTATCTGGTTACACTGATGGAAAAGAATCATTTATTTTCATGCATTTGTCAGACACTTTTTTGCATTCTAATCAGTTCTTGCTTTCACTGGGAATCGAACCCATGACTTTGGTGTTGCAAGCGCCAATCTCTACCGATTGAGTTTTTCAATGGTTGCTCTGAAGGTTTTTCATATGTACCTTGATAGATGAGTCTGTTAACCGCCAGAACCACAAGTCTCTGCAGGCGCTGGACCAGCTCCGTCTCACTGGCTCTGATGGGGTTTTCTTGACTCATCCGGCGCTGCATCATCTGGGTAAGCTCATCACTGGCAACGGAGCGCATTCGCGTCAGCAACGAGTCTGACTGCGCCAGCGTGAACCGCCTCCGACCTGATCAGAACATGCATGTAGTGACTCAACAATATGCATTCAGAACAAACGAAAGTGTGTGTGAAGAGCGGATGATATTAAAATCAGTATCTCACCGACTCAAAGATGCATGACAGATAGACTGATGCATGTATTAAAAACAACCTTGAGTGACGCGAGGTGATTAGACAAGGCAGTTTGTCATTTACACCCAACATATAACATGCATCCGAGCCAGAAAGCTAGTTAGCGTCAAAATTGAGCCTTCAAAGTTTAGGATTCATCAGGATGCATTAATTTATAAGACTTTTGACAGATAGTTCCGTTTAAATTGCAATTGTAAAAATATTGTGAAATATTATATCAACGTAAAACAGCTGTTTTCTATGTGAATATATAGTAAAGTGTCATTTATTCCTGTGATTAAAGCTTAATTTATTAGATGATAAATACAGTAAAACAGTGTAATATTATATCAGTGTAAAACAGCTGTTTTCTATGTGAATATATAGTAAAGTGTCATTTATTCCTGTGATTAAAGCTGAATTTATTAGATGATAAATACAGTAAAACAGTGTAATATTATATCAGTGTAAAACAGCTGTTTTCTATGTGAATATATAGTAAAGTGTCATTTATTCCTGTGATTAAAGCTTAATTTATAAGATGATAAATACAGTAAAACAGTGTAATATTATATCAGTGTAAAACAGCTGTTTTCTATGTGAATATATAGTAAAGTGTCATTTATTCCTGTGATTAAAGCTGAATTTATTAGATGATACAGTAAAACAGTGTAATATTATATCAGTGTAAAACAGCTGTTTTCTATGTGAATATATAGTAAAGTGTCATTTATTCCTGTGATTAAAGCTGAATTTATTAGATGATTAATACAGTAAAACAGTGTAATATTATATCAGTGTAAAACAGCTGTTTTCTATGTGAATATATAGTAAAGTGTCATTTATTCCTGTGATTAAAGCTGAATTTATTAGATAAATACAGTAAAACAGTGTAATATTATATCAGTGTAAAACAGCTGTTTTCTATGTGAATATATAGTAAAGTGTCATTTATTCCTGTGATTAAAGCTTAATGTATTAGATGATGAATACAGTAAAACAGTGTAATATTATATCAGTGTAAAACAGCTGTTTTCTATGTGAATATATAGTAAAGTGTCATTTATTCCTGTGATTAAAGCTTAATTTATTAGATGATAAATACAGTAAAACAGTGTAATATTATATCAGTGTAAAACAGCTGTTTTCTATGTGAATATATAGTAAAGTGTCATTTATTCCTGTGATTAAAGCTTAATTTATAAGATGATAAATACAGTAAAACAGTGTAATATTATATCAGTGTAAAACAGCTGTTTTCTATGTGAATATATAGTAAAGTGTCATTTATTCCTGTGATTAAAGCTGAATTTATTAGATGATAAATACAGTAAAACAGTGTAATATTATATCAGTGTAAAACAGCTGTTTTCTATGTGAATATATAGTAAAGTGTCATTTATTCCTGTGATTAAAGCTGAATTTATTAGATGATAAATACAGTAAAACAGTGTAATATTATATCAGTGTAAAACAGCTGTTTTCTATGTGAATATATAGTAAAGTGTCATTTATTCCTGTGATTAAAGCTGAATTTATTAGATGATAAATACAGTAAAACAGTGTAATATTATATCAGTGTAAAACAGCTGTTTTCTATGTGAATATATAGTAAAGTGTCATTTATTCCTGTGATTAAAGCTGAATTTATTAGATGATAAATACAGTAAAACAGTGTAATATTATATCAGTGTAAAACAGCTGTTTTCTATGTGAATATATAGTAAAGTGTCATTTATTCCTGTGATTAAAGCTTAATTTATAAGATGATAAATACAGTAAAACAGTGTAATATTATATCAGTGTAAAACAGCTGTTTTCTATGTGAATATATAGTAAAGTGTCATTTATTCCTGTGATTAAAGCTGAATTTATTAGATGATAAATACAGTAAAACAGTGTAATATTATATCAGTGTAAAACAGCTGTTTTCTATGTGAATATATAGTAAAGTGTCATTTATTCCTGTGATTAAAGCTTAATTTATTAGATGATAAATACAGTAAAACAGTGTAATATTATATCAGTGTAAAACAGCTGTTTTCTATGTGAATACATAGTAAAGTGTCATTTATTCCTGTGATTAAAGCTGAATTTATTAGATGATAAATACAGTAAAACAGTGTAATATTATATCAGTGTAAAACAGCTGTTTTCTATGTGAATATATAGTAAAGTGTCATTTATTCCTGTGATTACAGCTGAATTTATTAGATGATAAATACAGTAAAACAGTGTAATATTATATCAGTGTAAAACAGCTGTTTTCTATGTGAATATATAGTAAAGTGTCATTTATTCCTGTGATTAAAGCTGAATTTATTAGATGATAAATAATTTCAGCATCATTACTCCAGTCTTCAGTGTCACATGATCTTTACAAATCATTGTAATATGATGATTTGTTGCTCAACAAACTTTTGAAAACAGTTGTGCTGCTTCAAGAATTATGGGAAATTGTGATAAATATATTTGAAATATACCTTTTGATGCATCCTTGGCGAGTAAGAGTATTAATTTATTTTAAAACAATCCTAGATGGATGTTAATGTCAGGTGTAAATGAGAGAGAGCGAGAATGGTAAACAGACAGGGTTGCAGAGACAGTCGTAGACTCCTGGTGCAACTCTGAGTCTTGACTGTGTTTATTTAGTCTTGGTTCATTCCCGTTACACACACACACACACACACACACACACACACACACACACACACACACACACACACACACACACACACACACACACACACACACACACACACACACACACACACACACACACACACACACACACACACACACACACACACACACACACACACACACACACACACACACACACAACTGGGCGGAGAAGCAGCAGACAAGCTTTAATCACTGCACATGGCCAACATCCCTGAGAGAGCAGGATGTTGACGCCCGTTTGGGCGAATGGGTTCGATGGCTACCTGCGTCTGAGGGGAACATGTAGGAGTTTGCTCCGGTAGGGGAGGGGAGGGGGGAATCCTGGGACAGGAAGCTGAACGGGGAGGGTTGAGGAATCAGGCTGTACGAGCAGAAGCGCTGTCGGGGAATACGGGGAATTATGGAGTCTTTCAGCCCCATTGAACCTTGGGAGTGTGAAGGGAGGTGATAATACACAGAAACACATGAACAGTCAAGCGGGACATCCAGGGATAATGAGACACGAGGAATGGACATGTATGGATACACAAGTTAAAGGAACAGTTCATCCAAAAAGAGCAGTATGGATATTTGTCAAGATTTTGAATAAGTGACAGGCTTGACTTTATCGTTAACTAAAAATAAAACCATGCATTGCTGGAAATAACATATCATTTTTTTTACCTTATATTATTTAAAAAATAAGACGACATTTCTCATTTTCATTTAGTTTAATTTCATGAGCTTAAATAACTAAAACTAAAATAAATGTGTACAAAAACATAGACAAAAATATAGACAAAAATTATAGATCAAATTTAGACAATATAAATTAGTAAATTTATTTATTTTAAATTACTAAAGTAAATTACTAAAACTTTGAAAAAAAAGGTAAATATAAAAACTTTAATATAAATATAAAAAGTTAATTTATCAAATTAGAACAAACATGAATAACTGTGTGAGTAAACAATGACTAAAGTTTCATTTTTGTGTAAACTAACCCTTTAAAACAAACCCAATTCATCACATCATTAAAAACACAGACATTTAAGCTACTGAACATTTTAACTCTGGATCGACTTAGAAATCATTTCCTGATTTTAATCAGTAAACAAATGGTTTCTTAACCGTAAAATCTTTTAGTCTGGCGTTTTCTGTTGATGCGTAACGTGAACAAAACATTTCCAGCACGTCTGCCATCCAATAATCGCAAAAAGCTTTTAATATGGAGTGTCATTTTTAAATCGAGCAATTTCATCACAAAATTCAAACAGTAAATGCTTTTTTGACTCTCTTTAGAAGGATAGTTCACCCAAACATGTTTATTTTGTCATTGCTCACCCTCAAGTTGATCCAAACCTGTGTGAATTTCTATCTTCTATTGAGCACAAATTATGATATTCTGAAGATTGTTTGTAAGCAGAGTTGTTGTTTTTTCCTACTATGGAAGTCAATGGGTGCCGCCGATCGTCCGCTTACACACATTCTTCAAAATATCTTCTTTTGACAGTCGTGGAGTTCAAGCACATGTGAACCTACCAGCTTAAACGGCTGTTTCTAAACAACTCTGATCTTAAAAGTTGATATAAAAACGGCTTTATAAAAATATTTGTACAACTCAGCTATTTGAGAGTTGATTACTAAATGAGTTTGAATAATTCATTGATTACTCAGTGTTGGTTTTCAGCCGAAAGCATCCAGAATTTTCGGTTTTGGCCCAGATATATGGTGCATATATTTATGCATTAAACAGCAAATAAAATGTAATAAAATTTAAAACAGGCAAACGCTTCCGGCTGCAGACGTCTCACCTGCGATGCTCTTGCGTTTCTGCTGCAGGGCGTGATGAGGCGAGGTGGGGACGTGCACGTAGCCGCTGGATTTCTGAGGGTCCTGATTGGCCGTGGTCTTGATGAAATCAATGGCTGCCTGAATCACGCGGAACTGCAGAGCCAGAGCCATTTCTGAAAGACCAAACCACACCAGCATATTTCCCATTACACTCACACAACACGTCACAACGCATCACTGGCACACAGAAGACTGGCTTTACTCACCCTGTGTGCGCCGAACTTTGCTGGTCTGCATGAAGCCCAACAGGGTGATCAGGTCTTCGATGATGCGGAAGTACTGCGAGCCCGAGGAGCTGCAGGAGTGGATGGTGACGGCCACCAACAGCTGCTGAATGTCACACACCACCAGCTTATACTCATTGGGAGGAATCCTGCAGAGCCAACAACATCCAGAGCAGATCCCTTACATAATCCAGTGTGTTCGAGTTCTTACGTTCATGCATTTATCAGCTGCTTTTATCATCGCATTCAAGAAACTCAGTTCTTGCTTTCCCTGGGAATCGAACCCATGACCTTGATGTTGCAAGCGCCACTCTCTCCTGATTGAGACACAGGAAAGCAAGTAGTAGCGTCCAATGAAATCCACTGGATTTTTGGGGGGAATTCCATTTTTAATGGTTAAATAAAATGTTATTAATCAAAAAGTAATGCCTAATTAATTGAAATCATGCAACTTATAAAATTTCACACTTCATTAAAAGAAAAATAATTATAATTAGGGCCCTAATTGCCTAAATTTGTCTTTTTTTTCTATCCTGTTGTTTTAATCAAAAAGCATGATGAATTCAATTGAATACATACATTAACGACGTATAAAAAAATTCCCTATAAAAAGTTGTATGTTTTCTTGATTTATGATTCACTCTTAAAGTTGAAGCATGGGAGAAAAATTGTGATTCCTTCAAAAATAAAAAAGTATTGATAAGTGTGTTGTGACTACTTTGAGAAGCACATTCGACTGTACAATTGTAATATGTTTCTGTCATAATTTCTCCAGCTTGTATTTAGTTGGGTTGTAGGGAAGAGCTTTGAGTTTGTGATGATAGTTTCTCAAATGAAACGCTTTCTGAAGTTCATGTGTTCATATAGTGAGACGAGCATCACACGCTTGAGTGTGTGTTGTAGAGCAAACCGAGGCCGTTTTCACCGGGTGTTAAGATGCGTTTTGGTCTAATTCTCATATGGAGGGGCTCAGAGCGATGCCGGCGGGCGCACGTGTGACCCCGGGGAACATGCTTTTTTTGCCGCAGGGAGTAGGTGTTTAGCATCGAACAAGAGCAGGAGACATGAAGTGCAGATACAAACCCTTAAGAGACACCATGGAAACATATTCAGCAGAAAGGTAAAAACATGGAAAAACATGCTGATGTTTGCTGGCACACTATGGTTTCAGCGCATTACCCGTTCTCCAGGCCGTTGAGGGTGGAGAGTGTGTTGAAGAGCACGTAGAGCAAGCCGTGGTCCAGCAGGATGTCGGCCAGCTTCGGGCAGGCGTTGAGCAGCTGCAACAGCAGACACAGGCCGTTGTGCACCAGCGAGTTCTCATACAGACAGTTCTCCAGCAGACCCAGCACTGGGATGATGCAGCGCCGCCGGAACGGAGAGATGCTCTCCATATCCTCCAGATCCACACTAGAGAACAGGGATTGACGGTTATTCACCAGGGCGCTGTTGGGTGAAGCTTCATTTAGGAATCATACAGGAGATTCTCCAATGGGCTTCCTGTCATTTATATTTTTCCCCTGCTAGAAATATATGTGTACTTATCTATAATACTTTTTAGCATTAATAATATACTATTATAATATAATTTAATTTTTTTTATATATATATATATATATATATATATATATATTTTTTTTTATTTTTTTTTATATATTTTAATTTTAGGTAATGTTTTAATCTAATTTTTAATATATCTATTTCGTTTTTATTCAATTTTATTTCAGTAGTAAATTTATCCATTTGAGTTCTTTTAATACATTTTATTTCAGTTAATTGCAACAACATTAATTCATTTTAATACATTTATAATTAACATTTCTTTTATGTTTTAATTTTTATAATGTTTTATATATGTATATATATAAAATAATGAAATAAATATTTATTTATTTTAGTTAATGGCAACATTATTAAAAAAATGTATATAAAGACACACTTAATAGAATTGTAATAATTTATTATTACATAATATTACATATATACACCTTTATAATGTTTTAATAAAAAAAAAAATAGTAATTACATTAATTTTCAGTAAAAATAAATAAAACATTGACAGCCAATATGACTAACTGAAATAAGCTTTTTTTAAACAAATTATTTAAATAGTTTAATAATTAATAATAATACTTCATATCATATATATTATAACGTATAGTTGAATAATAATATTTTGAACAAAAATAAACAAACATGTTTAGCCAATACGTTTTCTCAATTCACCCTCCATCAGCATGTGACAATAAGCTACATTTCCAAACATGCTTTATGAGCCCTTAAACCCATCTTCTCTCACACACTCACTCTTCGTCGAGGCCCACCGGTCGGCCGCACAGCATCTCCAGGAAACACTCCAGCAGCCCCTGAGAGCCCTGGTGCAGGAACAGCTGATTGGCCAGCAGAGAGAACCCGTGATTCTTCAGGAACTTCTCCTTCTGCTCTTTCTGAGCGCGGCTGAAGTAAGCGTCCAGCAGCTGCACGAACAAGTGAAGGTGTAAAGGTGATGTAAAAACTTGTTTATTTGTCAACTACTGCGAGCCGAGCTGAGCGCGAGCGCACCTTCATGACGCCCTGCTGGATGAGAGGAGACGGGTGGTTGACCAGGACCAGCAGAGCCTCGGGCGCGATCAGTGCGTCCATCACGTCCTCCAGCAGGACGTCCGGCAGCAGAAGCAGCACTCCTCTCAGCAGATCGTACAGCCCGCAGCAGATCACAACCAGACAGTCTTCTGCACTCGACCTGAACACACACGGCACACAACACACATCAGAACCACCTCTGTGAACACACACACACACACCACCTCGGTGAACCGCAGGAACAGCCTGTTAATCAAAACACTCACAAAAACTAGCCGTTATACGAGATATTGGTCATAATGATAAATAAAAACTAAATGAATATTTGATGTGCATCATTGTTAGAAAAAACTAATTAATGACAGAGAGAGACAGAGAAAGGGAGGGAGAGAGAAAGAGTGAGTGAGAGACAGAGAAAGAGAGAGGGAGAGAAAGACAGAGAAAGAGAGAGGGAGAGATAGAGAGAGTGTGAGAAAGAGGGAGGGAGAGATATAGAGAGAAAGAGTGAGTGACAGAAAGAGGGAGAGAAAGAGAGAGAGAGGGAGAGATAGAGGGAGGGAGAGAGAGAAAGAGAGAAATAGAGAGAGAACTTTTTTTAATAGAAATACTATTGAAATATTGGAGGAATGAATCAAAACACATTATTTGGTCACAAAAACTAGGAGATATTGGCCATAATGATAAACAAAAAGGAAATCAATATTTAATGTGCATCGTTGTTAGAAAAGACAAATTAATGACAGCTCTAATAAAAGCGCATCTGTAATTCATGTGTGTTTTGAGGTTCAGATCTCGTAGTTAAAAGTGAGCGATTTTAATGAGTTTACTGATTAAAGATGAACAGCAGTGACGAAGACGGGACGCAATTACCCAGAAACCATTGAATAAAGGAAACGTTTTCTGAGAGCATTAAAGAGATGATGCAACTTACAAAAGAAATCATTCATCTCCAAAACACACTGGCATAAATTAGCATAATTAAAGAGCGCTTATTAATGGCGTGTGATTTTAAGAGCTCTCTGGATACATTACACACCTCTGGATTTCTAGGGATGTCCTATTGTCAAAATTATTTAAAACTACGCATTTTGCAGTTTTAATCACGTCCTTTTATACTTGTGCATTTGACAGATGCTTTTATCCAAACGTATGCATCTAATCAGCTCATGAATTCCCTGGGAATCGAACCCATAACCTTGTTGTTGCTTGCGCTTACAGAAATCCATACATTAGAAATACCTATAAATGGATTTAAGTGACCGAATATGATTTTAGGCATCTGTCATTTAAATCATATTAACAAGGAAATTAATTTGAGAGGCACATTTGAATGATGTGCGGTTATAAATCTCATCAGACTCTTATCAAAAGCACCATACGGTCATTATTTTTTATTTTAAATGATCTCATTATATGAGATTATTTAAAAAGCCTTTTTCCAGAAATGGAACCACATCATTATTGTTAAATAAAAATAAACACAAATAAAACAGAAAAGAAATAAAATAAACATTAGCTGAAACATTTCTCATTTTCTTTTAGTATACTAAAATAACATTTAAAAATAATAATATTTCAATGATACTAAAATAACAATGAATTATCATGACAATCATAAACACAAAAAATAAAAATGACATTTTTTAAATAAATCGTTACTTTACACGTTGATTGATCATAAATACTAATTACTAAATGCATGTTATAAATCTTAAAATGACCAATTCATAAATCAGTGTTTCATTTAAAGGAAGTGAAGTCATAATGTTTCACGGGATCTTCTAGTGATGATGTATGCAGGACTCATCCAATCACTCGCTCTGCTTAAGCCCCGCCCCCGGATGCGTCTGTGAGCCACGCCCACATCTTAACATCCAATCAGCAGCTCCAGCCTTACGTTTTCTCTTTTTTTGATTATCCATTATACAATGCTTCCTTTTAATCAAGGTCACACTGATGCAGATTAGTGATTGAAAACGGTTATAAAGTAATACCTGTCATTGCTGGAGTCCGGCTTGCTGTGTCGGTCATAACCGGGAGAGTACGTGTAGCTCTCCCAGTCGTCCGGGGGGGCGGCGCGGTCGGTGACGGTGGGCCAGCGCGCGAGAGTCAGAGAGCCGTTCTGCGCGGGAAAGGCCAAACCCAGACTGGCCAGGTTACTGTGGCTCCTCTGGAAGGACTGGATTCCCTTCAGGCTGTCGGGTCGGCGCGGCGCTTCCTCGCTGGCCCAGTCGAAATGGTCCTCTGACTCCACCGGGCTTCCCGCCGGCCCGTCCTGCTCCTCCTCGACGCTGATGGAGGGCGTGCGGTTTCCCACGCCGCCGCCCTCCTCAGCGTCACAAACGGTCTTGGCCGACTCGCAGCTGCTGAGGAGCGTCTCTTCTCCGGCGCGCTTCAGGGTCTCCGTGCTTCCCAGGGCCGCCCCGTCCTCAGGCTCGGAGGTGCTGTGCGACCGGCGGGGCGTCAGGGCGGGAGAAGCGTGCGGAGAGGGACCCGTGCTTGGAGGACGCAGCGCCAGATCTTCATCTCCATGCTCGGGGGAGGAAGTGTGGCGAACTGTGGGACAAGAAAGAACTCCATCTCTCTGTACAGCCAATAACAAGTCTCACATGCGTGTTTTTACAGCATTATCACTTGCTCTTCATTCACAAAGCGTGATTATTTACACCAAACAAATAACAATGGACAAACATGTTTTAATTGCTATAGACACACACACACAATTATAATGACGGCATGTGCAGAGGAGGAGGAGGGAGGGATTACATAGAAACACAACACGGGAGACTCATGGGAGATGCGTACGGATATCTATCAACTAAGGCGATAAATTGATGGCAAAAAGAAACGAGCACAAAAATGACATCCGTGAATGGATAACAGATCTACAAACCAAAAAACACTCATTATAATCCCTCGCGCGCATGACATCTCATCTGCGCAATACACACAATCTTCTGTCCACTGTTGTTTTTGCTCGCGCGAAGACTTTAATTTATGTCGATGAACACGTGACATGAATGAGTGAGGGCGTGGGCTCCGAGTGCTCCAACACCTGTAAGCTGCTCGTATCTCAAATATTTACTCCTATCTCAAAGCAAAAATTAGCTTGACGGCTTGCTCGTATGTCAGGACGCTCGTATGTCAGGACGCTCGTATGTCAGGACGCTCGTATGTCAGGACGCTCGTATGTCAGGACGCTCGTATGTCAGGACGCTCGTATGTCAGGACGCTCGTATGTCAGGACGCTCGTATCTCAAGGCATTACTATAATCGCACAGCTCTATATATAAAGTTGGATGAATCGTAGATCTAACTTCCCTATAATATATACACAGTACACTCATGTAAAGCAGTATTCACACTATACAGCATTTATTATCTGCTTGATGTTTATATCATTGCAAAATGTAACTATATTATTACTATACATGTCCAACTTCCTCTTTACACATACAGTATTCTTGCATAGGATGAGATGTATAACAAACTGCAAATGCTTGAGTGTTTGTCATTGCAAAAATGATCGCACAGCTAAATAGTTTATCCAACTTTTCACACAAACACACATATATAGTGTATATTAAACCTCAACTACTTTATACCGTTGAAAAATATAACTATATCATACAGATGTATAAAGTTAGATATATAGTATATAATATATAGCTGCAAATCTAAACTGCATGATTGCTTGTATTGTCGTAAATTGTAGACTATGATATCGATTGCTGAATGTGATTATAAGGCATGATTTTACAAACAATAATATCATCATTTTCTGTAAAGCTACTTTGAAACAATGTGTATTGTGTAAATAAATGAGACTTTGACTTGACAAACTTGACATTCTCATGAATAACTGCATTTTCATCAGTGAACGGTTGAGAGGTAATGATTTCAGGTCTGTGCTTTAATGTGCCTGGAGGTGGCGCTGACCTCTGGGTTTGGGGGAAGCGTTGGCATCAGCGGGCATGTCGGTGAAGACGGTGGGAGAGAGTGAAAACACAGAGCTGCAGGCCGACTTCCCTCCACTGCCGGAGTGCCGCAGGAACATCATGGACTGAACCTTCTCCTGGTACAGCTTACCATCTGACAACAACAACAACAACAACAACAACAACAACAACAACACGCATGAGCTACATGTGCTTCCTGCCATCTCACAGAGATTAGTAATGAGAGAGAGCTGTAAGCTTGATGCTAGACTAGAGCTGCAGTAAAATAGAAATAGGAGCGGTTATATTTAATGGTTAGAAACGACATCTGATTTAAATTAGAAGATCAGACAACAGAAATATCATGTTTAATTTAAATCAGATGTCGTTTCTAACCATTAAATATAACCGCTCCTATTTCTATTTGATTGCACCTGTAGTCTAACATCGAGCTTACAGCTCTTTTATCGTTCTTATAAATAATGTTTAGTTATATATATATATATATATATATATATGTATAAAATACAATAAAAATATATACACATTTTATTTATTATAATTCAATTTTATATATATACACCACATATTTTATATAAATTTCATATGTATATATATTTAATTATATATAATCATATATAATTACAATTAAACAAACAAACAAACAAACAAACATACATATATACACATATATATATATATATATCCACACACATATACACATTTTATTGTATTCAATTATATATCATCACATATTATATATCATAAAAAATATATAAAAATTAAATTACAATACTAGCTAGTTATATTTGCACTAATTCTTTTTTTTTTACGTTAATGCATTTATCAGCTGCTTTTATCATCGCATTCAAGAAACACATTGACATTCTAATCAGTTCTTGCTTTCCCTGGGAATCGAACCCATGACCTTGATGTTGCAAGCGCTGCTCTCTACTGTTTGAGACACAGGAATGTTTTTTGACACATAAACATTTAAATGTTGGCTAACTAATGAGTTTATGGTCACTTAATGGCTTTTCTGAGGAAAATGTAACAATGAAAAAAAAAAATATATATATAAATGCAATAATGTATAAATCCAACTTCCAACTTAATGTATAAATAAATCAAAACAACTTATTTTTTTAGTTTTAGTCACTTGCATTTAGTTTTAGTCACTTGAATTGTTTTGTTTAATAACAATTCTCAGAAAAATTAAGATTAAGGTTAAAAGGGAGAGCTGAAAATGATACTTTCTCATCTAAAACCTGTATATTTTTATCATCTTCTGTGAATCACGAGGCAGAAGCAGCTTTTGCTAATCGTCTTCTTTTGTGCCATAGAAGAAACTGAGTAAATGTTGCTCATCGTTTTCCTTTAATGACGGGTTTTCTCCACGTTTGCTCACCGATGTGCAGAGAGAAGTAGAAGCTGGTGGGCGTGTGGCACACGTAAGTGTTGGTGGGGGGGTGAACGGCCAGCAGGAAGTTGTAGACCAGCCGCAGCAGGTCCAGGTCCGGAGGAGACCCCAAAACCTCCTGGATGACTTTGACAAACGAGAGGCAGACGTCCTGCGGGATGGAGGTCAGGTACTCGTCCCGATGCTCCTGTGGAACAACAATGATGACGCACTGAAACATGATCGCTCTACTTTGCATACTGAACATCCATTGGTTGTTTGTTTACTGATATTTGACCATAGTTTGATTTTTTTTACCGATGGACAAAATTATTTATTAGCTGTAAAACGGAAACTGAAAATAAAGTTGATTTTAAAGCCAGTTAATCAAATTTAATTAATCATCAATCAACTGTGTCGTATTTACATTTAAGACTTCATAGTAATATTAAAAACATCATAAATAATCATCGAGTCTATTATTAAATATTATGTTTATTAATATTTGGTATTGCAAATACTACTACTAATAATAACTTATTATTAAACCATTATAATAAACAAATAACAATTAGGTAAAAGAATCAACATCATAGGAACAGTATTATTATACCCATTATAATAATACATATACATATTTGTTGTTATTATTGAAGCCTAATAATAAATTACAAACATAAATAATCATTATTATTATTAAGTCTATTAAAGTAATACATTTTTATTAATATTTGGTATTATAAACAACAACAACAACAAGTATTATTATTAAAGCCATTAGGATAATGAATATAATAAACAAACAACAAGGAATAAGTAACAATAGTTATTTTATTATTATTAAATGCATTACAATGCATATTAATATTTAAACTGTAGCAATATTATTAATAATACAAATTTTGTTTATTACAGTAATTATTATTGTTTTTACGTTCAGCAAAGACACATGAATATGATCTATATTCAGCATATTAATTACATACACTCATGCATTTATCAGCTGCTTTTATCATCATTCAAGAAATACATTGACATTCTAATCAGTTCTTGCTTTCCCTGGGAATCGAACCCATGACCTTGATGTTGCAAGCGCTGCTCTCTACTGTTAGACACACAGGAAAGCTTGTTGCATAAAAGAATGTATACACAACAATAAGACTCGTATATAATATAATAATTTATAAAATCTCAAGTTATTTGATCTGGCTAATGAACGAGTCTATGGATAAATTTGTCATGTTTACAAGCAGTGATGTCACGTTTATTGACGTGTTTCCGCAGTTTGAGACATTTCATTTTTCAGTAAATCCTTTCTTATCAAAAGTGACAAAGCTTATTGCGGATGATAAAACGTTTTTGGCCAAAACAGAAAATTCTCTTTCCTGTGTGTCTAACAGGAGAAAGTGGCGCTTGCAACATCAAGGTCATGGGTTTGATTCCCAGGGAAAGCAAGAACTGATTAGAATGTCAATGTGATTCTTGAATGCGATGATAAAAGCAGCTGATAAATGCAGGAATATAAATGCATCACTAGATGATTCTCACAGACAGCAACTCTCATGAACAAATGTCCAAGACTAGAATCTAAACCTGCTTGCCCTCCATTAACCTCACGTGTGTGTTCGTGTGTAAGCGTCTCACCTGAAGCACCTGGCAGGCCAGCAGGAAGCGATGAACCACCTGCGCCTTTAGAAGCTGTCGAATGTTGAACATCTGCTGAGGATGACGCACTCTGATGAGGATCTCTAAAGCGGCCAACAGCGTCTCCCACACGCCACACTATCACACACACACACATAAATTGCAATGAGCTCTACATAAAAACAGCCTAACTCTATGGTGTGTTCTCATTTAGATGCGAGTGTGAACCTGCGCTTTGGCCCATATCTTCCAGTCCAGCAGTATTTCAGAGAGCAGTCTGAGATCTTGCACCACCACAGAGGATTCAGCATCCAGATGAAACTGGCCGTCTTCTCCAGCCGTCAGGATCGAGCCGCTACAGCAGCCGTCCAGCAGCGTCTATCACAACACACACACACACACACAGACACACACAGACATGAGGACCAATCTAATCCAGTGATGCGTTTCAGAGGACAACAAGAACACACTGAGAGAGCGACAAAACAGCCTCAGTGTCAGCCTGCAATACCGCTGAAAACCAGCAGGGGTCAATATGACACACACACACACACACACCTACACAAACACCTACACAAACACACGCACCTACACAAACACCTACACAAACACACGCACCTACACAAACACACGCACCTACACAAACACCTACACAAACACACACACACACACACAGAGACACACACCTACACAGACACACACACCTACACAAACACACACACCTACACAAACACATACACACATCGGAGAAAACCAGCAGGGGGCGCTGTTCAATATGACACACACACAAAAACCTACACAAACACACGCACATACACAAACACACACACCTACACAAAAACACACACCTACACAAACACACACACCTACACAAACACACACACACAAAAACCTACACAAACACACACACACACCTACACAAACACCTACACAAACACACGCACCTACACACGCACCTACACAAACACACGCACCTACACAAACACCTACACAAACACGCACCTACACAAACACCTACACAAACACACGCACCTACACAAACACACGCACATACACAAACACCTACACAAACACACACACACACACACACACACACAGAGACACACACCTACACAGACACCTACACAGACACACACACCTACACAAACACACACACACACATCGGAGAAAACCAGCAGGGGGCGCTGTTCAATATGACACACACACAAAAACCTACACAAACACACGCACATACACAAACACACACACCTACACAAACACACACACACAAAAACCTACACAAACACACACCTACACAAACACACGCACCTACACAAAAACACACACCTACACAAAAACACACACACACACACACACACTGGTGAAAACCAGCAGGGGGCGTTCAATATGACACACACGCACCTACACAAACACACACACCTACACAAAAACACACACACCTACAAAAAAACCTACACAGACACACACACCTACACAGACACACACACCTACACAGACACACACACCTACACAGACACACACACCTACACAAACACACACACCGGTGAAAACCAGCAGAGGGCGCTGTTCAATATGACACACACACACAAACCTACACAAACACACACACCTACACAAACACACACACACCTACACAAACACACACCGGTGAAAACCAGCAGGGGGCGCTGTTCAATATGACACACACACAAAAACCTACACAAACACACGCACATACACAAACACACACACCTACACAAAAACACACACCTACACAAACACACACACACACAAAAACCTACACAAACACACACACACAAAAACCTACACAAACAAACACACCTACAAAAACACCAACACAAAAACACACACCTACACAAACACACACACCGGTGAAAACCAGCAGGGAGCGCTGTTCAATATGACACACACACACACACACACACACACACCCACCCACATACACAAACATACAGACCCAAACACCGGCAAAAACCGGTGCGCTGTTCAATGACAAACACACCTACACAAACACCAACACACAACTACACAAACTTACATAAACACACACACAGTTTAATAATGTATTGGTTGCAGTTTATAAGGATCCAGTATTTTTATGATATTTAAAAAAAAAATTTTATTTATTTATTTTTCAATTACAGTTATTTTTAGGAAACGTATGATCAAATAAGTAAACTGACTCTAACACCAGCTCTAATTGATTTTTATCTTTAATTGATTACATACAACTGATGTGCTACAGCTCACCTTCAGAATGTGGTATCCCACAATGCACTTGGGCTTGATGAGAACCTGGTGAATCATGGAGTAACCGTGGTAACACTCCATCTCATGCGTGCGATGCTGATTGTTCTTGACCAGAGACAGAAGCAGCTGCAGCGCCAGAGCTTGAGTTCTCTCACAGTCGCTCAACTCCACCACCTGCAGAGAGAGAGAGAGAGAGAGAGAGAGACAGAGAGACACAGAGAGAGAGACATAGACACAGAGACAAAGAGAGAGAGAGAGACATAGACACAGAGAGAGAGAGACAGAGAGAGAGACATAGACATAGAGACACAGAGAGAGAGAGACATAGACACAGAGACAAAGAGAGAGAGAGAGACATAGACACAGAGAGAGAGAGACAGAGAGAGAGACATAGACATAGAGACACAGAGAGAGAGAGACATAGACACAGAGACAAAGAGAGAGAGAGAGACATAGACACAGAGAGAGAGAGACAGAGAGAGAGACATAGACATAGAGACACAGAGAGAGAGAGACATAGACACAGAGAGAGCGAGACAGAGAGAGAGAGACATAGACACAGAGAGAGAGAGAGAGAGACACAGAGAGAGAGAGAGACACAGTAAAACAGTGTAATATTATATCAGTGTAAAACAGCTGTTTTCTATGTGAATATATAGTAAAGTGTCATTTATTCCTGTGATTAAAGCTGAATTTATTAGATGATAAATACAGTAAAACAGTGTAATATTATATCAGTGTAAAACAGCTGTTTTCTATGTGAATATATAGTAAAGTGTCATTTATTGCTGTGATTAAAGCTGAATTTATTAGATGATAAATACAGTAAAACAGTGTAATATTATATCAGTGTAAAAAGCTGTTTTCTATGTGAATATATAGTAAAGTGTCATTTATTCCTGTGATTAAAGCTGAATTTATTAGATGATAAATACAGTAAAACAGTATAATATTATATCAGTGTAAAACAGCTGTTTTCTATGTGAATATATAGTAAAGTGTCATTTATTGCTGTGATTAAAGCTGAATTTATTAGATGATAAATACAGTAAAACAGTGTAATATTATATCAGTGTAAAACAGCTGTTTTCTATGTGAATATATAGTAAAGTGTCATTTATTGCTGTGATTAAAGCTGAATTTATTAGATGATAAATACAGTAAAACAGTGTAATATTATATCAGTGTAAAACAGCTGTTTTCTATGTGAATATATAGTAGTCATTTATTCCTGTGATTAAAGCTGAATTTATTAGATGATAAATACAGTAAAACAGTGTAATATTATATCAGTGTAAAACAGCTGTTTTCTATGTGAATATATAGTAAAGTGTCATTTATTCCTGTGATTAAAGCTGAATTTATTAGATGATAAATACAGTAAAACAGTGTAATATTATATCAGTGTAAAACAGCTGTTTTCTATGTGAATATATAGTAAAGTGTAATTTATTCCTGTGATTAAAGCTGAATTTATTAGATGATAAATACAGTAAAACAGAGTAATATTATATCAATGTAAAACAGCTGTTTTCTATGTGAATATATAGTAAAGTGTCATTTATTCCTGTGATTAAAGCTGAATTTATTAGATGATAAATACAGTAAAACAGTGTAATATTATATCAGTGTAAAACAGCTGTTTTCTATGTGAATATATAGTAAAGAGTCATTTATTCCTGTGATTAAAGCTGAATTTATTAGATGATAAATACAGTAAAACAGTGTAATATTATATCAGTGTAAAACAGCTGTTTTCTATGTGAATATATAGTAAAGTGTCATTTATTGCTGTGATTAAAGCTGAATTTATTAGATGATAAATACAGTAAAACAGTGTAATATTATATCAGTGTAAAACAGCTGTTTTCTATGTGAATATATAGTAAAGTGTCATTTATTGCTGTGATTAAAGCTGAATTTATTAGATGATAAATACAGTAAAACAGTGTAATATTATATCAGTGTAAAACAGCTGTTTTCTATGTGAATATATAGTAAAGTGTCATTTATTCCTGTGATTAAAGCTGAATTTATTAGATGATAAATACAGTAAAACAGTGTAATATTATATCAGCGTAAAACATCTGTTTTCTATGTGAATATATAGTAAAGTGTCATTTATTCCTGTGATTAAAGCTGAATTTATTAGATGATAAATACAGTAAAACAGTGTAATATTATATCAGTGTAAAACAGCTGTTTTCTATGTGAATATATAGTAAAGTGTCATTTATTCCTGTGATTAAAGCTGAATTTATATGTTTTTTTATAAGATCAATGATTTTATTAGTTTTAAAAAAATAGTAATATTTGCTTTGTGTTTCTTTCAGTCTCACAGTCTGTCATGATAATAAAAATAGTAACACAAAGCAAGGCTTTAAAGTGATATTCGAGAGACATCTGAAGAAAAACGTGAAGGAATATCGCGAACAAGAAAATAATATGCCGACCTAAAGCCAATTTTACGAAAGAAACAACATACTACTGGTAGATTACCAGCAAAAAATGTGCATCGGAATATGAATGAAACACTGAAGATAGCGTCGCTACACAGCAGAACCCTTGTAACAGAGTTTTTGTGAATCACCAAGAACGTCAGAAAACATCTGATCAGTTTCTGTGCCGCAAACAGAAATGCAGTGACATAAGAACTCATTCCATTCATTCCTGCTGTCTATCAGTGACGAGCACAAACACGCACCCGTGCAAACAGGAAGACAAACGAGCCGGTGCCGCCGATCTTGTGCAGGACGCTGTGCAGACTGACAGCTTTGCAGGGCATCATGGTCCGGAGGAAAGGAGGCTCCAGGACGGGACTCTGGACCTCTTTGGCACTGAAGGGCCGCTGGGAAACCATCGCTGGCTTGGCCTGGCCCTTCAGACGGATCACTGGCTCATATATGGTGTACAGAGACGGCGTGCTGGGGGCGTAAACCACAGCTAAACTCTCCTGTGAAAACACAAACACACACATGTTCAGATAAAAGCAGATGTATAGCTATACGTTTAAAGCTCTTCAAGACATCATGGTATTTTTGCTTTGAAATACGAGTAAATATTTGAGATACAAGCAGTTTACAGTCGCCGACGCTCCGAGTGCTCGAGCGTCGGTGTGTGTGTGTGTGTCTCTATAGCAATTAAAAACATGTTTTTCCATAATTATTAGCACCAATAAGGGAGTTTTTTAGAGGTCCGGAACAGATAAAAAAATTTCTGTTATTTCTCATGGGGAAAAAATGATTTGAGATACGAGCAACTCGAGTTACGAGCTCAACTCAACTCAAGGTATTACTGTAGTTGATTTCATATTTTTTTATATAAAAGAGTTCAATGCAGCATGTTGTTGAAAATTACATCTAAGTTATGAAACATTTCCAATGTCTTAAACTGCGCTTCATTTTCTTTATACAAAAACTGGAATTAGAAGTTAATTATCCATGAGAAATTAAGTTTTGTGTTCAACTGATAGTAATTACCGTGCAAGTAAAGCATTAGCATACGAACACCTGGAACAGCATGCAAAAAAAAAAAAATCACTGCTAATTTAGATGCCAGTGGGTAAAACCTCACAGGAAGAAACATTTAATCAAGCAGAAATTATGTACAAATAGACAAACAATGCTGAGAGAAATAAACAAGCAACTTTCACATATATTTGCATAAATGCCTTCTAGTGAAATTGACATTCGGAGGAAAAAAAGCTGTACAGTAATGCCTTGAGATACGAGCATAATCCGTTCCAGGACGAGCTCGTGACTCGAATTGCTCGTATCTCAAATAATTTCCCCCATAAGAAATAAAAGAGGGAAGGCGGGGGAATCATCCGTTCATCGATACAGTAGCAGTTAATGGCGGCATGTGAGGAGGAGGAAGGGATTATGTAGATAACACAAACACAATACAGAAGTGTAGTGTTTGTTCCCGTGTTGTGTATTGATAGACTCAGAAGCTCATATTGATTATTATTGAACACTCATAACTCGTGCTGCTCCCAGCTTAATACTGGTGAATCCCTCGTTGCCCCCGGTAACCCCCGCTGTAAAACCAAGCTGCCTCTAGTGGAGATCATATGCAATTACACCATAAATGAGGCATCGTCTGTAAGCTGCTTGTATCTCAAATCTTTACTCGTATCTCAAAGCAAACATTGCTCGAAGGCTTGCTCGTATCTCAAATCTTTACTCGTATCTCAAAGCAAACATTGCTCGAAGGCTTGCTCGTATCTCAAATCTTTACTCGTATCTCAAAGCAAACATTGCTCGAAGGCTTGCTCGTATCTCAAATCTTTACTCGTATCTCAAAGCAAACATTGCTCGAAGGCTTGCTCGTATCTCAAATCTTTACTCGTATCTCAAAGCAAACATTGCTCGAAGGCTTGATCGTATCTCAAATATTTACTCGTATCTCAAAGCAAACATTGCTCGAAGGCTTGCTCGTATCTCGGAACACTCGTATGTCGGGACGCTCGTATCTCAAGGTATTACTGTTTTCACGTTCACAGGCTTACAATAAGAGGCGTGATGTCGACGTCTGTATTCCTCATGAGGAGTTCTCGAATCTGCTCACACTGAAGACCCTCCTGCGTCACAAACTTGGACAGTGTCTCATGGGGCTTGCCGTACTTGCAGGGCATGATGGAGGTGAGGTCCGGGCCACTGGCATACAGGTAAAACGCCTCCGCAGTGTCAATTCTGGAGCCTAAAACAAGCAAAAACCAGTTTACTGCTTCTGCGCTGAACTCCCAGCATGCATTTTCAATTGAGGTAAAAGACAGAGGTAGGTAGAAAGCAGTCTATTACTTTATATTGTTATATTTGTGCATATAAATTAAGTGATTAATATTGGATATTTGTAATTGTCTATAGTCATCAAAACACTTTAAATGAAGGTTTAATTTGTCGACATCAGTTAACAACATTAGGCAAGATGAACAGTTATTAGTCTTAGTAAATGTTGAAATTAATATTAACTAATCCATTATCAAACTTTAAAGTTGTATCTGTAACAATAGCTAATGCACTTTGAACTAACTTGAACAAACTATTTTATTTCTATTTTCTAACATACATATACGTGTGTGTGTGTTTATATGCGTGTATATATATATATATATATATATATATATATATATACACACACACACATATATATACACACACACACACTAATAATATATATATTATTATTTATATGTATATATATATATATATATATATATATATATAAAAATAATAATAATATTCAAAAACTGATGCAAAAAGTTACGTTTTATTGCGTAAATCTAAGTTATGTAAAGTCTCAACCATAAGATACAAGAAAGATAAGATAAAGTGTGGTAGATGAGTCTGAAACACCAGCGGTGACCTAAAGACAAATAAACACAGAAAACAGGACGATCTATCCGCTTTAGAGTTTCACAGGTTGGGAAAAGCTGGATTGAGGTCATTCATGAGCGATTAGAAGCAACTGAATTGCTATTCTGTTAAAAAGGCTTGTTGTGTGGAGAGAATGTGGAGAATTTGTGGCTCACGCACAGAAACTACCAGCAGCAGAAGATCCCGCGTTACCAACAACATCCCAGACTTTCAGATTGCAAACAAATAATTTTAAATTAAACAGCTCACACAATGACATTTTTAACATGAGTCAGTGCATTAGCCAACGCAACCTAATAACAAGCAATTCATTTATTAAACTTTCTCAGTGTTAATAAAAAAAAATGCAATTCTCATGAATTGAGAAATTTAATTTTTCCTCGAGCTTTTGACATAAGAGTTGCTCAAACTGTAAGAACATCCTGTAAGTTTCAGAACTGTTTCATTACAAGACCGGACGGAAAATAACATTTCCTTTGAACTGTTATTCGAAGTTATTGTTATTTATTATTATTATTATTTAATGTTTCAGGATCCGAACGCTGAAACATGGCGATTTATTTTCAGCAACATGAATGTTTCAGTAGAACATTGTTTGTTTGAAACTTAACTTAACACTTAATATTCATCAATTGCATTAATTCGCCTGCTCTTTTAAGGCTGCTGTTCAGCCAAACAAACTTTGTTTATAATGTTTTCATGTGACCACTGTAAAGCTGCTTTGAAACAATCTGTATTGTAAAAAGCGCAATATAAATAAAGGTGACTTGACTTGTGTGACGGCCTCTGCTGTAGGCCTTGGTTACTGCAGCTTGTGGGTTTCCATCAATTAGCAGCTGATCGTTAACACCTGTGTCCAGTACTTCCTGTGCTCTTTAAGAGAGACTGAGGAATTGGAAGTGGAGAGACTGGAGGAGACTGAGGAAATCTGGAGACTGCAAAGTCGCCCTTTGTTTGCTTGGACTTGGTTATGTTTTGTTTGATTGCGTTCCACCTTCATCTCTCAACATTATATTACACTTTCAACCATACACCTTGCTTTACATGTTGACATTACTGATGGTTTCAGAAATACAGTTATTTTCTTAAATTATGTTTTCAATGATTTAATGTTATCTTAATTTAGTAATAAACATCTTTTTTTTAGCTTAAATATTCGGTTTGCATGTGTCCCTTGTTTTTGTTGCATCCCTTGAACCAGGGGTGGTAACACTTGTTTGTATTCGGCTCATTTCACTGTGGATTCTTTGGTAAATCAGTTGCAATTTCGGCGCAGAATTGCAAACATCATTGATGTTAATTCGAACACCTGATCTGTGATTTCTGACGTACACTCAGATGTTCTTTGTTTATACGTCAGTAAATCAATCCAGTGACTAAACGCTCAACTTCACATCGTTTCCCTGAGTAGGGAGAAAATAATTTGTGATTAAACTATATATAGAAAGCGATCAAAGAACGACAATCCCTGCAGCTGTCAATCAAAAAGCGCGAGTTTATCAGTGACTGAGTTCTGGAATCTCGCCAAAACAGTCAACGAATCTCTTATTTACATTGTGTTTGTACTGATAGTTATGATGAAAGCATTCGTGAGAAATGTTCACCACTGCAACCTTTCATGCCACAATCTGAATATAATGCTACAATCAACACTTTTCACAAGTAGTTTGAGAGCTGGAATAGTAAAAAGTCCCACATGTAATCCTCAGCTGTTTCAATATGCAAAGCTGTCAGCCAATCACATCAGCTCACATTTGCATAGACACGTCCCTTCAAACAGCGTTCAGATCACATACTCCAAACACGCAACAACAAGCTTAAAAAACTCCCAAATAGAATCGCTTTATGAAGGAGAAGGTCTTACAGGAACTGACTTCATACCATTAAAGAGCATCAGCGTGCCCATATCCCAGCATGCACTGGGGCTGGACGGCTCCTCTGAGGGGTGCTGGCAGTGTCCAAGCATACAGTAGGTCTTATTACTGTCCGATGACAGACTAGACTTCCTGGGCAGAGTGAAATCTAGCGAGACGTCACACTTCCTGTACGTGGCAAAGGAAGGGTGGATTACAACAGTGTAGCTTTATTAAATGAAAGAGAATTGAAGTCTGCATTCCTAAATAATAAAATGTCATATTTGGCTGAACTATCCCTTTAATTGCAAGCAGGGACTCACCTAATGCCACAAACCCAGAGGGTGAGCAGACCGTGAACGCTCTTCTTGCCCTCGGGCTGCTGGGTGTACGTGAGGGCCAAGTGCTGCCACCTGCCCGCCGGCAGCACGCCGTCTCCAGACTCCGCCTGGGCCAGAAGACCCGCCTTCATCTCATCGTTGGGATCAATGCAGGTCCTGAATTCACAAATAAACAGTCACTTTTTTTCACTCTTTGTTCTGGACTATATGTGCTCGTTGTATGCGCTTGCACATTTAGTACTTTTTGGCTCGTTTGCATGTCTTTGGTCCATGTTGAGTTTATGTTTTATTCGAACCACACCAGAGTTTGTTTGGAAGCAGATCTTTTCACACTTATTTAAATGAACAGCGCTAACAGAGCAATCGCACCAGAGTTGGTTTAATCAAACCAAACATGCAAAGTGTGACACCCTTAAACATGTTGGAAATCAAAAGACAGAAAATGAAAGGTGCATGTAATTGCATGTAAGCATTTTGAAGGCGATTTCATCCTTGCAATGCATTAAAAGTATTCATTTTATCAGTTCATTCACTCCCATCATTGCTAGCACATTGCTAGCACTAGCACTTTTTCCAACATGTAAAAAACGATTAACGTTGTCAGGGTTCGGTCAGTTTGGGGTTTTATGACAGAGCTCTGACACTACTGTATTGTTGTGTCTTCCTGTGAGCTCTCCTGTCTGTCACGTGTGCAGGGCGTGGTGTTCGGATCTCGGCACTTCGATCTTGTGTCGGGATTCGGACACACATGCTCCGTGTGTTTGTGTTCTGTGTGGGCGCAGGAGACAAGTGTTCTGTGAGTGTGTGCGGTTTCAGGTTCGATTAGGCTGCGCTCTCTCTTGTCCGCGTGTGTCGTTGTGTAGCAAACGGTTCATGTTTACGTCGGCCGCATGCTTTCATGTTACGTCTTGTCTTGTGCAGCTTGTGTTTTCACTGGCTGCTGCTTTCATGTTGTTTTGTGAGTCTCATTGTCTGCGTGTTCATGTCATGTTCTGTGTGAGCACATGGCTCGTCACGTGTGTTTCTTGTGCCATGTGCTCTTCTGTCAATGTGTATTCCCGCCCGTCTTGTTTCCTTGTGTTTGGTTTGATCTGCCCCACCTGTCCTCCCTCATTACCTGCCTTTTTTGTTCCCTATTCATTCTCCCTGTGTTTGCTTTCTGTGCTGGATCCTCGTCTTATCAAGTCAAGTCGAGTCTTGTTGGTTTTTGTTTGTATTTTTGTTTTCATTTTTATTGAATAAAGCCTTTCCTCATCAAATCGAGTCCTCGCATTTCCCTTCACCCCAAAGAACTTTCAGTTTTATACCAGAATGGAGGAACTGAACGTGAGTTTGAAGTGGATTGCATATGATCTACTGCCCTCACTTTTGAGGAGGGTTTTCGGAGGGAAAAACACTTGGTACAACTTTAAAGTTGTTGTCATGTCACGCACCTGAAGGTAAAGGCTCCGGTGGAGATGTTCACCCACACCTGAAGCATCAGAGCCTTAGAGCCCATGGAGAGCACATGGAGGAGAGATCTGTCCGCCTGCTGGTCCGTGACGTGAGCAGGACTTTGCAGGGAATCTGCCAGAGATGCCTCGTCTTCTGCAACACACAGACCGATAATCTGATCAAATATCATCTCGAAGTGTGTGTGTGTGTGTGTGTGGGGGGGGGGGGGGTAGTTTAGTTTGCTCAAACTAAAACTATTACCAAATTTTGTCGGTAATTGAATACAACAAACAAACTGAAGTAATAAAATTAACAAAACATTAGGTAATCAAGGTACCAAGATCTCAGTAGTCGATACAAATACCAAGTTAAACCAAAAGTTCTCTCTTGTATGTTGGTTATTACTGCTAATCGTCGCAGTTTCCGATTCAATTAACGTATTTAAATACGGTTGTCCATCCAGAAACTTTGCAGCATGAAAAATTGAACTTCTGTTCAGATTGTGAATGGGAAATAAACATTACAAGAGCAAAGAGACTTCCTTTACAATCACTAAAGCGTGAGATTCACTTTTCTTTTTCTAAACGTCAGATTAATATTATTATTATTTATTTTTAGTATCGGCTGGTACTGAAGTACCGATATGCTTGAAACAAATATATAAAATATTAAAAAAATATATTTAAAAAAACTAATAAAAAGGACAAAACCATTACCAAAACTACAATTAATTAATAAAAGAAAAAAGGAATTTGGTAATTAAACTCAAACTGAATTAAAATCAAACAAACATGTAAAAACAAACTTATTTTTAATTTTTTTTACTTGCTTTGGCAACTAACAAATAAATCAAACTAAGTTGAAACATTAATTTATGAAACGTAAAAATGTGCGAAAATTGTTTTGTTAAACAAAATGAAAAATGCATTTTAAAATAATTGAATTAGAGCTGAAATAAAACAAGACATATTATATGGAAAATAAATAAAACATTGCATTTGGCAATTAACTGAACATTTTAAAGTACTTACATTTTAAATGAAAAAGTAATACAATTACTAAAACTGAAATAATAAATTAAATAAAAATGTAAATGCTCAAGCGCAAAGCAATATTACTAAAACTGTCTTATAAGCTTATAGAAAGAAAACAAAGGATCTAGAATGATCTTCCTACCCTTCTTCAAAAGGCTGTCGTCCTCCTTTCTCGCTCGCACCCAGACGGAGGCGCTGAAGCCGCTGGCCATGTGAGGCCAGCAGTTCTGCCCCACTAACGGCAGGTGGAGGGGTGCGGCGTGCCAGGGGGACGAGCGCAGATGCCCAGGCCTCAGGTCTGCTTCAGCACGGCCTACGGGTAATTTACCTCTCAAAAGAGAGTTTACTCCACCCTTACCCACAACCGCCCCATGAGGCCTCGTCCCGGGGGAGCAGCTCAAACCAGCGACCCCTGCGCCAGGGATCATGGGAAAGGACATGAAGAAGAGGGGCTCTGTGTCAGAGTTCGCCTCCACGATCTGGAGAACGCCGGCCAACAAGATCTCCTGCAGACGATGAGAGCAAACAGAGATTTGGTGAAGGGTGTTTGCCTACAGGTTGCACAATTTGAAGTTTCATTCAAATCAGAGGCTTTCCTGTGTGTCTAACAGTAGAGAGCAGCGCTTGCAACATCAAGGTCATGGGTTCGATTCCCAGGGAAAGCAAGAACTGATTAGAATGTCAATGTGTTTCTTGAATGCAATGCAAGTCGCTTTGCGATTTGTATATTTAAATATAAAGTTTTGATCCAAAACAAATCAAGCATTAACTAAATGGAGCCATATGAAAAACTGGAAGACTTAATTCTGATTTCTCACTCACTCTCCCTCTCACACACACACTCAGACAGACAGACACACTCACTCAGACAGACAGACAGACACACACATAGACACACAAACACAGACTCACAGTATCACGCAGATAGACACACACACTCACACACACACACACACACAAAAAGACACACACACAAACTACTAAAGGTTTTGATGCAGAGTTGTGTGTGAATGAATGGTGATTGGGCTGCACTTACAGTGGGCGGAGTCTTCTCCAGGAAGAGGCGGGTCAACAGGGCGAGTTCCTCCGCAGTGATCCGGTCTCTCACCATCCACACCAGCAGCTCCATCAGTGCCGTCTGGCACTCTGAGACGCACAATAATAATCATTATTATCATCATTAAGACCTTAACAAAAGCCTATTAAGTGCAGGTCAAACACTAGTGATGTGTGGAGGGGATACTTATATCCATCTATCTATATCTTTTGATCTATCTATCTGTCTAAATAAACAAATAAATATATATTTGATATTTTATTTATTTTGCTTAAGGTTTTGTTTTACTAAGAAAAAAATAAAATAAATTTATAATAATTTATTATATTTATTTATAATAATTTTAATATATATCTACATCTATATATAATTTATTTGTTCTTAGTAAAACAAAACCTTAAGCAAAATAAATAAAAATATTATATATTATTTTTTGCTTAAAGTTTTGTTTTACTAAGCAAAATATATTTAGTAAATAAATTTTGTAAATTGTGTGTATATATATATATATATATATATAAATATATATTTGCAAAAGCGAGAAACTATAGCAACAGGTTTTGTTTTACCAAGCAAAAAAACAAAAGCATAGAAAAAAAGCTCACAACAAAGCATTCAATGACATAATCAGTTATTGATTTTTTTATTGGTTCTCTCGTTTTTGGATGCGTTCATAATTTATTTTTATGACAACATGGCCAAAAACTATGTTTGCACAATTTGGCATGTTTCATTTGATTAAACTCAAATTTGACTCAAATTTTAAAAATGTAAAATAAAAAAAAATTTTAAAAAAAGGGAATTGGAAGAAATATGCATTGATGAAGTTAGAAAGAAATGTACACCTTTATAGGAGGCGTCTGATTGGCTGAGAATGTTCTGAAACCCAGTGAGAATGACTTTCACGCCACCCTGACGAGAGAAAAAGAGCATGATGGATCACATTTCTTCACAGATACAGTAAAGATCGAATCGAGCTGGTCAGAGTATTCAGCCATATCAACATTTTGACAGTGAGTTTCACTCCTCTGGAAATCATTAATAAATCATGTAAAGACCAACATAAATCCTAAAGAACTGTCAAAAATGCAGCAGCAGCAATTTATAAATTAACACAAAAATCTCCGATTGCTGAAAGCTCATCTTGGGTGTTGTCTTTGGTTTCAGGTATACTCTTTCAACTAGTTACAAAAAGGAATAAGATATGTCACATGCATAAATAAATCAGTCTAGCATCAGATAAAGTCTGACCTGCTGGTAGAGCAGCGCTGCATTGTTGTGTTGGCCTTTCACGGCTCCTAACAGGCTCTGCAACACGTGCTTCAAAACCTCCAGGTCTGGAGAGCCGCTGGATAACAGCTGCAGCTCCATCAGGCAGATCTCCGGGAACAGCAGACGGCCGCGGACGGAGCCCTGAGGCACTCCTGCCATTCCCAACGCACATTCCTCCAACACGACTCCAGCCTCCACCTTTATCCCTGCCACAGCAAAGACAGAACACTGACTACATGCGGCGCGTGATGGTGAAGGAATAACTGGTGGTGCAAGAGAGCAAACAGAAGGGCTGAAGCTGCACGAGGCGGATCACTGCGAACTCAGAGCTCCTGCCCCGGGAAGATGAATTAAGCTGATGGAGGTGCCGTGCACTGGAGAACCCGCATGATTTAGCTGTGAACTATCCTGCAGCTCCTACGCAAGCAATCTGGGTGCTTTTTATTAATGAAGTTCTGCCTCGAACACACACACACTCACGCGCACACACACACAAACGCCCAAGCACACTCACACACAAACAGAGAGAGAGAGACACACACACAGAGAGCACTCCCTCACAGACTCTCTCTCTCTCTCTCTCTCTCTCTCACACAGACACACTTCAAGCTTCGTCTTTAATTCTCTTCTTCATGAATATATCAAGTATATCAATATATAAGTATATCAACTGCAGGCCCTCATAGGAAGGTGAGTGAACTTGCAAAATCATGCAAGATCAGTCAAAAGCTGCAGTCACAAGACCCAGCTCAGCGCGGCGGACTTACATCACAGCCGGAGGAAACAATGACACCATTCTCAAGACGAGAGCGCCAGCAACACTACATGTGACTGGACACAGGATCACATCCCGCTTGACCAGACGTCCACTCATCCTACCTGACGCTGACCGGCTGAGACCGGCTATTCAAAGCAATTCCTCCTGCTAACTGCAATTATTTTTCACATTCACTTTAGGATGTTAATGAGCCTTTAAAGCCCATAATACTACACATGCAAGCTTTAGGCTCTGGATAACATGTGCATCCACTCATCTTACAGTCAGTCTGAGGTTTGCAGACTCTCGTGCGAGTATAGAGGGCGGTCGTACCTTCCTCCTGACGGGGGGAGTCTTCAGGGTTGCTCTCACTGTCTGCGTCATAGCCTTCCTCTTCTCCCAGAGGTGCAGCGCCGCTCACCTGAGCTTCCTCCGCCTCCTCGGACAGATCCCCGGCCGGAGGAGCCGCCTCTCCGCTGACCGCAGGCTTCTGAGGAGAGAAACAGCATTACGACACACACGGATGGACTGGAATGATACACATTCACTGAGAAATAACTCAAAATAAAATGGATTCAACATTATTGTAAAGAGCAACACTTTGTTAA
>JAWRVZ010000257.1:240000-305000 GCA_037043235.1 Rhodeus uyekii | reverse complement strand
GTTCATGCCGTTGAGTTTCCACTGGTATATTGTCAAACTGCCCTGTAAGACCCGGAGCGGGAGAGTCTACACGAGACGGACTGCTTTTGCCTTTATTCTCCCTCTTTTTCTTAAGTTTGCAGTCTTTGTTTTTAGATGTGAGTTTCTGGATGACCATCGTCATTAGACGAGAACAGACATCTAGGCCTCCCAGTCTGAAGAACTGCCTCTGAAACACCGGACTGGCCATGTATATCCACCGGCACACTGACCAAACATCGGCAGCCCTCCTTACCTGCTCTTTAGAGGGAAGAGCCACGTTGTCTGGGGAGAGGCAAGGTAGGCGCCCGCCCAATGGTTCACTAGCTGTACTATCATAACCTGACGTGTCTTCAGAGTCATTCGCAGAGTCTCGGTCGGAGTCGGCCTCCTTGCTCACGCATAGGAAGGCGACGCACAGAAAAAGGTTGATCGTGTTTAAATGAGCCTCACCTCGGTTATGTCCTACTGCAGAAAATGTTCCACTTTTGCCCTTTGGGTGAGGACATGCCTCTTTCAAGCCTTCGTAAAACTTAGTGAGGCTCTGTGGGGCGTCACCTGCCTCACGTGAACTCAGTTCCTCGAAAAGCCCGAGGACGGCTTCCCTCTCCTGAGCTTCTGCTCGCTCTAGCTCATGCACGGCAGATTCTGTGTGATGGTGCCACGCTCTCAAGATAAGCGTCTCGAACACTTTTAACACCCATGGACGAGTGCAGTCCAAGTAGATCAACTCTGTGACCTGGTTCAGCCCGTTACAACTCAGGAATAGGTCGCGTACCACCCGGCTAAGTGGGAACACAACATCATATGTTATAAATTCAGTAAACACAGTACAGTAATGCCTTGATATACGAGCATAATCCGTTCCAGGACGAGCTCATAACTCGAGTTGCTCGTATCTCAAATCATTTTTTCCATAAAAAAATACAGAGGGAAAAAATTATCCGTTCCGGCCCTCTAAAAAACTCCCTTATTAGTGCTAATAACAGTGGAAAAACGTTTTTAATTGCTATAGACACACACACACACAATTATAGTATACAGTAGAACCCCGACTTACGAAACGCTCTACGTACGAAAAGTTCGCCGTACGATAAAAGATTTCGGGGTTGTTTTTTTTCGCCCGAGTAACGACAAAATGATCGAGATGCGAAAAACGAAATCCGAGTTTTGTTTTGAAATTCGCGCTGATTTTGGTTCGGGTTGGATGAAGGCTACAGTTTGTCCGGTCAGAACAATGATGTCTCACTCAGGGAATAATCCAAAACTGGTATTTATTAAAGGTGCATAGATCGATAAAACCTCAAGGACTGGCACTAATTCCCTGTATTTCACTCAATAAACTATATACAATCTTCAGCCGATCTATTTTCAGTCACTTCCTGAACTCCGATGGAAAGTTTTGGAATAGTCCATTTCGCACTGAATGACAGGGATGGCTGGAATAGTCCATGTAAGAAGGGGAACACTTTACAATCCTGCTTTCCTATTGGTCAGCATCGCTCCCACCAGCCTCTGCATATTTCCTCTCGCATTTCCTCTGCCATTTCGTCCCACTAACTCTAAAATTCTTCCGCGCTTTTGCATACAAGTTTTGTTTTCATCGTGCTGCATCGCCATTATTTTGTGCCCAGTTAACAAACTTTTTTCTAATCACTAGCCATGGATGTGAAGATTGTTGCTAAAGTGAAAGAGAAGAAGAGGATTCTCTGTAAGCAGTCGCTAAGAGAGATAGTAGAGAAGTATGAAGCAGGGATTAAGCTTTATCCTATGCTGAATATGGTATTATCGTAGGGCTTGGAACGGATTAGGCAATTTACATGTTAAAGCCTGTCCGACATACGAAAAGATCGACATACGAAACCAACCTCGGAACGGATTAATTTCGTAACTCGGGGTTCTACTGTATAAGGATTCCTGTGATATAAAATAAAATGTGGTTTATTTATGAGTTCTTACCTTCGAGACAGACGATACAGTAGCGGCAGATTACGTAAATAACGCAAACACAATACGGGAGACTCGCGAGAGATGCGTACAGAAGTCGACCATGGCAGAAAATCCATGGCAAAAAGAAACGAGCACAAAACTGATGTTTGCGTGGGCGTGAATTACATCCATCTCGTATCTCAAGGCATTACTGTATATCTTAAAGGCTAGTTTAAAGAACCATAAAACGGTGAATAAGAAGAACAGTAAGAAATAGAGGAAATACAGCCATACCTTGTTTTTAGCAGAGCAGGCAGAGTCTGAAGATAAACCAGCAGTACCTCAACAGGGAGGCAATGGGAATGATAGCTGCAGACTTGGCTACAAGTAGTTGACACACCAAGTTGCTGGGCATGATGGGATAGTTCAACACCCCGCTGTAGAACAGGGTTAAAAATATGAGTGTAGAGTTGCCACTGCACTACGGCATTGCCTCGCAAAGTCAGCTGGCATACATGACTGGCAATCTGTTGACTCAAATGCCGGTCATCCCCAAACACAAGCTCCTGATAGGCCTCTAAAGCATCCCATTTCCATAGCATATCTTCAGCTCCTCCACTAGGCAGGATACCTTGGAAACGATACGATGGAGATGGGGATGTGGATAAGTTTAAATCCTTCCTAGGTCCCTGTAGAGTCTCATCAAGCCCAGGTAACTGACTGCTATCCAAAGTGCAGATGTTGCAGGAGGCGAGCTTGACCTTTTCAGAGGGCTGACCCCCTCCAAGCTGTTCTAAGACTAGTCTACTAAGGACACTCAAAATATGGGATTGGTAGCTCCGCAGTCCTGGAGCCTGAAATGCTTGAAGCATGGGTCCTATTACGGACCGTGGATCCATGCAGCAACAGATGCCAACAGCTTGCACTCCTGCCAGCACCTGCAACACGGCAGGACCTGAGGGTGAGAGCCGCTGAAAGAGATGCAAACACTGGTGGGCGCAAGCCGCAAGGCAACAACAGCGTTCAGGGTATCGCACTTCTCCATCATGACCCTCGGAGTCCTCCTCAAAGGGATTACGTCGTGCTGCCTGCTTGAAAGCGGATACCGGCAGTCCCGAGAGGTCTCGATGATGGTGCAAAAAGTGTGAGTATTCGCAGCGACGGTGTCGACGGCGTGCGCAAAGAGACTGGTGTAGCTGCTCCGACTTGGCCCTCTTGACAGCACTGATTATCTTAAGTACATCGGCTATCAGACAACGAAGGCGCTCCGATGCCTCATTGCCCACTTCCGAATCTCGAGCTTCTGTTAAGGCCTCAAGGCGCAGAGCTGTTGCCTCGAAGAGCTCCAAGCCACGGTGTTGCACAAATTCGTGAACTAATTCAAGAGACTGGCTGAAAAAGAAAGGGTTGGAAGCGGAGGCCTGCAAGCAACCCAGTAGTAGCTGTAGGACGCCCTCCAAGAGTTCTGGCAGTAGCAAGGCCCGATGACGAAACCTCGAAAAGGAAAAATCTTCTTGCATCTCTTGCAGAGTCTTCTTTGGCCTTGGAGCAAAAGGGTCGGCTTGCCTTTCTAAACAGGTACGAATCTTTAAAGTTGCCCTGAGGAGGTCTGTCAAGCTGCGACGCAGATTATCCGGCAGCGTCTCATTTTGACCCACATCTACAAACATCAAGTGCAAAACAGTGCGTAGAAGCATCCTTTGAACAAGTGCAATTGGCTCTTCAGTCCAGCCTCCAGCTAGCTCATCCATCCCACCTCCACCAACAGGTCCACAGCAGTCCCCAAACTCTACGAGTATCTCTGTGAGCGTGGGAACAACGCTGACTGCCAAGCCTGGGTTATGATTGACGGTCATGTCGAACTTGCAGACCTTTTCCAGAAGGGAGAGCAGAACATGGCAAAGGTCAAAAGGCGAGTTCTCCATTCGGTTGAAGATGGAGAGAGTTGTTGGGTCTGTCAGCATGTTAGGATCCGGTGGGTGAGACCCGAAGAGTCTCACGTGAGGTTGGGATGGCTCAACGGTGCTCATGGCATCGAGAGTGGGATGTTGCGATGCTGATTGGGAGGGATTGCTGGACTGGTGGAGCTGGCAACTAACACGAACGGCTGAGCTCTGGAATCTGCGATGCTTGCTCCCAGGGTTTGTGGGTTTATCGTCCGAGTTGGCGTCAGAATCCGATGTGGAAAGCTGAGATTTGCGTGCATCCTTTACAGAGTATCGCTGAGCAGTTCTGCGTGAACGGCGTGACTTCCAGGATCCCGATAAACGTTTCCCAGAGTTCTGTGCATCACATCTATCGTCCCCCGCCTTCTGAGGGACGGTCCTTCCCTCTTGGCATAGAAACGCCTCAAGTATCGAAGGCAGGGTGAAATCTAAGATTAAAGTAAAGCAAAGTGGGAAAGGAAGAGCTTATGATTGTCTTGACTAGCAATCAAGCTGTTATGCATTCTAGCTTCATTAGAGCAAGTCATGATGACCTCCAGAGATCTGTTTACAACACAATTACGGGAACTAATAACTCAACAATGTGGAGAGCAGCTGCTAGAAAAGATTAGCATGCTTGCGCTAAATACCTTAGGTCTCAAGCTCAATGAAGTCTTATCCTTTTCACTGTACTGTTTCATAATTAAAGGCATCTCATGGTTTCACTTGTTCATGCAGGCAGATATTTAACAATTCATGGTGTTCTCGCAGGAACACCGTCATCATATGCTTTATAAAACACCATGTAGAAGTATATCGAATTTCCAACTGATTGCAATGCCATTCAATATTAAAACAATTATTTAATTCAAGGTTCAGGCTGGGTTATATTATCCCTCTAATGCATTCTCAAAATTAAGATTGTTAAAAGGATGCATTATTAAATGGTTTTATAGTGTATAAAGCTTTCCTGTAGAGCATTGGTGTGCTTGCAACATCAAGGTTATGGGTTTGATTCCCAGGGAAAGTAAGAACTGATTAGAATGTCAATGTTTCTTGAATGCGATGATAAAAGCGTCTGATATGCATGAATGTAATTGTGACTCTCACCTGGGGCTTTCTCCTCCTGAACGGGAATCTTCCAGACCAGAGGTAGCAGAGACAACAGGAGTGTAAGCAGCTCTTCCCGACAGGTCAACTCCTAAGTAAAAGGTTTGAGAGGTTAATTCTTGATTCAAAGCTAATTCGTCACTCGGTCCGTGCAAATCCAATCAAAAACGCTCTCCTGGAGATTACGTTTCTCACTTCTGCTTCAAGCTGGTGTCTAGCGCTGTGCTAAAGACGGACAATTACAGACTGTAATAATTGTATCTGAAGGTTTTCTTCCAACGGCTTTGGTAAAATACAGGTTTGTTGGACATGAGGTCGGACAGCAAGCCTTTAAATGCTGACTCCACCCTCAGAAAGAAAGCATTCCTCGCAAGGAGAAGAGAAAGCACTCGGGCACGTGTGAATTAAAGGCAAATACAAGGGGACCCCAGGTGACCCTAGGTAAACAAGCAGCTGGACGCATATTCATAATGTAATTAGCAAAGTAGCTGGGGAGCCGTATTGACCCTGTGCTATGCAAACACACAGGCGATTGGTGTCGTGTTGAGATAGTCAAGCAGTGGCGAGTTCAGAGAAAAGGCTTGTGTCTTGCGAGTAAAAACCACTCCAGACATGATTCATTAGACGTCTCACTTCAAAGAGAGGGAGTGAAGGAGAGGATCAAACACACCGACCCTTTTCTTCAACGTAATGCCAAAAATTCTGGTGATAGATAAACACAAACTAATTTTGACTCCTCTTTCAGTAAAAAAATAATCGAAAAAGTGCTATATTATATTATATATGTGCTATATTATATAATATTCAAGCTTCACATAAAAAAATTATTCTAAATAAATAAAAATAATAAATAATTATTTTTAGCTTCATAATAGCTTCAAAAATAGCTCTGTTTTTTCTGTAAACTGAGATATAAATAAAAATTATTTACTGTGGTAATTAATAAATATAATACTAATGTTAAGAAATGCCTTTTATTGCACTGTACTGTTACTTTAATTTTGAGCGCAATTAATTTTCAAATTGATTTGTATGCTTTAATTTAAGTTTTATTGTAATTTTGACATTATAATTTTTTGTAATTATGACTTCATAGTCTTTCATAATCTTTATTTTAGTTTTAGTTGCAGTTAAGAACAACAAGTTCAACTAAATTAAAATATTGCCTTCACTGGAAACATTTTAATCTTCACAAATCAAAAAATATAAATAAGATTAACAAAATAACCAATAACTAAAAGTAAAAGATTATTTTCATTTTTTGGGGAAAATATAACAATGTTTTTTTACTTGGGGGGGGGGGGGGGGGGAATGGCCAATTCCAGTGATTTTCTTTAAAAGAATGACGAATGTTTTTAAAGTGAACGGTATGTTCTGTCTCTTTATACTAATCTATTTATAACATCTAAATTTGCTTTTTGTCTTGTTTTAAAATGTTCTTATCAAGCAGAATTTTCTCACTCCATTGATATAATTAAGCTTAATTATTTTTTCTTCATTTAGATTTTATTTTACATATTTTTGCATGTTGATTTTTTGCAGTGTAGCAACTAGCTGAAATATGTTAGAGGTTTTCTTAAATATTCTTATCTTTATTTCAGTTTAAAGTCATTTTATCTCAACAAACATGTTTTAATGCTTTTACTTTATTTAACTACAATAACCCTGTTCCACAGTGTTATATAAAGCAACAAACACTGGCCATAACAATAACCAGAGCTGTTTGTATTTCAAGCATGCAAAATGACATTTCTTGCTAACGAGCGTCTTCTAGTTTTGCCATGTCACAATGTTCTGCTCGCTTTCAGTGTGTCTACAAAGAGACGGATGTCTGCACTTCGGGCTTCGCTGCTCTAAAGCGATGACTTTCCAGTAGATTTCCTCATGTCTGCGAGTAAAGACCAAGAAAGAAACAGCAAGAATACTTTTCCAGGGCCCATTCATTAAGCCTGCAATTATATATAGCATTTAAAATGGATAGAAAAGATAATACAGCATGAATGAACACAATGGTCTAATGTCAAGCTAATGTTAAGATCCACTGTATCCACTAATATTATTATTATATTATCAATAACAATAATAATACATTTCCATGCCTTGCGCAGAAAAAAATTAAAGCTGACTTTATTAGATCATAAATACAGGAATAAATGACACTTTACTATATATTCACATAGAAAACAACTGTTTTACATTGATATAATATTACACTGTTTTACTGTATTATCATCTAATAAATTCAGCTTTAATTACAGGAATAAATGACACTTTACTATATATTCACATAGAAAACAGCTGTTTTACACTGATATAATATTACACTGTTTTACTGTATTTATCATCTAATAAATTCAGCTTTAATCACAGGAATAAATGACACTTTACAATATATTCACATAGAAAACAGCTGTTTTACACTGATATAATATTACACCGTTTTACTGTATTTATCATCTAATAAATTCAGCTTTAATCACAGGAATAAATGACTCTTTACTATATATTCACATAGAAAACAGCTGTTTTACACTGATATAATATTACACTGTTTTACTGTATTATCATCTAATAAATTCAGCTTTAATCACAGGAATAAATGACCCTTTACTATATATTCACATAGAAAACAGCTGTTTTACACTGATATAATATTACACTGTTTTACTGTATTATCATCTAATAAATGCAGCTTTAATCACAGGAATAAATGACACTTTACTATATATTCACATAGAAACAGCTGTTTTACACTGATATAATATCACACTGTTTTGCTGTATTATCATCTAATAAATTCAGCTTTAATCACAGGAATAAATGACACTTTACTATATATTCACATAGAAAACAGCTGTTTTACATTGATATAATATTACACTGTTTTACTGTATTATCATCTAATAAATTCAGCTTTAATCACAGGAATAAATGACACTTTACTATATATTCACATAGAAAACAGCTGTTTTACACTGATATAATATCACACTGTTTTACTGTATTTATCATCTAATAAATTCAGCTTTAATCATAGGAATAAATTACACTTTACTATATATTCACATAGAAAAAAGCTGTTTTAAATTGATATAATATTACACTGTTTTACTGTATTTATCATCTAATAAATTCAGCTTTAATCACAGGAATAAATGACACTTTACTATATATTCACATAGAAAACAGCTGTTTTACACTGATATAATATTACACTGTTTTACTGTATTTATCATCTAATAAATTCAGCTTTAATCACAGGAATAAATGACACTTTACTATATATTCACATAGAAAACGGCTGTTTTACACTGATATAATATTACACTGTTTTACTGTATTTATCATCTAATAAATTCAGCTTTAATCACAGGAATAAATGACACTTTACTATATATTCACATAGAAAACAGCTGTTTTACACTGATATAATATTACACTGTTTTACTGTATTTATCATCTAATAAATTCAGCTTTAATCACAGGAATAAATGACACTTTACTATATATTCACATAGAAAACGGCTGTTTTACACTGATATAATATTACACTGTTTTACTGTATTTATCATCTAATAAATTCAGCTTTAATCACAGGAATAAATGACACTTTACTATATATTCACATAGAAAACAGCTGTTTTACACTGATATAATATTACACCGTTTTACTGTATTTATCATCTAATAAATTCAGCTTTAATCACAGGAATAAATGACTCTTTACTATATATTCACATAGAAAACAGCTGTTTTACACTGATATAATATTACACTGTTTTACTGTATTATCATCTAATAAATTCAGCTTTAATCACAGGAATAAATGACCCTTTACTATATATTCACATAGAAAACAGCTGTTTTACACTGATATAATATTACACTGTTTTACTGTATTATCATCTAATAAATGCAGCTTTAATCACAGGAATAAATGACACTTTACTATATATTCACATAGAAACAGCTGTTTTACACTGATATAATATCACACTGTTTTGCTGTATTATCATGTAATAAATTCAGCTTTAATCACAGGAATAAATGACACTTTACTATATATTCACATAGAAAACAGCTGTTTTACATTGATATAATATTACACTGTTTTACTGTATTATCATCTAATAAATTCAGCTTTAATCACAGGAATAAATGACACTTTACTATATATTCACATAGAAAACAGCTGTTTTACACTGATATAATATCACACTGTTTTACTGTATTTATCATCTAATAAATTCAGCTTTAATCATAGGAATAAATTACACTTTACTATATATTCACATAGAAAAAAGCTGTTTTAAATTGATATAATATTACACTGTTTTACTGTATTTATCATCTAATAAATTCAGCTTTAATCACAGGAATAAATGACACTTTACTATATATTCACATAGAAAACAGCTGTTTTACACTGATATAATATTACACTGTTTTACTGTATTTATCATCTAATAAATTCAGCTTTAATCACAGGAATAAATGACACTTTACTATATATTCACATAGAAAACGGCTGTTTTACACTGATATAATATTACACTGTTTTACTGTATTTATCATCTAATAAATTCAGCTTTAATCACAGGAATAAATGACACTTTACTATATATTCACATAGAAAACAGCTGTTTTACACTGATATAATATTACACTGTTTTACTGTATTTATCATCTAATAAATTCAGCTTTAATCACAGGAATAAATGACACTTTACTATATATTCACATAGAAAACAGCTGTTTTACACTGATATAATATTACACTGTTTTACTGTATTTATCATCTAATAAATTCAGCTTTAATCACAGGAATAAATGACACTTTACTATATATTCACATAGAAAACAGCTGTTTTACACTGATATAATATTACACTGTTTTACTGTATTTATCATCTAATAAATTACGCTTGAATCACAGGAATAAATGACACTTTACTATATATTCACATAGAAAACAGCTGTTTTACACTGATATAATATTACACTGTTTTACTGTATTTATCATCTAATAAATTCAGCTTTAATCACAGGAATAAATGACACTTTACTATATATTCACATAGAAAACAGCTGTTTTACACTGATATAATATCACACTGTTTTACTGTATTTATCATCTAATAAATTCAGCTTTAATCATAGGAATAAATTACACTTTACTATATATTCACATAGAAAAAAGCTGTTTTAAATTGATATAATATTACACTGTTTTACTGTATTTATCATCTAATAAATTCAGCTTTAATCACAGGAATAAATGACACTACTATATATTCACATAGAAAACAGCTGTTTTACACTGATATAATATTACACTGTTTTACTGTATTTATCATCTAATAAATTCAGCTTTAATCACAGGAATAAATGACACTTTACTATATATTCACATAGAAAACAGCTGTTTTACACTGATATAATATTACACTGTTTTACTGTATTAATCATCTAATAAATTCAGCTTTAATCGCAGGAATAAATGACACTTTTACTATATATTCACATAGAAAACAGGTTTTACACTGATATAATATTACACTGTTTTACTGTATTTATCATCTAATAAATTCAGCTTGAATCACAGGAATAAATGACACTTTACTATATATTCACATAGAAAACAGCTGTTTTACACTGATATAATATTACACTGTTTTACTGTATTAATCATCTAATAAATTCAGCTTGAATCACAGGAATAAATGACACTTTACTATATATTCACATAGAAAACAGCTGTTTTACACTGATATAATATTACACTGTTTTACATTGTATTCATGATCAAATAAATGCAGCTCTGATGACTTCTTTCAAAAACAAAAAAATGAAAACATTTAGTTTTATCAAACCCTTTGACCATCAATGTATGGGTAAAAATAAATTAAAATGAAGCTTCTCTGACCGACCTGGTCAATGACAGAGTCCAAGGTGCTGAGGAGCAGGAACCCGCGTCCGCGCACCAGATACTCTCCCAGAGCAACCATGTGACTCTCCTCCTCATCCTCCGCCCGCTGCGCCACGGCGCTACACAACTGGTGCACATCCGTCAGGAACTCCCGCGCCAGGGTGTTACTGGCCCCGCTCATGTCCGAGCTGACGGAGGAAACATTACAGAGCATGAATGCATGCAAATCACCTGCTGCGGCTCACAAACCATCTCAGAGCTTGGCTTTAGTTTCAGTACATTACAAACTTCTCTTTTTGTATAAATTAAGAAGAAATAAAACAAGTGAAACTGCTCCGATGGTTTCATGTTCCATAAAGTCATTTTATAAATATAAATGGATTTAGATACAGGAAAATCTACCACTGTTTTTTTAAACATTTACATTCATGCATTTATCAGCTGCTTTTATCATCGCATTCAAGAAACACATTGACATTCTAATCAGTTCTTGCTTTCCCTGGGAATCGAACCCATGACCTTGATGTTGCAAGCGAAAGCGAAATCACAAGCATGATACTTATTAATACAATTTTATCAAACGGGTGAAGAAAATAACTTGAAGTTTTTTATTTTAAGCTAAAGACAGCAGTTGCTATAGATCATCCATTTATCGTTGTAAAATCTAAAAAATTAAATTGTAAATAATAATAAAAAATAAGGGGAGATGTGACTGACTTTATTATTCAATGTAGTCTTATTATAAAAAATAACTTTTTTATCTTTATCATGTAACCTTTAGAACTCAGAAACAGAATGAAATAAAATAGTTTTTGCTCAATATCAACTGAAATGAAAATTAATTTATAATTCTTGCACAGGAGAGACTTGGTGTCGTTTCCAAAACAAAGGGAAAATAAATGTATATCAATATCAGCTACTGGCCAAACGAAGTTAAATGAGTTAAATATTATGCATCCTAATTGAATCTGACTGATAGTGATAATAGTGTAACATAGCAAAGGAATTAAATCCTGTGTGTCAGATAATCTGTGCATTAAGACTCGGAGGGAAAATGCCAAATAGCAGAGGCTTTTTTCTGACTAGGAAAATCCCTGTGACTGTGTGAGGCCTGACAGGAACTACAGAGATGTTACGCAACAAGATTAGGCTTCATGGACACGGACAGCAGATCCTGTCATCAGACACGGACTCAAGCGCACCGTATCACATCAACCCGTTACTCCATCCACCGCTGGACACGACCTCGTCCGTCTCGCTTTACCAAACCACCGCCTCCAGAACCAGACGACGCACACACACTGATTTAACCCCGCTATTTTGAAGGCATACAGAGCGATCAATCATATTCCACTCCAAAATAAAATAAATTGTATGTGATAAAAATAAAAGGATAACAATGTTCACAAAACAACATCGTTCCATTTCAGATTCAAATTTTCCAAACCTGTCTGTATATTTTTCTAACTGTATTTAACAAATGATTCATGCATTATATTTGGCATTTGGTACAATCACCTGTAAATGCTTTCTCGAATTGATAACATGCACTTCCAGGCTTTATAACCTGCGTATTTTCACCTCTGACACATCGATTTGACGCTTTAATCGTGGTTTGATGCTGAACGACAGCAAAGCTCCGTCTGAATCGAGGAATCGTTTGCTTCATCTGTTGCTGGTTTGAGTTGCACATTCGTTTGGTGACGTTCAAAAGACACTCGCTTATGGTAAAGATCATAAAATCACAAACTCATCTCTAATCCTTTGGGGTGAATTCACTCAACTCGTATGATAAATTTAATCTTAGAAATGTTTTATTTTAGAAAACTGAATGGGGAATTTTTTTAAACAAAGTTTTCACTTTTCCAAAGTGGCGCGCATATATATATATACACACACACACACCGTAATACCTCGGTTTCCGAGTTTAATTCGTTCCAAGAGCGAGCTCGTAAACCAAAATGCTCGTACACCAAAACAAATTTCCCATAAGGATGCACTAAAAATCAATTAATTCGTTCCACACGACCACAAATGCCCATTTTAAATATTTTTTGGGTTTTACCCTATTAATTGCAGTTAAAATTGTAACCATTAAGATCTCACATAAATACTAATTAATAGTTGACAATTAAACTCTAAAAATACTTGACAATTTACTGTAATGCACTTCAGGTTTGAGCAGCCTGCTTGGAGGAGAGAGAGGAGGGAGGAGGGGGGAAAGCAAGGATGAAAGCAAATGAGTGAATTTATTAGAATCAGAATGAGCTTTATCGCCAAGTGTGCTTGCAGACAAGGAATTTGTTTTAGTGCTGAAGCATCCAGTGCACAGTTACAACACAACATGAACAAACAAACAAAAACAATCACTGAAGAGCTCAAACACTGAGGCAGCAATTTGCGGCGCCAAGAAATGAGTGCAGTTTAGCAAGCATACATAGCAGCAGACACAACAAAACAAACATAATATACAAACATAATGCAGTTTAACATACACAGCCCACGAGGTCACGTGTAGGGATTTTTTCAGTGGAGTTTGGGGGGGGGGGGGGAGATAGATAAGAACAGATAGGGCAGGACATGCATACGGATGAGAGGGAGAGTATAGTCACAACATCAGACGTTTTGAGCTCAGTTCTGTGGCTTTGTCCCTGAAGGAAGATAAGGAAAGACCAGGCTGTCATCATGCTGGCTTCCCAGCCGAGAAATAGGGGCAGAAATAATAATCCATTTGGTGATCGGTAATTTTGACCGGATCATAATCAGTCAGTTCAATCAAGTTCAGTTCTGGTCCTCAGCACCGTGTCCAGCTTCATGGCCAGACCGGATACCATCCGTGAAAGTTCACCGATCTGACTCGCTGTCCGGACTGCGTTGTTGCGGTTCAATTCGCATAGATTACGATTCAGTTCCTCAATCTGTATCACTCGCTGATCTAATTCCTTCAGACGGTCAGACACAGCCTTGAGGCATTTCTTCATTTCCACAGACAGCGGCTCGGTGAATTTACTAGCAGCTGTCTTACCAATCTTTCGATAGGTCAGGGTAATCCCAAAGCCAAAGAGTAGGAACCCCGCTATCAGTAATCCAATCCAGTTAATCAATTCCATTTCAATATTTTTAGGAGTCCAGCAAGCAGCGGGTCAGAGAAAAAAACAAACAGAATACTAGCGCAAGGGCAAAGTCAGAGCGGAGCTAAGGAAAACACGTCTGCACTCTAGAGAGTCAGGAAGAGAGAAAGTGCATATATAATAGTAATTATTACATAATTACATAATTATAATAGTGCAGAAAACAAACGAAGTGATAATCCAGAATTAAAGTCGTGGAACATGGGAGCTGTGAACGAACGAACCCGCGGGAGCTTCGAACGAACGAATTCGCGGGAGCAACGAACAAAAGCGGGGAGATAAGCAGATGATATGAGAATCAGGTGTTCAGTGACCACACACACACACACACACACACACTCAGGCAGAACTAGGAGACACTGAATTCATGAACAGACAGTTACTGCTTAGAGGTACTGTATGTGTATATTTCACTACGTGAACAATAGCGTTCACAATTAATTAATGTTTAGAATATGAGGTAAAAACTTGTGTAAATCACTTATAAAAGTATCACTGTGGTGAATGATGCAGCCAATGAATGAATTAAGGGCTGATAAAGGGGTCGGAACCTCCTGACTGTGTTATGAGAGGCTGTCATCAGGATATTTCATGTAAAAATGCGCACAAGGATACTGAGCGTTAGGACTTTTTCCACACAGAAATGCGCATGGGTGAGGGAATTTTTTTTCTCGTACACCGATACAATGCTCGTACACCGATTCGACCCTCCTTGCTCGTACACCGATTTGCTCGTATACCAAGTCGCTTGTAAACCGAGGTATTACTGTATATATACATACATACACACATTCATTCATTTATATATATATATATATATATATATATATATATATATATATATGTGTGTGTGTGTGTGTGTATATATCTATATTGTGTGTGTGTGTATATATGTGTATATATATTGTATGTATGTATGTATATATATATATATATATATATATATATATATATATATATATAAATAAATGTGTATATGTGTGTGTGTGTGTATATATATATATACACATACATACATACATACATACAATATATATACACATATATACACACACACACACAATATAGATATATACACACACACACAAAAATATACATATGAATGCATGTAAATATATGTATGTGTGTGAGTGTGTACATAAATATACACAATGTTAGTATTTTAAAAAGCTTTACATCATGTCACATGACTCTAGCACTCGCCCTGATGGTCATTAAAGACACGCATCTTTCAATGTACAGTATTCCAGCCGACCCACCTCCTATAACCAGCCTGCAGTCGCCCTGACGATCTCCTGCTTCAGCCACATATCCCCCTCACGCTCGTAGTAAACCGTCTCAAACGAGCCTGCGTCCGCGTGCCTCCATGCTTCACTAATGACTGAACTTTCTGTCCTGCTCTGTAAATTCCATTATATTGGAATTTCAGATGGAAGCTTTCCAGATTTTGAGTTGATCAGTGAATCACATGAAAGCATGTGATGTCACATGGGGCATGCTGGGAAGAGAACTTCTGCTCAAGCCCGGAGTGACGGAGTAATTCGATTTTGTAGTAAAGCTTAGAAGGTGAACCTGCTATTTGTTGCAGGCAGAAACAATCCTATTACTGACCCCTCAAACAAACACAGAGGAAAATGAGCACATTATTTTGAAGCATGTTGGGCTCAAAATGACTCGGTATGTTGCTTGTATTCAACGGGAGGCTTTGATGCACAATCCCATTCAAATCTTTTAGTGACACAAGGTTTAATGCATTAACCAACACTAGCCGCCTATTTTTATGAGAATTTAGGCATATTGCGTATATTGCGCATGAGGAACAGTTTCTTCCCCGATTGCAGAAACTATCATTTTCAATCCAGATATTTTGCACCGATTTCCCAACATGTGACGCTTTTGTTCATTTGAACACATTAGATGAAAACGTTGCTTTATTTGCAAACATTTTACGCAAAATTCTCATTTAAATGTGTATCTTTGAAAGGAAACGCAGATAAAGAGCCAAATGTTTCAGTTTGTTTCGTTTTGTCAACATTAGTTGATAAAAACGCAACTGTTCATTGTAAATTCATGTCATGGCATGTCAAGTCCATTAAGTAATATTAACAGATACAACTTTTGATTTTAATGGTGTATGTGTTGAAATTAACATTAAGATTTCCTTAAGAAGCTTTTTTTGTTGTTGGTTGATGTTTCAGGTAATATGTTTGTAGGGGTACAGTATATTCATATACAGTAATACCTTGAGATACGAGCGTAACGACATACAAGTATTCTGAGATACGAGCAAACTATCCAGCAAATTTTGCTTTGAGATACAAGCACCGATTTGAGATAAGAGCAACTCGAGTTACGAACTCGTCCTGGAACGGATTATGCTCGTATCTCAAGACATTACTGTCGTTTATTTGAAGTATTATTTTTTGTTGTCTGATTACAAGATAAAAGTCAAAGAATTTGATGCTGAAATACATTTTGTGACATGTAAACACACTATGTACGGTATATATGGCCTCGCACTCCCATTTCATTATCTATGCAAGTTAATAATAAACTCATAACTTGATACGCTGTTCCACTTTGACAATATGCCTCTGGTAAAATGGAGCAGATGAAAAACTCTTCATGTATGATAAATGGTAAAGAAAACATAAGAGTGTATAAATTAATGATGCCATGTATACATTTCTGGGTGAATGACTTCGTTTTCTCGCTCAGAGGAGATAAAAGTTCTGCAAGGGTCAAAGGGTTTCACATGCAATAATCAGTCGCTAATGTTTTCACATCAGACGGGCTGTAGCTTTTGTCCGGGCTAAAGTTTCAGGAACTGCACATGATCATGAGATAGAGATTAGGAGCTGAGAAAACACACTTAATTGAGCGTGCGGCACGCAGCCACTCGGACAGACAAAGAAAGCCTTTTTAATCGCTGGCCTCAAACGATCAGCTTCTCTCAACACAATGCTAATTAACGTGAGGTCTGGTTGTGGAGTTGATTTAGACACGAGGTTCAACCGACTGTAACTGAGCATTCAGATAAATTACGCAAAATACACAGATCCCGTAAAATCTCAAAAAGATGCAGTAAAATACAGAGACAAAAAGGGACTTGTCATTACGTTTGCACCATGTCCCTCTAGGGCAGGGGTCTCAAACATGCGGCCCGCGGGCCAATTGCGGCCCGCGAAACGATATTTTGTGGCCCGCGGGACCATTTGAAAGTTTAATGTAAGTGCGGCCCGCGAGTGCTGAATGAATAGCGCTTTACCGCATTGTGTGCGGAAGAGTCCTTTTTCGTGCGAGGTGGAGCTGGAGCTGTACAAACCAACCAATCACAGTGGAGTATATGACTCCCGGGGGCCAATCACAGTGGAGTAAATGACTCCCGGGGGCCAATCACAGTGGAGTAAATGACTCCCGGGGGCCAATCACAGTGGAGTAAATGACTCCCGGGGGCCAATCACAGTGGAGTAAATGACTCCCGGGGGCCAATCACAGTGGAGTATATGACTCCCGGGGGCCAATCACAGTGGAGTACATGACTCCCGGGGGCCAATCACAGTGAAGTAAATGACTCCCGGGGGCCAATCACAGTGGAGTAAATGACTCCCGGGGGCCAATCACAGTGGAGTAAATGACTCCCGGGGGCCAATCACAGTGAAGTAAATGACTCCCGGGGGCCAATCACAGTGGAGTAAATGACTCCCGGGGGCCAATCACAGTGGAGTACATGACTCCCGGGGGCCAATCACAGTGAAGTAAATGACTCCCGGGGGCGGGGCATCGGTCGGGCTTGATGCAGACAAAGAAACAACTGTGGAGCTGCCCGTGTAACATCACATTTGTCAAAGCCGTCATAGAATTATTACTTCTTATTGTGATTGAAATTGAGCATGTTTGACTTTGAGCTGGACAAAGTGAATGTTGCTGTTATCGGCGTTGGATTTAACGTCATGCGGATTGTATTTTGTTTTTCCATCATTTGAAATGGGCTGATTTGCGGGACATCGGTGTTATAATATAGAAAATAAAATCCAGTAAATATCGCCTCCGTGGCTGCATCCCATTGTTTGTGTATATAATACATTTATTAATGCTGTCCCACAGTCCCAGCTAATAATTAACAGCCGGTAGCAGTCGCCTATATCTGTATTTTCTACCATATAAAATATTACGATGTTCATGTCATCAGGAAAGTATGGAAGCTCGTTTCCGCCACAGTTGAGAAAAAAAAGATTATTTAAGTCATAATAATGAGAGAGTTTCTCATAATAATGACTTAGTATCTCGAAATAATGAGAAAATTTCTTATAATAATGACTTATTATCTCAAAATAATGAGAAAGTTTCTCATAATAATGACTTAGTATCTCGAAATAATGAGAGAGATTATCATAGTAATGACTTAGTATCTTAAAATAATGAGAATTTCTCATAATAATGACTTAATATCTGGAAAAAATGAGAAAGTTTCATAATATTGACTTATCTCAAAATAATGAGAGTTTATCATAATAATGACTTAGTATCTCGAAAAAATTAGTAACTTTTTCATCAACCTTGAACTTCAGTAAGTCCAAGTACATAGAAGAAGAACCCATTGAAGTTAAAGAACTGTCAATAATGACGTTTGAGAAAATATTTTTTTTGTGGAATTCTTGATGTGGCCCTGCCTCACCCAAACTCTGCCTCCTGCGGCCCCCGGCTCATTTGAGTTTGAGACCCCTGCTCTAGGGCCTCCGTAGTCAACCAGGGCTTTTATGTTTTTGACAAAAATGCAGATCAATTACAGATATCAATTATATCAACAATAACGACAAAATTTAGCTTGACGGTCATGATCCAGTGACAAAATGATTGAGTTCTCACTACTTTTTGGGTGAACTGTTATTTTAAAACGCAGGTTGTTTGTACCACAAATCAAATAAATAAAACAAAATGCGCCTTGTTTTAGTCGTTTTTGATCCATGCAACTTTAATAAATAAGGTTATGGCACCAAAAACTATTAGCCTAATTTATATAGATTTTAAATACTGTTAAAGACAATCAGTAAAAAAATAAGAACAAATAATCAAATTACAAGCAATAGTACAAATAAACAATACAACGAACATATACGAAAGAAATAAACTGTTTTTCATGTACAAAAATGTGAAATATCACTGCATGTCTTCACTGCATAAATATAGATGAATCCTTATTAAAGTGATTTATTTCGGTCTTTTGATTAACATGTAAAAAGCAGCAGGTTTATTAGGTTCCTGTCACTTTAAGAGCTGATGCACAGATCCAATATAATGATACACATGCATTTATCGCTCACACGTTTACAGTCACTTAAGACAAAACTGACGATGATACTTGACAATTTCACATGATCTGGGAATAACATACAGAGATGTGGATACTTTCGCATCTACTTGCGCTTGAATATTTAAGTTGGCAAGACTTAAAAATGCGAAATTCATCAACTTTTATGAAGATGCAGCACCGGATTGATCACCAGTTCATATTGTTGAACCGATTACACAATATTTGTGTCTGTTATGATGGTCACTGTGTCTGATTATGTGATTATGACCAACAAAAACATGTCTGACTTCACACTGCTTCCCGACCAATTAGAGCTTGCCGTCTTTAACGATACGCGTGATGTCATCGAGAAGGCGGGACTATTGACTGACAGCGCAAACAAACAGCGGCTATCGTGTTTTGCACTGGATGTGTTGATGAAAAGGAACGTGGGGAATCCACAGAGAACTGGAGCGGCGTTTTTTTTCATCGAAAAAACGGATCGGGACAAAATCCTGTGGTCTGAACCAGAGCCTTAAACACACAGATGCAGACCATCATGAAAAAGCTTACCAGAATTTGAGCGCATCCTTTCCTGTCGGGTCACTGAGGCGTCGCACACAGTGAAACGTGCACAGAAAACTCTCCAAGCACTGAAGACTGACCTGAAATCAGAGGAAACAGAGTTTAAGACGAGGCATTCATGTCTGTCGCACATGACGAGTCCAGGACTAGCTTAACTCTCCGTAAGGAGCTTGATCAAATATATATTACAGAACAATTGTAACTGTGCCGCTTGAATAGAGAGAGGCAGAAAATGGCCTTGCAATGTGAGCTTAAGAAGTGCATCAAACATTCATTTCAAACAAGCAATTAAATCTTGTTTTAAATGAGACACACACATCGTCTTGAGGAGAGTTTTTAATCAATAAAGCCCATCCAAAGACGTCCCTGTCTGTCCTGCCAGCCTCCCGTTACTGGAACAGACAGAGAATAATCACATTACATGGAGCAACTTCCACTCACATGAGCGAGGGATGAGCGAGAGGCCAGACGGAGGAGAGGAAACGACAGATGCTGCGCCTCGAATCACTATCAAACCAACCTGAACGGACGGATCGCACCAAACCGTCAACAACTCGTCAAGGGTTAGGCTCATTGCATATCATTCGCATTATACTATTACTAAGAAATAATAATAATGATTCTCACAAAACTGGCCAAGATTGAACATATCAAACAAAAATAATGATAATGATATAATTTAATCACGAAACCTGTCAAGAACTTGTCATATTATAACAATAATAATAATAATAATAATAATAATTTTTTTTAAAAATCTCAAAATCAATCAAGATTTAATATAATTATTTCTTAATAAAGAAAGATATAATTTAATGTCAAGAAACACAAATAATAAAATACAATAATAAGAAATATTAACATTAATACATGAAAATAATAACTCTTATCGTTTTATATAATTCATATTATATTATTATTAAGAAATAATAAAGAATCTCACAAAACCAGTCAAGACTGAACTTAATGTCAAACAAAAACAACAAAAATAATAATAATTACATAAATTAGTCACAAAACCTGTCAAGAACTTGACATATTTCAACAAAATAAATAAAATACTATTAAAAACATAACATTAATACATGAATGTAATTATATACATTTTATGATTAAGAAATATACATATTGAAATATAAATAAGACATTTCCACAAAAATTAAGCCTATTTTATGACCATTTTTTCTTTTTTGCATTACCATTATCCAAAATTAATTGACTTCCGAATTGAATTGAATTCTAAAATGCCAATCAAAAATCCCAGAATGAAACTCAAGGAATGCCTGATCCTCCCAGGATTTCCATCTGCCCTTTTGAGCTGGTGAGCGTGAGGATTAATGCCGTCACAGCGCTGATCCTCCGGCTGCCAGACATTAATACACCGCTTCAACAAAACCAGCTTCCAAAAAATATTAAAAACAGCTGAACAACATGCTTTGCTATCGTGTCTCGAGTTCATAGCAGGGACTCAATTTCCTTCCTTGATTCCTACAGACTTTCATCAGCTCTGGAAAACAAACCACTTCCTATTTTTACTGTTCAGCAAAATACAAATAACCCCACAATATCCTCAATATCCATGCTAAAAACTGCACGACAAAGCGATTAATATCATGAAACTCATCCAATAACATGACGTGGTTGCTAAAAAAAAAAAAAAAAAAAAAATGGAAGAATCTAACGAAACTTCATTTAAAATTTTTAATAAAATGGAGGAATCTCACGAAACTTCATTTTAAAAAAATTAAAAAATAATAATAAAATGGAGGAATCTCACGAAACTTCATTTAAAAAAATTTAAAAAATAATAATAAAACAGAGGAATCTCACGAAACTTCATTTAAAAAAATTTAAATAATAAAATGGAGGAATCTCACGAAACTTCATTTAAAAAATTTTTTTTAAATAATAATAAAACAGAGGAATCTCACGAAACTTCATTTAAAAAAAATTAAAAAATAATAAAACGGAGGAATCTCACGAAACTTCATTAAAAAAATAAAATTAAATGGAGTAATCTCACGAAACTTCATTTTAAAAAAATTAAAAAAATAATAATAAAATGGAGGAATCTCACGAAACTTCATTTAAAAAAAATTAAAAAATAATAATAAAACAGAGGAATCTCACGAAACTTCATTTAAAAAAATTAAAAAAATAATAAAACGGAGGAATCTCACGAAACTTCATTTTTAAAAAATTAAAAAATAATAATAAAATGGAGTAATCTCACGAAACTTCATTTAAATTTTTTTTTAAAAATAATAATAAAACAGAGGAATCTCACGAAACTTCATTTAAAAAAAATTAAAAAATAATAAAACGGAGGAATCTCACAAAACTTCATTTTAAAAAAATTAAAAAATAATAATAAAACGGAGGAATCTCACGAAACTTCATTTTAAAAAAATTAAAAAATAATAATAAAACGGAGGAATCTCACGAAACTTGCCTAATAACATGACATGGTCTTTTTAAAATAAAAAATTTATAAAATAGGTTGATTATTTTGATGATGAAAAAAATCGATAAATCAGATCATATTTTGTAGCAATTAAAAATAGCCTTTAATATGACTTACAATACATATACAACAATGAGGCAATAATAATATTAAAATACATCATGTAAAATAAATTATATATCTCTGAAATCTCAAAATAGCAAGTTATGGCCCAGAAAAAACATCTTTTTGAGTCAATCAGTCCAATAACACACTCTAGACTCCATTCAACTTGTTAGTGGCGCCAAAGGTTTCAAGGCAGGGTTATCGAAGGTCACAGAGGTCATGACCTCCTGCACTCACCAGAGAATCAGCGTCCCACTACCTGAAGGTCAGATTCAGAGCGGAGGATTATAGGGACTCAATGGACAGCGAGGGGCTGGAAACACGGGACAGAGAAAGAGAGCGATGGAATGAAGATGACGACACAAAGAGAAGAAACGATAAAAAAAATAAACAGAAGGACAGTGAAACAGGAAGGATAAGGAGGATGTAACTGTATGGAGATTTAGAGAAGGAATCAGATCAAAGTTCAATCTTATCTGACTGAAAACACAGATAATAGTATGCAAAGTTCCTCTGCTTTTACTTTCACTCTTTCACTCGACGCAGCGTCCGAAATATAATACTTTGCTACTATAAACAGAGTATGTGTGAATACAGACTATTTGAAACCGTAGGGAAAAGTCCCCGGATGACCTGCGACTCCCGGAGAGATTCTGAAGTGTGTGTATGACGGACACTTTACTATCCCATGATGCAATGGGGGAGGATTTATGAATGGCAGTGAAGCGACGCTGGTAGGTCACATGACAATGACATCATGACGGATGAAGTACGTCTAGATTACACTCATACTATTAGAACGTACTTTATAGCGTTGTGAAGTTCAAAATCAAAGAAGTGAATTCAGACGCAGCATTGGTTACGCACGCAGGTTCTTTGAACCAATCACCTGAGACGTAAGTGTCATGTGACACATCACTGTAAAGACGCAAAATTGTCACCGCTGGCTCTCACAAACAGTCTCAAAACTGTACATATATTAAGTGTCTTGAAACACGCAGCTTGGTTCAATGCATTGATGCAACTTCCTCTGAAACAGGAAGTGAGGGCGGGGCTTATCGAACCCATGACCTTGAGTTTGCAAGCACCACTCTCTACTGTTTGAGACAAAGGAAAGCTCAAATAGCTGTTCCATTAATAAAACCTATTATTACTACTGTTTTAGTTCAAGAACACCATCACCTGTAACATTAATGTCACATTCGTTATTCAATAACGCAAAAGCACATCTTTCCAAAAAATTGACTTATTTCACAGCCCGACCTTTGTGTTTGAGTCATTTTAGCATTAGCTCATTACTAGTTGAGCGATAGACGTGGAGCGCAAGTTTTCTTGTGGGTGAAAGGAAAAACGAGCAGCATCTAATTACCGCGTTTTCTGTCGCTCAGACGCAGGAAGTCACACAGAGCGAAGCTACCGTTTAATTCAGGCGCAGAACTCGTACAGTGGGTTTGCAGAAGTGTTGCTTTGCTTCTGCTACTGCAAAGACCTCAAAAAGACCAGTTCTTGTTTTTTGCTTGTAGTGTTTCGTACATGAATTCAAGACTGATGTTGAGGATTAAAATCAAAACAATCTCGTTAAAAGAAGCATTTGTGAGTTTAAATGCATGCAATATGACTTCAACTCACCTGCTAGTTTACAGATAAGAGTAATGCATCACTCCAAACTTGTGTGAATTTAAAAAAAATACTTTTATTCAATGAACTATAACTATATAGCCTTGAATGTGCGCTTGAGTTATAGAGACTAAAAAGCTGTCACTCATCACAGTTCACGAGCCCACAGCGTTTTGCTAAAATCAATAAAGCCGTCTACACAAATACAGCATACTGAAGCTCTTACTGACATCGTTTTCCTTGTTAACGAGAGGATTTGCGATCGTCGCTGGGCGTTTTGAGCAGTGAGTGGATTATGCCATTCAAGAGCTCAACATGCATGTCTGTGATTGGAGGCATTTTTAACCTGTGGTTTGATTTATTAACAACAAAACAAAAAGATTTGTGATCAAATGTGAATTAACAGACCTTTGTTTCTAGACCAAATTTGAGCAGATTGCAAAATAATCAGATTCAGGATCCTCGAAATGAATAAAACCAGTGAAATGCAAACTCAGAATATTACACAAACCTGCAACAATTAGATATGTTAGAGAAAACAAATATACTTAATGCATTTAATCTCACTTTATGAGGCAATGTCAGGGGTGAATTTGCATTTCCTTCAGCCGGAGGCTCATTCATTTCCTTTTAGCTGTGAAAGGGCCTTTATTTTTACCAAAATAGAATGTTTTGTTGATTTCTTTTGTTATCAAAAAACAAGCATGCAAGTCCAGCCCACAATTAGTTACTGTTTTTTAGGGAGTAATAATATTGTAATGCATTACTTTTTAAAAATAACTCCCCAACACTGCATAGTACATTTTTGTACTAACAAGAAATATATTCAGTGATCTGGAAAGTCGGGGAAATTGTCCTTGTATAGTGGATCTATTTCCCAAGGTCGATATATTTCTAAATCCAGTTAATTTGTGCCGCATGATGGTGACCGTTTTGAGAAGCCGTATGAGCTTCTCCTTACAAAGCATGACCGTTGTGTAATGTTTTTCCGGTCATAATTGTGACTGATCTAATTTCGTCTTTGCTTTTATGATGAGCATCATGAGGAGAATTTCTCCGGGAACCAGGATGGTAAAATGTAGAAGTGAGAACAACTCAGAAGCCTGTCGAAGAGACACGCACATTTATGAGGCTGCCGGGTTACTTGCAGTGGCCTGAGGCTGTACAGTACAAACACCACAATCACATCCTGTGCGACATTATACAGCAAATCTCTAATGGCCAAATAAGTTTAGAATTATGCATTAAAGTGGAAATGAAGCCGTAAGTCAAGGTAATTATTTAGTAAACTGATTCCGACTTTAATAAAAAAAATATAACAAACACGATTAATGCAACCATTTTAAAGAAAAGGATGTTTTGTTGCAGCTTTTGGAGCAATATCACAGCATGTGACGTAACGGTTTGTTTTCTCCACTGGCATATAAGCATTTCGTTATTTTCTGAGCACACTTGTTTTGAAATGAACGAGACGAGCTTGAAGTGACTGTTGAGCCCTTAATCAGTCCAAGTGCTCATGCATATGAGCCGATACGGCGATGGGAGCGAGCAGCATGAACCCGCTGGTGTGTGTGTAACGGGTTGGGTGTGGATGGTGTTCGCCGATGTCCACCGTGTCAGAGTCTGTCTGTCAGAGTCGGTCACATGATGCGCACCGTGCCGGAAGGTGCACGTGTTGCGCGGTCACATGATGCACACACATTAAGCACACATGATGCACACACGTGTTCAAAAACATGCTGTAATCCAAATCTAATAAACACATGAATATCTAATTAATTGTCTCCGTCTTTAACTTTCACTGTCAGTCCTCAACTAAATCTATTTCAGCAACGCAACATACCCCGTGACGTCACACGTAAGGTATTGCTCCAAAAGATTTAACAAAACATGCTTTTTCTTTAAAAATGTTTTCATTAAATCCCATTTGATACATTTTTTATTGAAGTGGAAATAAGTTTACTAAATAATAAACTTGTCTAACAGCAATGCCAGCAAGAACCATTGTTTAATGTAAAGTACAATTTTTCCATTATAAAGAAATTTTAGTGCAATTAATGGAAAGATTACATGTTCTTCATGTAACCATCAATGTTGATAAAAAAACAGTACTGTAAGCATTGAGCCACCAATGAGGCTTTTCTAGACGGCTAGTTGACTAGTCAACATGAGCAAATCGCATAACATTTGCACTCTTACATCACCGCCGGTAAGACAGCGGTAGAAACGTGACTCACCAGAGAGAGAGAAGGATGAATTATTCAAGCGCCGAGTCAATTAACTTTCCACTGAGCAAATGTGCAATCTGGCAGTAAGTGGGGCGTCGGCGGAGAGGATAGACGTTTAGAGTTTACAAAAGCAGAAACACAAGATGCTCAACCAACGATTGCTTAAATGTGATTTAGAAATGCCTGTGGCAGATTTCTGAAGCACTTTCAAGAATGAACTCTGATATTTAGCAGGGCAGATGTTGATTTAACCCCTTAGCTGTCACCACTCTTTCTCCGAATAAACGTGAAAATGCACTTTACTAACTCAAATGGAGTTTAGATCTACGTTTGGTCTTGTTTTAAAGACACTCAGCAGATCACAATTATATTCATTCATTTGTCAGACACATTTATCCAAAGCGACTCGCATTGCATTCAAGAAACATTGACATTCTAATCAGTTCTTGCTTTCCCTGAGAATCGAACCCATGACCTTGATGTTGCGAGCACCACTCTCTACTGTTTGACACACAGGAAAGCCTTGAATAGATTATTGCTGAAATAAAAGCACTTGAACGATTAAAAAGTTATGGAAGTTTAAGTTTAATGCTTAAACTTTAAGTGGCTCAATGCTTACAGTACGGTTTTTTTTTTATTTTATATAAAATATTGAACATATAAAATATGTTTTAAGTAATTTTTATTTTATATAAAATATATATTTTTTACAAAATCTTTGCTCTAAAATCACTATAAAATCAAAGCTATGTGTCTAAACGAGTTTGAAGTTGATATCACAAAAAATTAAGTTTTGAACCGCCGCTGAACCAAAAATATCCACCAGGTGTTTTTTGATCTTTTCTTCTGTAACAAATTAATATGTTTCTATCCAAATCTCTCTTCTATCGCCAAACGGTCACCAAATATGGAACCTTGAGACTCTGACCTTTCCAACGATATGCATCAAGATTAGAAAAGGTTTTGATTATAAAGTAGTTCAAGTAAATTTTGTTCTAAAGGAATTTAGAGTGGTGAAACGTCCAATTTCAAAACTGTTTTCACGGGATGCATTTTGCGCTCATAACCTTTCGAAAGACACCTAATTTATGATGAAATATGCAATATGAAAAAAGGCAATTAATAAAAATCACGAGTGGCCGGCGACGGCTAAAGGGATAAAACTCACAAGCAGAGCAAAACTCGTTAACAAATCAAGATCAGATTAATTTATGATTCTCTCAACTCAGTTTCTTAAAGCCGCTGAGAGTGTTTCACTCCCGTTTCAGAGAAAGAGCTGATGAGATCAATCAGTTGATGCAAGTATTAAGTAATCCTGTTTCTGATTAACTGGTGGAGTTTCACAGCCGGTCACACAACAGGACATGTGAAATTCCCAAAAGATACTTCCCAAAAGTAAAGTAAAGATCTAACGCATTGAGCTGTCAGAGTCTCAGATTATCCCTGTAATCTCCAACCATTAACTACAATCAGGATAATGTTGTTTGCCCTAAAACCTAGAGCAAATGTCATGACAAAACTTTCGTTTTTGGTTTGTTTAAAGAGTGTATCTCTATGTCATTTGTCACACAAGGAAACCCGATTAAACTATCGGCGACGTCTCAACCACAATGACTGCATTTACACGTGCAATTTCATCAGGACTCTTCACCTTTCGAACCACTACAAATGAGAATGAAACGTTTTAAAAATGACTAACTTACCCACAATCAATCAAAGAGAACAAATCTTGCGAATACGAAATACTCTCAGAAGCCAACGAATGAATCGCTACTCGTATAGATGTGAAAGCACCCAAAAGTGAGAGCAGCGCACATACATCCTGGCAGTGAACAACATCCCTGTTATCTTAAAAACATCACACGCAAGCCTCAACAGATTTCAAGCAATGCTGAAATGTTGAAAGTCTCTAAATAACAGCCAGTAGTGCAATGGAAAAGAGTGTGGTGAGCGTAACGCATCCAGTTAACGAATGACCTTTATCTTCAGAGTTCAGTTTAACCAACACGCTCGACACAGACATTCACGTCTAAACGAAAGACATTATTTAGCTTTCCTGTGTGTCTAACAGTAGAGAGTGGCGCTTGCAACATCAAGGACATGCGTTCGATTCCCAGGGAAAGCAAGAACTGATTAGAATGTCAATTTTTTTCTTGAATACAATGCAAGTCACTTTGGATAAAAGCGTCTGATAAATGCATGAATGTTAAAATGTAAATATAAATGTAAACTAAATTAGGCCAACTAAATTAATACATGATTGTTTTGGTTTTTTGGGACATGCATCATGGTTATACCAATGGAAATATCTTTAATTATCATGCAATACCATGAAAATCCAAATAGTTCATAAGCATGCTAATCAACCATGGTATATCAAAGTAAACTATCATAGTATTATAACCTCATGCAATTGCAATACCAGAGAAAAGAGTGTTTCAATTCTTATTTAAACAGCTACATATTTCAAAATTACTCAAATAGCTAAAATAAACTGTACTATAGCAAGCAGGATTGAAAAACCATGCAAACATAGATGAGCAGTTTACCCGATGGGTGGCCATAAATCATTCAAAAACAACTGGATAAATTAAATAAATAAAAAACAGCATCACAACAGCAAGCAAGACGCCGTCTTCACACGTTTACTAGTCATACGGCGTCAGCGTTTGCCGTTGACAAGAAACGTCATCTGACAAACAGTACAGCAGGAAACTGAAAGTGTAACACGCACAACCACAAACACACGTGAACAGAAACACACACACACACACATAAACATCAAAAAGGAACAAAAAGTGCCGTTTCTCTGACCGCAGAAATTACACACGGTAAACCTCAAACTAATTTTTAATACACTTTATCTGGAAGGCTATAAGATTAACATTTATGATAACATAAGTTTAACAAGTGATATCTGTGCAAGTATTACAGTGATTATGAAAGTATACCTACACGTTTTCTAAAAATTGTTGATTGCACCAACAAATATATAGCATACCATTGAAGTTTATTTTTTTTCTTTTTGGATAAAAGCATCTGCTAAATGCATGACTGTTTTGGTTTTTTGGACATGTACCATGATTATACCAATGGAACTATATTAAATTAACATGCAATACCATGAAAATCCCAATGGTTCATAAACATGCGAATCATTCAGTATCATGGTATATATATCGAAAAATATCATATTATTATAATCTCATTGCTCACTCGCAATACCAGAGAAAACGTAAGTGTTTCGGTTCTTATTTAAATAACTACATTTTAAAATTATGCAAATAGACAGATTTGAAAAGACAGCACTGCTAAGATAGATAGATAGATAGATGTGTGTTTTATATATTTAGCTGTGTTTTACATTTTAGGATTCGGGTCCCTCGAATGAGTATAATCATATTATTTGGAGGTCTGTGGTATATAAAATATTGAAAACCCTGCATTAAACACTACATCATTATCGCCCGCTTAACATTAATATTGCACACAAAAAAAGTTTAGCATTTACTCTCCCTTTCCAGTGTTATGGCAAAGCATGCTGGCAAACATATCTCAGCCCAGTTTCAGTTAAATTTAAGTTGGTCTAAATTAAAAGAAACAAGTTCATGAAACTCAAAAGAATGAAGCAATTGGAATTACTCAAAAATATATCAGTTTCTTGCACTCAAAAAGAAAAGGAACGTTCCAAATACTCAAAAAGATCATTAGAATCATCATAAGATTGGTTAGATTTGAGTTGGCTCCACTCGACTCAGTGAATTCCTCACCTGCAGATCTGCACCGTGTGCTCGACAGTCGGTGTAGTTCTCCCAGGCCCGGGACAGATCCATGTCCAGCTCACCGAACACACGAGCCAAATCCAGCCGTTACATTTGAACTACGTGCGCGGGAACGCTTCATCGCTTCATTAGCGTTCCATCCGTTAAAGTCGTTAAATCCGTTAGTGCCTACAGATGAAACAGAACTTTTAAATGTACGACTGGCGGGAGTCAGGCTCTGCATTGCAGCATTCATCCACTCTTCACATTCAAACATGTACAAAGTATTCCTGTCAGTTTATTACATGTAGCTGACAGTGCAGAGCAAATGAAGCAGTATTATTACTGCGCTGCTTCTCTTTCTATACAAGTTGGATTTATATTAGCTTATATGTGAATTAACCAGTAAAAGCGCATTAACTAGAGCAGTTAAAGCTGGTTTCTGACTCATGTTTGCGTGATATTTCAAGCAGAATATCCCGCAACAGAGCTTAGGCTAACACTCATTGATTTACTTCTGTTTAATAAAAGGTTGCACAACGCCAACCAGCTATTTCAATACCTCTAACCATATTACTCATCTGAACGTGACGTGTAGAGTTAAACACAATTACAATTCACGTACCTCGTCTCCGGTTTTCCTTCTAACATAAACACAGGCAATTTCGAAGACCAAAAAAACCCGACATGCAAAACAGTACAGGAAATAACGCCTACAAAACAGAATCCTACGTGGCCATTGGATGAAAAGACGCTACACTCCTGTCAATCAAATCTGCGGCCTCTGAGGACGCTTGCTCTCTGATGACGTCAATCGTGTCCCCCTTGTGAAGGCGGGGCTTTTGCGCTCTGTGGGCGGGGATGGTGTAATGACGTCATTGCGCAGTGGCGGGAGCTCCGGTCACGGGTCTTTTTTATTTTCCTCTTTATTGTGGGAATAAGAGGATATTTGCGAGTGTTATTAAAGCCCGAAGCAGTAAATCACCGTATTCAGACGGATTTTGAGATCAGATCTGAGCCACTGTTCCATGATGTCATCATTCTTTAGTGCAGGTTTATTCATGTTCTAAGTCTGTACTTTTCATACATAATAATAAATTACTATCATAAATTACTCATAGATCATCCATATCTATCAGAACTAATACACACACTCACACATACACACTCAAGACACTCAGACACATACATATACTCACGCACACACAGATACACACTCAGACACACACACACACACACACACTCTCAGTTTCACACTCAGACACATATACACATACACACACTCAAAATATTTATTTCATATAAAGATTGAAAGTTGTGATTATGTGCATTTTGTATAACAATTCATGTAAAATTGAATAAAGATTTTTTTCCCCTAGTTCTTTTCTTAAAATATTTTTCACTTCAGCAAGAATCTGTCAAACGTCACTTTAAAACGAGACCAAACTTCAGGCTGTTTAAACATTAAAACATTCAAAACTCATGAACATTTAAAAAAGGAAATGTCATTAATAAATGTAAAAAAAAAACCCTGAATAAATAGATTGTAACTACTGCATAAATGTAATTAGTACCATAAAATAATTATCAATAATCAATTAGTACCCCTTAAAATAAAAAATATTATCAAACTAAAATATGGTATAATAATTTCAATGAAATAATAAAAATATCAGTAATTTTTGACCGACACGCTTCTTTTAATGCAATACTATTAATTTCTCCATTTCAAAATGTTTTTGTTTATTGATCAGACTTTGCATTATTAATTGATCATGACAGAAACGCTGTTTGAGAAACACAATGAAATTATATTTATTCACTTCTATTAATTTACTTGAAATATTCCAGTTGTATTTTTCAGAGGTGACAACACTTGATAACACATTTTTTAAAATGTAAAATGCTAATAAGTACATAAATCAAAGAATGTTATGATGCAAGTAATGATCTAAACAGTCAGAGAAAAGAAAAATATAACCAGACAGACAATCTAACGGTTTGCAGAGAGCGAGAGACAAACATGTTCAGCCGGTTATTGGGATGTTATTGCCCTCCGGTGGTCATTCTAGCTCAACGAAATCAGAGTTTTAATCTGAAAACAAGCACTAGAACAGCATTTAAAAACATGACGAGGCTAAATAAACAAAATATGATTTTATTGAAAAGTTCGTGTAAACATCTATTTATGTCAGGTTATGTCACATGATTTGTTTAGAAAGGATACTCTAATATTTAAGGCAGGATGCATTTTTACATTTTGAATAGAAAGTGTGGCTTTATTGCATCTCTCGGTTGATCTTCAGAGGGTGGGATTGAGTCTTCAGCTCTGGCCGTCCCGTTCCACACATCCCAGTCCCACCACGCTGTCCGGGCATCGGCAGGAGCGTCCGGCGGGAGTCGCCAGGCATAAATGAGTGCAGCCGCCGTTATTGTTGGAGCAATAATTCTGACCTGACGGGGAACATTCACCAGCTCACATTAATGCTTTAAATGTGCTGTTGTGTTAATTATGAGCATGTCTATCTTTGTTTTAAGGGTTCAGATTAATATATGATAAACGACACCTGATTCATGTATAAATAGCCTGAAACCTGCCAGAACTAGAGCAGATATTTACTGTTTCTGGAGCCTGAAACTTTATTCTGCTCTGAACAGTTACATTAGAGGAAGAGATCAACCAAAACTTTACAAAGGTTTTGGTACTTCCTGTGTGAAAACACACACACACATACACAACCTCTCTTGCTTACACAGACACACACACTCAAACTCACACAAATACTCTCTCTGAAAAGCACACACACACTCTCTCTCTCTCAAACACACACTCTCTCACATATACACACTCTCTCAAACGCACAGACACACACACACTCGCACACACACTCGCACACAAACACTCTCTCTCTCAAACGCATGGACACACACACTAATTTTAAAGCTGCTTTGAAACTACATAAATGAAGATGACTTGACACACATACACTCAGACACACACACACACACAAACACACACACACTGTCTCCCTCTCAAACGCATGGACACACACTCATTTTAAAGCTGCTTTGAATCTACATAAATGAAGGTGGCTTAATCTTAGTCTGTTTGACTTAATAAACAGACTAAATATAAACAAGCACATATCATTGGAATCACTTTTAGAATGATTTTATGCCGCTGATGAATCCATAATGAGCTTGAGCATTTAAAGAGACAGAAGCAAAAACTGCAGCATGAAATGACCAGCATGATCTCATCCGCTGGTGTGGACGCTAATATAGTTATAGTTATGAAAGAGGCATCGTACCAGCGGGACAGAGAGCGTGTGCGGTCGTGATCCCGTACAGACGCGTCCGTTTCTGAGGCTGGAACTCATCGACCTCTCGTCTAGCGTATCGATCCAACACGACCACAGCGTTCCTGATCAACACACACACAACTCTGTGTTTATGATGCATATGAATGTACAGTATATATGAATAATGAAGATTATTTCATGGTTTGAAAGAGTCTCTTCTGATCATCAAAAATACAATATCATGGTAATAAATGACACTTTACTATATATTCACATAGAAAACAGCTGTTTTACACTGATATAATATTACACTGTTTTACTGTATTTATCATCTAATAAATCCAGCTTTAATCACAGGAATAAATGACACTTTACTATATATTCACATAGATAACAGCTGTTTTACACTGATATAATATTACACTGTTTTACTGTATTTATCATCTAATAAATCCAGCTTTAATCACAGGAATAAATGACACTTTACTATATATTCACATAGAAAACAGCTGTTTTACACTGATATAATATTACACTGTTTTACTGTATTTATCATCTAATAAATTCAGCTTTAATCACAGGAATAAATGACACTTTACTATATATTCACATAGAAAACAGCTGTTTTACACTGATATAATATTACACTGTTTTACTGTATTTATCATCTAATAAATTCAGCTTTAATCACAGGAATAAATGACACTTTACTATATATTCACATAGAAAACAGCTGTTTTACACTGATATAATATTACACTGTTTTACTGTATTTATCATCTAATAAATTCAGCTTTAATCACAGGAATAAATGACACTTTACTATATATTCACATAGAAAACAGCTGTTTTACACTGATATAATATTACACTGTTTTACTGTATTAATCATCTAATAAATTCAGCTTTAATCACAGGAATAAATGACACTTTACTATATATTCACATAGAAAACAGCTGTTTTACACTGATATAATATTACACTGTTTTACTGTATTAATCATCTAATAAATTCAGCTTTAATCACAGGAATAAATGACACTTTACTATATATTCACATAGAAAACAGCTGTTTTACACTGATATAATATTACACTGTTTTACTGTATTAATCATCTAATAAATTCAGCTTTAATCACAGGAATAAATGACACTTTTACTATATATTCACATAGAAAACAGGTTTTACACTGATATAATATTACACTGTTTTACTGTATTTATCATCTAATAAATTCAGATTTAATCACAGGAATAAATGACACTTTACTATATATTCACATAGAAAACAGCTGTTTTACACTGATATAATATTACACTGTTTTACTGTATTAATCATCTAATAAATTCAGCTTTAATCACAGGAATAAATGACACTTTACTATATATTCACATAGAAAACAGCTGTTTTACACTGATATAATATTATACTGTTTTACTGTATTTATCATCTAATAAATTCAGCTTTAATCACAGGAATAAATGACACTTTACTATATATTCACATAGAAAACAGCTGTTTTACACTGATATAATATTACACTGTTTTACTGTATTTATCCTCTAATAAATTCAGCTTTAATCACAGGAATAAATGACACTTTACTATATATTCACATAGAAAACAGCTGTTTTACACTGATATAATATTACACTGTTTTACTGTATCATCTAATAAATTCAGCTTTAATTAGCAGAAGACACTTTTCATGTTAAAATAAATTAATCTAAAATTGTAATGATTCCATGCTAGTACATTAATGTAATATACAATATTCTGCTAATCACACACAGAAAGAAAATACCGAAAATAATCGAAAAGACAAACTGAGAATTGCATTTTGCATTAAGAACTATTGAGACTGTTTTGCATCATTTCATGAAAATCAAGCACATTTTCCTCCCAAATTGTAATGCATGCATGTAATGCACTGCTCGTTACTCTCAATTGCTTTAATAAGCTCCATCGTCACTGTCCACTAACAGAGAGGAAAAGGCTCTGGGAAGATCAGACAGAGGCAGTAAAATTGCACGCAGCTGCCAAAAGCTTGAAACAGGCCTCTTGACCCGACCTCAGCGCCTCTGCATAGCAAACGCATTCAGGGTTAAAGCGCCAAATCTGTGCCTGTGCGGCTGAAGGGATCCATGCTGGCAAACACACACACACACACACACACACATCAAGACCTCGGAGGATCAGAGAGATGTTGAGCTCACAGGTTTACTGGACTGACCTTTGACCTTGCTTTCCCATCCCACGAATCACCCCATCAAACCCAGACCAAATCTGATGATTTTGGGTTTTGCATTATTCTGACTATTCTCTTATAATACATTGCCAAACAAAGGTTTGGGGTCAATAAGTTGTTTAAGAAATTAGTCGAAGGTTATGTGGATATGACATCATTGGCAGGAACAAACGGACACAGTTGTTACACTGATAAAACTTTGTTGGAAACATTTGGGATAATGCAAGAACACGAGTCAACATAATATATAACACTGATCTAGTGATTTTGTGATTTTTCTAGTGATTTCTTACATATTGTGCCTTTAAGACAAGCTTAATTTAAAGAGCATTTTATTGGTTATCAAAAGAATTGTGGAATTGTGTAAAGTGTTTCAAATACTAAATTTTAAATGTAAACTATCATTCACTTGGGATAAGTTTTTTTTTTTTAAAGAAATTAATATTCGTATTCATCAAGGATGCATCGAGTTGCTCCAAAAGTGACAGTGAAGAGATTTATAAAGTTACAAAAGATTCTATTTCAAATAAATAGAACTCTTTTGAACTTTCTATTCATCAAAGATTCATGAAAAATAAAGCTTATCACAGTTTCCACAAAATTGGAACTGTTTTCAACACTGATAATAATCATAAATGCTTGAGCATCAAATCATATTATTAGATTGATTTGTGAAGGATCATGTGACACTGAAGATGCTGAAAATTCACCTTTGAGGCCGTTTACTCTGAACAAATCAAAGTAAACAATATAAACTGGAACACTGGATATTAAAAGCATATGCCACATTTGCTTGATTTGTTCATGACTTCCTTTAAAAGAGGCTGCAGTGCATTTATCAGTCAGTGATTGGCTGTTTTATTTAGAAGGCGGGACTTATTCTGTCATATTGCACTTTCTCCCATTCATAAGTAATATTAGTGCATTTACATTTACGTTCATGCATTTATCAGCTGCTTTTATCATCGCATTCAAGAAACACATTGACATTCCAATCAGTTCTTGCTTTCCCTGGGAATCAAACCCATAACCTTGATGTTGCAAGCGAGGCTCAATGTTTGCATTTTGGAGGAGGTAAACCCATGAATAGGATACTAATAGCAGTCAACGAACTCTAAACTGGGTTAAGAGAATGCATTTTAACAAAAAAATCTACTTTAAAATAAAATATCACAATATTAAGGTTTTTACTGTAATTTTTTAGTCTTGGTCAGAAGAGACTTCAAAAACCGACCTGTCACATGATTTCAATTAACTTTCATTAAAGCGTAATGCTGTTAAAGGGAAGGTTCACCTCGTCCAGTCGGTGTAATACAGGTTCTTTCCATCAGTAGTCATTGCGAAGGGATACTGAATTCCCTCCATGAGCTGCGTCCGGCTGCCCTGCTGCGGATTCACACACTCCACTTTATGTGTACCTGCATCACAAACACCGAACCAAACAAGCACAGGTTTTAGGGACCTTTAAACACGTGATCAATATAAGCAGAGAGGCTCAAACGGCTGTGACGTTATTGCACAGGTGAATGAGTCGTACCAGCATCAGCCCAGCACAGCAGAGACGACCGCGGGTCGTACGTTAAACCGTTGGGGAGGCCCAAGTTATCCCGGGCCAGAACCCGCCGATTTGTGCCGTCCATGTAAGCCATTTCAATTTTGGGGGAGTCCCTGTTCCAGTCGGCCCAGTAGATGTAGCTGATGGAGAAACAGACATTGAGAAACACTTCAAAATAACTATTTCATTGCAGAAATTAGTGCTATTCTGATAATCACTCAAATGCTCATCGCCAAGAATAAGCATATAAACAAAACACTGACACTTTACAAAGAGACCCTGTTATTTCATGCATCAACTGACATTAACTAGCAACGCAACTGTTACGTTATTCATTGATCAACTGCGGACTAGCAACTAGCAACGCAACTATTACGCTATTCATTGATCAACTGACATTAACTAGCAACGCAACTGTTACGTTATTCATTGATCAACTGACATTAACTAGCAACGCAACTGTTACGTTATTCATTGATCAACTGACATTAACTAGCAACGCAACTGTTACGTTGTTCATTGATCAACTGACATTAACTAGCAACGCAACTGTTACGTTGTTCATTGATCAACTGACATTAGCAACGCAACTGTTACGTTATTCATTGATCAACTGACATTAACTAGCAACGCAACTGTTACGTTATTCATTGATCAACTGACATTAACTAGCAACGCAACTGTTACGTTATTCATTGATCAACTGACATTAACTAGCAACGCAACTGTTACGTTGTTCATTGATCAACTGACATTAACTAGCAACGCAACTGTTACGTTGTTCATTGATCAACTGACATTAACTAGCAACGCAACTGTTACGTTATTCATTGATCAACTGACATTAACTAGCAACGCAACTGTTACGTTGTTCATTGATCAACTGACATTAGCAACGCAACTGTTACGTTATTCATTGATCAACTGACATTAACTAGCAACGCAACTGTTACGTTGTTCATTGATCAACTGACATTAGCAACGCAACTGTTACGTTATTCATTGATCAACTGACATTAACTAGCAACGCAACTGTTACGTTGTTCATTGATCAACTGACATTAACTAGCAACGCAACTGTTACGTTGTTCATTGATCAACTGACATTAGCAACGCAACTGTTACGTTATTCATTGATCAACTGACATTAACTAGCAACGCAACTGTTACGTTGTTCATTGATCAACTGACATTAACTAGCAACGCAACTGTTACGTTGTTCATTGATCAACTGACATTAGCAACGCAACTGTTACGTTATTCATTGATCAACTGACATTAACTAGCAACGCAACTGTTACGTTATTCATTGATCAACTGACATTAACTAGCAACGCAACTGTTACGTTGTTCATTGATCAACTGACATTAACTAGCAACGCAACTGTTACGTTGTTCATTGATCAACTGACATTAGCAACGCAACTGTTACGTTATTCATTGATCAACTGACATTAACTAGCAACGCAACTGTTACGTTGTTCATTGATCAACTGACATTAGCAACGCAACTGTTACGTTATTCATTGATCAACTGACATTAACTAGCAACGCAACTGTTACGTTGTTCATTGATCAACTGACATTAACTAGCAACGCAACTGTTACGTTGTTCATTGATCAACTGACATTAACTAGCAACGCAACTGTTACGTTATTCATTGATCAACTGACATTAACTAGCAACGCAACTGTTACGTTATTCATTGATCAACTGACATTAACTAGCAACGCAACTGTTACGTTGTTCATTGATCAACTGACATTAGCAACGCAACTGTTACGTTATTCATTGATCAACTGACATTAACTAGCAACGCAACTGTTACGTTATTCATTGATCAACTGACATTAACTAGCAACGCAACTGTTACGTTGTTCATTGATCAACTGACATTAACTAGCAACGCAACTGTTACGTTGTTCATTGATCAACTGACATTAACTAGCAACGCAACTGTTACGTTATTCATTGATCAACTGACATTAACTAGCAACGCAACTGTTACGTTATTCATTGATCAACTGACATTAACTAGCAACGCAACTGTTACGTTGTTCATTGATCAACTGACATTAACTAGCAACGCAACTGTTACGTTGTTCATTGATCAACTGACATTAACTAGCAACGCAACTGTTACGTTGTTCATTGATCAACTGACATTAACTAGCAACGCAACTGTTACGTTATTCATTGATCAACTGACATTAACTAGCAACGCAACTGTTACGTTATTCATTGATCAACTGACATTAACTAGCAACGCAACTGTTACGTTATTCATTGATCAACTGACATTAACTAGCAACGCAACTGTTACGTTATTCATTGATCAACTGACATTAACTAGCAACGCAACTGTTACGTTGTTCATTGATCAACTGACATTAACTAGCAACGCAACTGTTACGTTGTTCATTGATCAACTGACATTAACTAGCAACGCAACTGTTACGTTATTCATTGATCAACTGACATTAACTAGCAACGCAACTGTTACGTTGTTCATTGATCAACTGACATTAACTAGCAACGCAACTGTTACGTTATTCATTGATCAACTGACATTAACTAGCAACGCAACTGTTACGTTATTCATTGATCAACTGACATTAACTGGCAACGCAACTGTTACGTTATTCATTGATCAACTGACATTAACTGGCAACGCAACGGTTACATTATTTATTAATCAACAGTTATTTCATGTCAGCTCAGGTCCATTAACTTAAATGTATTAGCAAATATTGATAGTAACATTAACTAAATGCTTTAGAGGCACATATTGTGCATTATTTTTAATAAAAAAAAATAAAAACGCACAGAAGCGTTTCAGAGCTGTTTTTACACAGAATATGAAGACGATGCACAGTTTTGGCTGTACTTTGACACTAGAGTCTGAACAGGGATGGTTTGATCTGGCTTTTATGCAGCATTGTGTGTTTACACAGAAATGTGAGCAGACACAGAGCCGCCTAAACTCCCTTCATTATTCAATATCAGGGCTTGACATTAACTTTTTCCATTTTCAAAAGTCACTTGCCACCCAGCATTTTCACTGGACACAACTTTGACATTGATACCATGGGGAAAACTGTCATGTAGATATTTATTATATTATCTCATGATATATTAGGCTGCTTTAAGATCTGATGCACGGATCCGTTAAACTGTCATACATGCATTTTCTCTCTCAACACATTTACATTCACTTAAAGCAGAACTGACTGTGTTTATGTGAACGCTTGCCAAGACCTGGATTTTAGATTTGGATCTGGAATGAGTTAAAATATGTGTAATACATGCAATCCCACGCAGAAATCCAAACCCTGTGACAGAAACAATATTCATCTGGAGCAAAGGAAAGGAGTGAGTGAGGGGAGGAAGGTTTGTGTCCCTCGCTTTCAGAGAGAGAGAGAGAGAGAGAGCAGCTGGAGTTGTGCATCTATTCTGTGGGAAATGAGTACTGGAAGGGTTTCAGATAAATCAGTATCGATATGCATCGAAAAATATTCAACACTACACTGCATTTAGGTTATTATTTCAGATGTCTTTTTTAAAGACTACAGTTGAAAAATGTATATATTATATATAAAATCCTTCTTACAACTTGATCTAATCATGCATTACATTGTATTTCTATCCGAGAGGAAAGTAACCCTGTGGCCAGTTGCCCAAACTGCGTTAAGACTTAAGTCTTAATAACCAATTAATCAATCGAATGGTCTACCTTTTTATGTAACTGACATAAAAGGCTGACCAGTGTTAGAGAAAAAAACTACTTGACTAATTTGTAAGACTAGTCCAAGTAATTAATCTGCATGTAATGGGTCACACACCCGTTGTTGGGGTCGGTGAGGATGGCTCTCGGGTTCACCAGGTCTGTGTTGATCAAGACACGTCGCTTGGATCCGTCCAGTGACGACACTTCAATTCTGTCCTTCATGGAGTCCGTCCAGAACAAGTTCCTGCCCAGATGGTCAACGGCGATGCCCTCGGGACTGCCCAGACCTGAAACAACCGTCAGGGAGTGAACTTACAGAATGATTCACAATTGTCACAGTCGTGTGTCTGTGTGTGTGTGTGTGTGTGTGTCTGTGTGTCTGTGTGTCTGTGTGTGTGTGTGTGTGTGTGTGTGTGTGTGTGTGTGTGTGTGTGTGTGTGTGTGTGTGTGTGTGTGTGTGTGTGTGTGTGTGTGTGTGTGTGTGTGTGTGTGTGTGTGTGTGTGTGTGTGTGTGTGTGTGTGTGTGTGTGTGTGTGTGTGTGTGTGTGTGTGTGTGTGTGTGTGTGTGTGTGTGTGTGTGTGTGTGTGTGTGTGTGTCACATCAGCCCCTCCCCTTGTTAGTCTCGTCACCTGTTCCCCATTATCCTGTGTATAAAAACCCTCATGTGTTCCTTTGTCTTTGTCTTTGTCTGTGTGCATTGTAATTTCCTTCGTCTGTCACGTCAGCCACTCCCTTTGTTTGTCTCGTCACCTGTTCTTCGTTATCTTATGGATAAAAGCCCTCATGTGTTCCTTTGTCTTTCAGTTGTTGATCGCTTGTGTTTGTGTGTTCCTGTGATCCCCCATTGTAATTTCCTTCACCTGTTACATCAGCCCCTCCCCTCATTAGTCTCGTCACCTGTTCCTTGTTATCTTGTGTATAAAAGCTTTTTGTTTATTAGAGAGTTGTCAGTTGAACCCTGCTTCTTCGTCATCCCACACCAACATACCCGTGACAATAACGTTCAGAGAGCATTCAAAGCACAACATTAGATGAACGTCCGTTTAAATCAAATGATTCAATCGGGTGTATGATGGGGTTCAAACATCATTTAATCAATTGCAACAGAAACAGAAACTTAAACTTCCCAATAGTCATTTTTTTATATTTCTGCATTAGGAATTATATATATAGATGCTCATACACCTTCATTGGATATTACATCTCCCTCAATTATTGATATGTTTCTTAAAAAGTAAAAGGCATTATCGATCGTTTATGGCTTGCTACAATCCTTTCATTCTCCCTCTGTAAGACTTCATAAGGAGGAATGGGAGGAAGAACTAGGAGTGGAAATTTGGCAGAAGAGTTTATAGGATATTTATGAACTTTTGGTCAATTCTTTACACTCCCTTATTCAGTTTAAGGTCATTCACAGATTGTAATGTCCAATATGTTTCACCTCTTTGTGACAATCTGTCCCATAGTTTTTTTTTTTGCTCCAAGATAGAGTTACTGGACTGGGAATTTTTATGTGCTTTCAGACGTTTTTTAGGGTTTGACAAAATATGGCACCCTTTTATCTGTTATCCTGATGGAAGCCCTGTGGACTAATGCATTATTTTGTTAATGTAACATTTTAACATTTCTTCATCATACTTTCAAATATATCAGGAGTTTGGTATGGGTTGGTTTGTGATAAAGTCCGATTGAAAAATTCTTACATTTTGAAGTTTCCTTTGTTATTCTGTGGCGGAAAAAGCTTACATTTAAACATAAATATTTAAAAAAACATTTAAAAAAATAAAATATGTAATTAATTAGAATAATCATTAAAATAAAATAATTAGAATTGATATATATATATATATATATATATATATATACACAAATTATTTTTTTATTTTTTTAATATATTATATAGATTTTGTCTTTTTTTATTGGAAACATTTACCCACCATGAAATAAAAACTAAAAAACTTTGAATGTAAGAATTTTTCTCAGAACTGCACGTTTATATCCTGCAAACCGGACTTTATAATTTACAATTGTGAATTTATTTGCTAGACACAAACTTTCCACTGTGAGTTATAATGTCATAATTGTGAATAACAATAAAACTTATATATTTACATTTAACTTTAACTTTGTAAAGCAAACTCCAGGTCGCTTTACAATATTATAACAAACAAATAAGACAGCAGACAAACAAACAAACTGAGAATAACATGAATTAGATCTGAGAAACAAGAAGCGGAAAGATTTGTTTTAAGGTGGATTTTAAAATAGTGATAATTACCTTTTTTATACTTTATTCCCTGGCGGAAACAAATGTCAAAGTGTACTGTTCAATAACTAGCAAAAAAACAAATAGTTTTACAAACAAACATGAAAAAGATTGTGGACTGTGACCCAGCCTGAAACCACTTGTGATATTTTTGAGATGACGCCTCTAGTTGGAGATGATTTCCATGTGTCTCATGAATCACGCAGGTTTGGAAAGTCATTAGGACGAGACTAAACGAGCTCTACCTGATTTAATGAGAAGGACGGGCTCTCCTCCTTGTAGATTAGCTCTGCTAATGGCAGGTGTGCTGATGTCTGTCCAATACACCATCTTCTCCAAGCAGTCGTAAGCAATCCCAATCACCACTTTCTCCTGCAAAAACAACAAAATGCTTGGAATTGCATAAATAACTTGCAATAAAATGCATGCATGGAACGGTTTAAGCAGACGAAACGGCCGAAAGTTTCCCTCGGGCATTCAAACATCCATCTGTCTGTGATCTGCCGTCTAGACAAAACATGAAACCACACATTCAGAACGTGAGAGACTCTCGGGACAGTTTGGCTTCTAACGCATGCTTGAGTTTCCCCTTGTTTAATAAGCTCCACTGATGTTAGTCATTACAGTAAATGTTCACACGTGAGCAATAAACCAGAGCAGATGGGAATGAAGATTCGTGCAGATTTATGATTTCCTACAGTGCTGCACACAGTGACCCCTAAAAAGTCAATTTCATTAATCAAGAGATGAAAATATAGACTTTGTGCATAAGCAGCATGTCGAGAATAAAGAAAATAATTGGGAAAACGTCCACCGTCTACTTTTAATAATTAAATAGCAACAAAATCTGACATGACCAGTCACATAAATGTTGTTTCTTTTGCTCAAATATCATTTAAAAAGCTCATTTCTCAGGTTGGACCAGCCAATGATCACATGCATGTGATGCTCTGACTTTATCAATCAGCGATTGGCTCTTTTATTTAAAAGGCGGGACTTATTCTGCCATATTGCACTTTCTCCTATTCATAAGTGCATCCAATGCAAACAGACAAAAATCTGAAATGTAAGATGCTTATAATTATTAACCATCATATAATATGTTAAATAGAGCTGAGTTTGCTTCACTAGTACGTGCAGAGAAATATAGTAAACACGCAAAAAGCAAGTGAGCGTTTTAATTCTGTGTTTTTTGTTGCGTGTTGCAAACACAGTTGTCGAGCGCATGCACACAGCTTTTACAAATATAGCTGGTTGATGTAAGACACTAAAAGCAAGAGGGAAAACTGAGTCCTGATGATCTGAAGAAGATGAAGATGGTTAGAAAATATAGCAAGGTTTATTAAATAACTCAGAAAAGGCAGGAGAGCAGCGATCCAGAAGACAGTGTGAATAAAACAAACACCGGACAACTGAAGAATGCATGAGGAGGGAATGAAATACACACGGGTGATGAGATGAATGATGAACAGCTGTCTAGAAAATGGAACACCAGTGACAGTAACATCATCAGCACGGGTCGATTTCTTCATGTTTTTTTTACTAATATTTGTACTTTAATAATACATTACCATTTAAAAGTTTGGGGAAAGTACAATTATTCATTTTATTCAGATAGGAAGCATTAAATTGATCGAATGTTACAGAAAATTTATATTTCAAATAAACGCAGTTTTACATTGATATAATATTACACTGTTTTACTGTATTTATCATCTCATAAATTCAGCTTTAATCACAGGAATAAATGACACTTTACTATATATTCACATAGAAAACAGCTGTTTTACACTGATATAATATTACACTGTTTTACTGTATTTATCATCTAATAAATTCAGCTTTAATCACAGGAATAAATGACACTTTACTATATATTCACATAGAAAACAGCTGTTTTACACTGATATAATATTACACTGTTTTACTGTATTTATCATCTAATAAATTCAGCTTTAATCACAGGAATAAATGACACTTTACTATATATTCACATAGAAAACAGCTGTTTTACACTGATATAATATTACACTGTTTTACTGTATTTATCATCTAATAAATGCAGCTTTAATCACAGGAATAAATGACACTTTACTATATATTCACATAGAAAACAGCTGTTTTACACTGATATAATATTACACTGTTTTACTGTAGTTTTGATAGTAAAAAGCATTGAAAAATAATCTCACTAACCCCAAACTATTTAAGTGTAATGTACATTTTTATACTTATTAAGTAACCGTTCAGTCCAGAGCGTCTGCAGAACAAATGCATGCATCATTTTCTTTTGTAAATAGTCTGGTCTGTTTCTCCTGAAATCTCCCCTCACATTCATATGGATAAAGGCCGATGGAGGTTATGTAATCAGCAGCATATGGCTCTGATAAACATAATTTCTCTCATACGAATACTTCCAAGAAAAACAGACTTAAGCAATCCTAAAATTCCCCAGCGATCCTCCCACCCCAGCCGTTCTCTGGCTCCACGATATCAACAATTTAGCCGAGAGACACAAACTACAAACTGGAGACAAACCACAATGTCACGTTCGCTCTGAAGTTGCAAACAGGCCTTACTTTAATGCATTCCAGAGCCTCAAAGCAGCAGGGAATGAATCAAGGCAAAGACTTCAGGATGGATCTACAGAGCTTAACAGTTCAGTGAATGATGTGCATTCTCCACGCAAGCCCTTCTACATACACAGACTCAAAATATACCAGAACGCCTTTCATAACCAGCACAAGCACTCTCAGGCATTAGTGTAAGATAGAGATAGGTGCTTTCCAAACACTGGCTGTGTCCGAAATCACCCTTATACCCATAAATCAGGCACTATTTGAGAGGACCGCCATTTGTGTGCTGTCTGTAATTGCGTGCACTCATTCATTCCCACAATGCACTGCAATAACGAGCATACAACCAAAGTATGCTCTACAGAGAATACCCATAATGCACTTTGAGAGTCACACATACAGCTTTCCTGTGTGTCTAACAGTAGAGAGCAGCGCTTGCAACATCAAGGTCATGGATTCAATTCCCAGGGAAAGCAAGAACTGATTAGAATGTCAATGTGTTTCTTGAATGCGATGATAAAAGCAGCTGATAAATGCAGGAATGTGAATGTAAATGCACGTCTGACCAGAACATCTCAATCTTCCACCCATGCATTTTACAAACCATGGCATTTTACAGCGAAACATCATACAAGTATAAATTCCTTTTTAATTGATTAATAAATTGTGTAATTGCATGCTAGTTTCCACTTCTGGATTTGCCAGATTACCAAGTTTCAAATGATTATTCATCACAGTGTCTCAAAACGATGCAAATACACGAATCTGACCAAACTTGACACGCTTTATCGAGTTGATGTGAGCGTTTACTCCATTTCTCGTCAGAATTTGCCTGTGAATACATCGCATAAGGGACATCTCTCTCTTTTCAAACACATTACATAAACAGAGAATATTTGTTTTTATAAATGAACGACTTCACTTAAAAGAAGACAGTTCAAGACACATCTCATGTTTGTATGTCAAGTATTCGCTGAGTTACAGATCATTTTCCGACGCGTTACATAACAGAGAAACGGCAGAACGCGAGTGAGTCTATATGGTTTTTACCTGATCTTGGATCAGTTTTATAAATGTGTAGAGATTTTTATTGACATCTGTATAATAAGAGTAGTTCAAAATCTCTTATTGGCCAAGCTCTCCTTAAAACAAACAAAGCAATCGCTTCAAATTAATATACAGTAATACCTTGAGATGAGCAAGCCTTCCAGCAAATTTTGCTTTGAGATACGAGTAAATATTTGAGATACGAGCAACTCGAGTTACAAGCTCGTCCTGGAATGGATTATGCTCATATCTCAAATATTTACTCGTATCTCAAAGCAAAATTTGCTGGAAGGCTTGCTCGTATCTCAGAATACTCATATGTCGGGACGCTCGTATCTCAAGGTATTGCTATACACACACGGTACTTCATTAAATAGGCGATTACATTTAACGGATTACACATTCAAAAGCTGTTTAATGCATGTTTTGGCAACAGTAAGCATCACTTACTGCCGTTTTGAGCACTTCGAAACAGGGCATCATTTTGCAAAGCAATGAACTCAAAGCTTTGTTCCTCCCATCACTAGTTTATTCTCTCCTTCTACACTAGCAGAACGTGGAGATAAAGCTTTACCGGGAGGTGCAGTGCAGTCTTGGCTTCATTCTTCTTCAGGTTGTGACCGTCCAGAGGAATATACTCGATCTTCCCGCTCTGAGTGAAGAGGATGTGACTGCCAGGAGGCAAAGGACTGACGTTAGGGTCGGGTGTTGGTCTAATCACTTCATGACCAGAACCTGTGCAACAGAAGATGAATGAATTAAATTAAATGAATTGTTATGATTATGGGAATTCACCACCTAATGTGGCAATAAAAACAGTAGCTTTGTTACAAAACTTGATGAGCTTGCCTACATTTTCTCAAGCAATTGGACTAAACACTTCCAAGGGGACAAACAAGCTTCAAGTTAATCTTTATTTAAAAAACACCTTTTACAAACAGTGTATACAAAGTGTTTTACGGAAGAGCAATTCACACAAAGAAGACACATGCACTCAGAAATAAAGATATTAAATGCTATAAAAATAATAAAATGTTGTGTCTTTGAGTGTGTTCGAGTCGTGAGCTCTGCTGTCTGTCACTTGTCTGGTCTGTGGGGCGTGGTGTTCGGATCCCGGCACTTTGGTTTTGTTCGGTTTGGGTTTTGTGTCGGGAATCAGACACTCATGCTCCGTGTGTTTATGAGTGTGTGCAGTTTCGGGTTCGATTAGGCTGCGCTCTCTCTTGTCCGCATGTGTTGTTGTGTAGCAAACGGTTCATGTTTACGTCGGCCGCGTGCTTTCATGTTACGTCTTGTCTTGTGCAGCTTGTGTTTTCACTGGCTGCTGCTTTCATGTTGTTTTGTGAGTCTCATTGTCTGCGTGTTCATGTCATGTTCTGTGTGAGCACATGGCTCGTCACGTGTGTTTCTTGTGCCATGTGCTCTCCTGTCAGTGTGTAACCCCGCCTGTCTTGTTTCCTCGTGATTGGTTTGATCTGCCCCACCTGTCCTCCCTCATTACCTGCCCTCTCTATTCTCCCTGTGTTTGCTGTCCTGTGCTGCATCTTTGTCAAATTGTGATGTCGAACTCTTGTGTCATATTTTGTCAAGTTTCTCTCCAGCCCAGTCTAGTTAAGTTTTGTTATGTTTTCCCCCTTTGGGTAGTTTTTGATTGTATTTTTGTTTTGTTTTATTGAATAAAAGCTCTTCTCTGCAAATTGAATCCTCTCTCTTCCCTTCAAACTCATTCCTGACAAAAGCAGCAAGGAGACGGTCATTAAGCAAAGAAAGGCAAAATAAAAAAGGATCCCAGAGTTTTGAAACAAGCATTCCCAAATTAGTCACTAACGCTTCCCATTTTAAGTCTCATAAGGCGGGTGTGTGTGGAGTGCAAGGCAGATCATTAGGGTTTGAGAGGAAAGCGTGTGTCGGACTCACAGTCAGGAAAGCGTCCGGGTCCCAGACGGCTACCAGGGATCTCCTGTCCGTCGCGGTTCACGCACCAGCACTGCCGAATGCTGGCGTGACACTGCATGGGTTCGTATTCGCCATTGTCATCACAGGTCGGCACATACTGACCCGGCACAGGACGAGCCCCGCGAGGCTCAAACCCAGAGCCCAGAATGCTCTCCCTATGCAGCTCGCAGCGTGTCTTCACCTGTTCTGAATGAGTAAAACACACACACACACAAGCATTTAACATGCAAACCTATTAAACACATTTAATAGGCCTCTAAATGACAAAAAGTTTGTTTTGGCAATTTATATGAGTACACTAGTATACAGATGACCTTCCAGCTCACAAACATGGACTAAAAGTCACAAAACTGAACAATATTGATTTCATGGGGCCTTAAAACTGTGAGAAAGCAGAGCAACTGGCCGGTTCCCAGCAGACGAGCAGCTGATATTCATGAGGGCAGGGTCAAACCCCGAACTCAGAGGTCAAGAGGTCAGGTCATGCTGTAATATTTAAAGAGTTGAGGGGCATCTGATAAGGTTTGTGGTTTGAACTGTGGGTAAAAACTGCTCTCGGCTTCATTTAATCTTCAGATGGGAAACTCACAACGATACACAAACATTCTCCAAATCATTATTTTAATGTGCCAGTTATAAACACTTTGGCTTTGAATGAAAGTCTTTGACAAGTCTCTGACAAGTCTTTGAAAGACTCCATGTGATATAATCCAAAATACGGAACTGATCATTGAACGCTGGGATTTACCTGTGGAACAGCGGAATCCGTCGCCGTAGAAACCAGGGTTACACTGACAGCTGAAAGATCCAGGTGTGTTTAAACAGACTGCATTCTCATGACACTGACCCACCTGACACTCGTCTATGTCTGAAAGACAGAAAGAAGGATGGATAGATGGATAGACAGACAGACAGATAGATAGACAGATAGATAGATAGACAGATAGATAGATAGATAGATAGATAGATAGATAGATAGATAGATAGATAGATAGATAGATAGATAGATAGATAGATAGATAGATAGATAGATAGATAGATAGATAGATAGATAGACAATATGAGACAATATTATCCTATTTTTATTATCCTAACAATATAATCCTATTTTTTATATAACATTTTTATAATAGCAAAGTTGTTTAAAGCAAAATTGCTGAATTCAAATGAAATAAAATTTAAAAAATATATAAATATTACAAATATTTAAAACCAGAAAATGTACACTATCCACATTATCTAAAACCTCATTTGATTGGCACTAGACAGAATAAATCAATTGATCAATCAAACCTTAGTTTATCAGCCAATATTGGCTAAACATATGCTTAAAAAAACACACACATTGATTATCACTAATTTACAGTTCTGTTTCATCATGCACCTAAACACTAACGAATGCAATTGTAAAAATGCATATGAAATTCGTATTCGTATTCGTATTCATAGCTATATTAATGGTATGGGTTCCTCTTTTCTTGTTCATTCCTGCATTTATCAGCTGCTTTTATCATTGCATTCAAGAAACACATTGACATTCTAATCAGTTCTTGCTTTCCCTGAGAATCGAACCCATGACCTTGGTGTTGCAAGCGCCACTCTATACTGTTAGACACACAGGAAAGCTAAAGAATGCTTGTAACTGAAAGCGCCTGGTTTAGAGAGAGAGAGACAGCTGGTGCGGAGGAGCAGTAACTCACCCTGACAGCGTCGTCCGTCTCCCATGAATCCCGGCAAGCAGGAGCAGATGTAGGAAGATCCGCCGGTGTAACTGCAGCGGGAGCGTTCGGGAACGTCGCAGTCGTGAGTGCCGGAGCGGCACGGGTCCACGGGACGCTGCACCTCTACAGAGAACAGAACAACAGAGACGATTCAGTTACACCAGGCCAGTTAGAATCGCATTCACAGAGTTCAAACACTTTTAACAGGGTCTGAATATCCTCACGAGAATCATAAATCATCAATATCTCACTCTCAGTTCTCCTGGGAATAAAGAGCAAACTGAGTCTACAGCTTCTTAGATGTTTTAGAAACAAAGATCCCAATAATCTCACATGCATCTCCTTTAGAAATCTCAAACTATTCAACAGTCACAGATCTCCATCCTAACCCAACATTGTATGTGTACACACACACATACAGTATCATACAAACGTTTGGAGTCGTTAAGATTTTATATACTTTTTTGAAGTCTCTTTTGCTCATCAAGGCTGAATTTATTAGATGATACAGTAAAACAGTGTAATATTATATCAGTGTAAAACAGCTGTTTTCTATGTGAATATATAGTAAAGTGTCATTTATTCCTGTGATTAAAGCAGAATTTATTAGATGATACAGTAAAACAGTGTAATATTATATCAGTGTAAAACAGCTGTTTTCTATGTGAATATATAGTAAAGAGTCATTTATTCCTGTGATTAAAGCTGAATTTATTAGATGATACAGTAAAACAGTGTAATATTATATCAGTGTAAAACAGCTGTTTTCTATGTGAATATATAGTAAAGTGTCATTTATTCCTGTGATTAAAGCTGAATTTATTAGATGATAAATACAGTAAAACAGTGTAATATTATATCAGTGTAAAACAGCTGTTTTCTATGTGAATATATAGTAAAGTGTCATTTATTCCTGTGATTAAAGCTGAATTTATTAGATGATACAGTAAAACAGTGTAATATTATATCAGTGTAAAACAGCTGTTTTCTATGTGAATATATAGTAAAGAGTCATTTATTCCTGTGATTAAAGCTGAATTTATTAGATGATACAGTAAAACAGTGTAATATTATATCAGTGTAAAACAGCTGTTTTCTATGTGAATATATAGTAAAGTGTCATTTATTCCTGTGATTAAAGCTGAATTTATTAGATGATAAATACAGTAAAACAGTGTAATATTATATCAGTGTAAAACAGCTGTTCTCTATGTGAATATATAGTAAAGTGTCATTTATTCCTGTGATTAAAGCTGAATTTATTAGATGATAAATACAGTAAAACAGTGTAATATTATATCAGTGTAAAACAGCTGTTCTCTATGTGAATATATAGTAAAGTGTCATTTATTCCTGTGATTAAAGCTGAATTTATTAGATGATAAATACAGTAAAACAGTGTAATATTATATCAGTGTAAAACAGCTGTTTTCTATGTGAATATATAGTAAAGTGTCATTTATTCCTGTGATTAAAGCTGAATTTATTAGATGATAAATACAGTAAAACAGTGTAATATTATATCAGTGTAAAACAGCTGTTTTCTATGTGAATATATAGTAAAGTGTCATTTATTCCTGTGATTAAAGCTGAATTTATTAGATGATAAATACAGTAAAACAGTGTAATATTATATCAGTGTAAAACAGCTGTTTTCTATGTGAATATATAGTAAAGTGTCATTTATTCCTGTGATTAAAGCTGAATTTATTAGATGATAAATACAGTAAAACAGTGTAATATTATATCAGTGTAAAACAGCTGTTTTCTATGTGAATATATAGTAAAGTGTAATTTATTCCTGTGATTAAAGCTGAATTTATTAGATGATAAATACAGTAAAACAGTGTAATATTATATCAGTGTAAAACAGCTGTTTTCTATGTGAATATATAGTAAATAATGATGATGATGAACACAGACAGACACATACCCACACATGTGCGTCCGTCACTAGCGAACTGGAAGCCGTCCTGACACTCGCAGCGAAACGTTCCCGGCTGGTTGTTGCAGACGGCGTTCGGTCCGCAGATCTGAGGGGTTTCCCGGCATTCATCAGTGTCTAATGAGAAGAGAAAAGCAGACTAAACAAGCTTTAGTGAGTATTTCTACAACCGCTTTAATGCTATCGTACATAACAGACTTCCTTATAGTCACATTCCCATGGATCACTAACAACGATACCATCCGGTCTCCTAATTACAACTTTTTAGGATTACATCCGTCCTGTTTTTTTGCGTGTGCAATTTCCTTTTGAGAACCAAGAGATGGGTCACTTCCTTAGAGGTCCGGGGAATATTTATGTAGACATGGAGACAATTTTGACATCTGATTAGATTGCATTGGAAACGACCCCCTTAGGAAGTCAAGCTCTGTTTTTAGGGATAAAATCGATTTGCCTTCAGAAGAAAGCAGATTAGTGGCCGTTTTAGGAGGGAAATTAAATAGGAAATGGGTTTAATTGAAATAATACACTGAGGATGGAAGTAATTGTGGTAAAATCTCAGATTATCCCCGTACCATAGCAAGCGCGTCCGTCTCCAGTAAAGCCCGCGGCACATTCGCATGTGAACTGGTTTCCCTGTCCAGGTCGGCATACGGCGTTAGTGTCGCATCCGTGTCTCCCGGTGAAGCAGGCGTTCTCCTCCGTCTGTCCTCCTGCGGGGTTTACACGAGAATCAATCACTACTTCCTCAGATTATCAATCTTAAAGGCATAGTTCACCGTTCAGTCATCATTTTTCTCATGTCAGTCCAATCCCGTAAGACATTCGTTCATGTTCCCAACAGGAATGAAGATATTCTAATGAATCCTGAGAGATTTATGACACTCAACTGAAGGCTGATCCACCCAAAACATTCATAAAGAGATCGTAAATTAAATCAAAATGAATCGTGTGGTTTAATCCAAGTCTTCTGAAGAGACACGATCACTTTAAATCAGGGTCTCAAACGAACGGCCAGAAATTGTAAGAAAAGATACCGGCCATAAATATTTCCAAAAACTGCCGGTTACGACACCAACATTTTAGATACCAGTGAAAAGTCATTTCCATTTCATTACCACAGCTAAAACTACTAGCCTAACTAATATAAATTAAAACATTATTAAAGACAAGTAACAGTCAGAAATAAAATAAGAACAAATAATCAAATTACAAGCAAATGCACAAATAAATACAGCATAACCAAGACACAATTAGGATTTTCCAGAAGGTCTGATAGTAGTTTTCAGGTACAGAAATGTAATAAAGTTAAGGTTAGGGTTAGGGTTAAGCAAATAAACTAACAACGCATAAAGTAAACATCCTTATTAATGAATCCTTGTTAATGTTACTCAGTCAAGATCAGTGAAGCTTTTTTTCTTAGTTTTTTGTTAAAAACAGACGGCAGGAATATTAGGCTCCTGTCACTTTAAGAGCGAATGCACTGCTACTGTTACACTTGTGTTTTACATTCACGTAAAACATAACGGACTGTTTCCTGGGATACTGACCAATTTTTAGCATCATTTTGCATGAATTTGTCCGCTCAAGTGCAAGAAGACGTGAAAGAGAGCTCACTTTAGTATTTGCTCATATTTAGCAACGAAATTAGCTTTTTTTGCATCTTCTTGCGCTTGAATATTTAAACTGGAAAGGCTTAAACTTTCGTGACGATGCATGTCAACTGTCCCGCGCTTCGTTCACGTTCATGCATTATTAGGATTCATAAAAACGTTTCCAGTAACAGCGTTTCAAACACTGTCCGACGCCGATTTTTCCTCGTGTTTGCCGCTTGCCGAGTGTTCATTTTAGGTCCTGCTTCATATGATGAAACGATTAAATTTAGGCTTTTATTCACATATAAACACTGATCAGCGAACGCATTCGAATTTGAGCAGTCATGAGAACCAATAAGGTTCATTCTGGCACTTCTGGGAAGTCTGATTGAGCTTCTGTGTGTGCACAAAAAGGTGTGCGTTTGCTTTGCTGATATTATTCACATTTAAACATTGATCAGCAAAGCAAACACACACCTTTTTGTGGTGCAAGATGAAGGATAAAAATGTATGCAAAGAGAATAAAAACTGCACACAAGCCTTGATCAAGGTTGTGCCGAAACGTTGGCAATAATAAAATGTGCTTAAGAGAGTTATAGTCGCTTTGCATATATAAGCCTTTATTCAATCGGTTCATCATATAAAGCCATCAAGTCTCTTTGGATAATTATGGATTTATTTTATGATTAAGCGTCAGAGTTTTGGGTGGAGGAACAGAAATCTCAAAGGGTTTCATTAAAAGATCTTCATTTGTGTTCTGAACGAAAGTCTTACGAGTTTGGAACGACATGAGGGCGAGAAAATGATGACAGAAATTTCATTTTTGGGTGAACTATCCCTTTAAGGCAAGACATTGCGGGTGAATTGGATTAAAAAAAAATTACTTACTGATATCAATATTGATTACATGAAGAATTGCAAACATTACAAGTTTTCTTAAATATGCAGGAGGCATTATCTAATTAAATATGCGCTCATTTGCATTAATTGCATACAATCGGAATACTGGATAAAACCAGCTTAAAAATTCTGTCGACATATTAAACATTTTTTATGTTTTTCTCATTTTCATCACTTCATAAATTAGAAAATACCATCAAAAGACACAAAAAAAAGCAAATGTTATATGAACAAACTGCTTTGTAAAATATAGATAAAACTGAATAAAACTTCTATATATGAATATATATATGAACTTCTATATGAATAAAACTTCTATATATGAATATATATGAACTTCTATATGAATAAAACTTCTATTTATGAATATATATGAACTTCTATATATGAATAAAACTTCTGTAAAACTGCTGAAGAGAAGATTTCTGACTCAAACTCACAGCCTATAACGATACGGACTGTAATTGTAATGGATAACGTGCAATAAAATAAACATTTAAAATGTGAACGTTTTCTTTATGAAAAGGCAAATAGGCCCTATGGTCCAGTCCAGTGTTTTTGTATACAGGTAAATGTTTCCGCAGCTCGTCGCTCACCGTTGACGTCTCCGATCTTGTTGCTCATTGCGTAACGCAAGAGCTGTTCGTCCGTCTTGTACATGACGAACAGCTGGTCGACGCTCAGCATCTGTGTGGCCTGCGGCGCGCGCGCGGCTTCATCGTGCTGGCAGCCCTGAAACGAGATGGTTTCCCTGAAGCTGTAGCTTCTGATCTGGGTCGACTGATCCTGCAGATTGATCACATACTCCCGTGTGGATGAAGACGTGATCACTGGCAGAAAAGACACACACATGCATCAATAGGCTTCACAATAGGACTGGAGTAGAAAGCATGATGCATCATCGTTAAAGGAGAAATTACACATGAGAGTATAATTTTCACAAGAGGTTGCACTGAATGTCTCAAGTCTCACACACTGCTGTTCAAAGGTTTGTGGTCGGTGACTTTTTTTATGCAGTTTTTAGAAGTATCTTCTGCTCACCAAGGCTGGATTTATTAGATGATAAATACAGTAAAACAGTGTAATATTATATCAGTGTAAAACAGCTGTTTTCTATGTGAATATATAGTAAAGTGTCATTTATTCCTGTGATTAAAGCAGAATTTATTAGATGATAAATACAGTAAAACAGTGTAATATTATATCAGTGTAAAACAGCTGTTTTCTATGTGAATATATAGTAAAGTGTCATTTATTCCTGTGATTAAAGCTGAATTTATTAGATGATAAATACAGTAAAACAGTGTAATATTATATCAGTGTAAAACAGCTGTTTTCTATGTGAATATATAGTAAAGTGTCATTTATTCCTGTGATTAAAGCAGAATTTATTAGATGATAAATACAGTAAAACAGTGTAATATTATATCAGTGTAAAACAGCTGTTTTCTATGTGAATATATAGTAAAGTGTCATTTATTCCTGTGATTAAAGCTGAATTTATTAGATGATAAATACAGTAAAACAGTGTAATATTATATCAGTGTAAAACAGCTGTTTTCTATGTGAATATATAGTAAAGTTCCTTTGATTAAAGCAGAATTTATTAGATGATAAATACAGTAAAACAGTGTAATATTATATCAGTGTAAAACAGCTGTTTTCTATGTGAATATATAGTAAAGTGTCATTTATTCCTGTGATTAAAGCTGAATTTATTAGATGATAAATACAGTAAAACAGTGTAATATTATATCAGTGTAAAACAGCTGTTTTCTATGTGAATATATAGTAAAGTGTCATTTATTCCTGTGATTAAAGCAGAATTTATTAGATGATAAATACAGTAAAACAGTGTAATATTATATCAGTGTAAAACAGCTGTTTTCTATGTGAATATATAGTAAAGTGTCATTTATTCCTGTGATTAAAGCTGAATTTATTAGATGATAAATACAGTAAAACAGTGTAATATTATATCAGTGTAAAACAGCTGTTTTCTATGTGAATATATAGTAAAGTGTCATTTATTCCTGTGATTAAAGCAGAATTTATTAGATGATAAATACAGTAAAACAGTGTAATATTATATCAGTGTAAAACAGCTGTTTTCTATGTGAATATATAGTAAAGTGTCATTTATTCCTGTGATTAAAGCTGAATTTATTAGATGATAAATACAGTAAAACAGTGTAATATTATATCAGTGTAAAACAGCTGTTTTCTATGTGAATATATAGTAAAGTGTCATTTATTCCTGTGATTAAAGCAGAATTTATTAGATGATAAATACAGTAAAACAGTGTAATATTATATCAGTGTAAAACAGCTGTTTTCTATGTGAATATATAGTAAAGTGTCATTTATTCCTTTGATTAAAGCTGAATTTATTAGATGATAAATACAGTAAAACAGTGTAATATTATATCAGTGTAAAACAGCTGTTTTCTATGTGAATATATAGTAAAGTGTCATTTATTCCTGTGATTAAAGCTGAATTTATTAGATGATAAATACAGTAAAACAGTGTAATATTATATCAGTGTAAAACAGCTGTTTTCTATGTGAATATATAGTAAAGTGTCATTTATTCCTGTGATTAAAGCTGAATTTATTAGATGATAAATACAGTAAAACAGTGTAATATTATATCAGTGTAAAACAGCTGTTTTCTATGTGAATATATAGTAAAGTGTCATTTATTCCTGTGATTAAAGCTGAATTTATTAGATGATAAATACAGTAAAACAGTGTAATATTATATCAGTGTAAAACAGCTGTTTTCTATGTGAATATATAGTAAAGTGTCATTTATTCCTGTGATTAAAGCTGAATTTATTAGATGATACAGTAAAAGAATAATATGTAATATAATTTATGATCATTATCAGTGTTAAAAACAGTTCCTATTTTTGTAGAAACGGTGATGCATTTAATTTTTCAGGATTATTTGATGAATAGAAAGTTTAAAAAATTTATATGAAATAGAATCTTTGTTACATTAAAATTCTTTACTGTCACTTTTGATCAATCTAATGTATCTTTGCTGAGAAATAAATCTTACTGACTCCAAACGTTTGAATGGTACTGCATGCATTTCTTTTTCACTTCCAAACAAACACTGGATGCTTTTAGCCCTGTTGCAAACTTGGTTTTATCAGCGTATTTTATCATTCTGTGATATGATCTCACTGATATGTGCTGTGAATGATGGGAAATCATGCATGCATGACTCACGGTTGCTGCTGTACTGGTAGATCTCGGTGTAAGGTTCGATCTGGACCGTGGCTCCCTGAGGAACCTCGGGAATCTTTCCTTCGAGTCTGGTGTCAACCATCAGGTGGTCATGCTCATCGATGCCTCTGAACTCCTGAGTGATGGTCATCCTCTCTCCGCCCGGCTGGAAGGTCACATCGGCCCGGCGTTTGAACTCTCCGCCTGAAAGATGGGAGTGTGAGGCTGGATTTCCATCAAACATACAAAGCAAACAAAGTCTCAAAGCCAAGAGCAGTTACACACTAGAGTTTGCTGAACATCCGTTGACTTTTTTCCCCTCTCTAACATTTAAAGTGAGCCGGATTTTACAGACGGCTCGTCACTACAGGAAAATCTCACCAACGATGTTGAAGCCGTTCTTAAAGCCCGGCTGCTGCAGCGCAAAGGCCCATCCGATGGTTCCCGCGACGGACGCCAGCGGCTGCAGGGAGAAGCCGACGATGGGTGGGATGGCGCTGATGGCCACATACGCTCTGCCGTCGTTCGCCACCACATACGAGTGGAGATCGTTAGAGGCGAAGTCCACGGGCACCGGCGAGTTTCCCACGAACACCCTGCCGCTCACTTTACCATTCATCCTCTGAGGAATCCCTGCCGAACATCACACACATCTCATCATCTCTCACTGACGCCAACATCAGTGTCACACACTCAAAAACAGGATTGAGGGGAGACAGACAGAAGAGCGTTTACCAGCCCAAAACACAGAGGATTTGGTCATATTATATTATATTCAAGTAATATGATTCATGTTTTGTCCCAAAATATGATGTCAGCAACTCATTAAAATGTGAAACATTGTATATTATAAACCAGGGATCCCAAACTCTTTTTTTTTGAGAGAGAGAGAGAACCTTATTCGTGAGTTGATGAAAAGCTGTAACATTTGTTATTTTATTATTTTATAAAATTTTATGATTATTTTATCATCATCATCGTATTATTATTAGTGTTACTAATATTAAATGTAAGTGTTGCAAAGTTATTGTAACTTTTCTATTTATAAAAACAGCATAATAACAAGACTTATTCAAAATATTTAAAAATGCAAAATTAAAATAAATATTTTATGTTGTGTGACCATTAAACAAATAAAATGGCCAGAGAACACACACACACACACACACACACACATATGTATATATATATCATTTATATAAACGTTAACGGAATTTTTCTTTTAATAACAATAAAAATTCATAAAACTATAAAACATAAAAAACAAAAACACAACAATTACTATGTTTTACTATTATTAACAATTAAAAATATTAAAGATACTAAATTATAATAAAATAATACTGCTGTGAAAATGAAAGTGTCATTAAATATATAATATTATTAAATCTATCTTATTATTATTAATATTATTAAATAACTATTAAATGAATTTAATTCAATAAAATATTTATTCTCAAAGGGATTCAACTAACAAAAAATAATCAGTCTCTTTATTTTGTCATCCTCAATAAGCTTGATTATTTGCATTACATATTTGCATTTTGACCGGCTCACGTTGATCATCATAACCTATCAAATGAAAACAATTCTAGAATAGAAATGAAAGTCCATTAGAGAGAAGCATTACCATCAGACACACACTGAACGCCATTGCCGTAGTATCCAGGCTTACACTGGCAGCATCGTCCCGTCGGATAATTCCTACATTCCCCAAATTTGGAGCATCTGTTTCCACCACAATCCCCAAAGTTGTATGTGAATACTGTACAGAAAGAATAAGAGAGTGACTTATGCTCAAGAAAAGCACAAAGTTGTTCATTATTCTAGAAGAGAAACCGTTGCTGCTGACCGTCCACCTCGATGTTGTCATCGTTCTCGATCACCACGACCTGTGGATCCTGAGGCCTGAACTGGACCGTGTGCACTTGAACGGGTGGGGGGGGGTGTTCCGGACCGTGGTAAACCCCATCCGGATTCCCCTGCTGGAGGTCAGGATAGACTTCGACTTGCTGGCTGTGGGAATCCAAGGGAAAGTCTGGCACTTCTCCAGGGGCGATGTTGGAGAAGTGAGGGGACGTCCCGATTTCATACACCCACACGCCGTGCTTCCCGGAGTTCGTCTGCCTGGAAAAGACAGTCAACATGAGAAAACATGGTCAAAGTACATGGACACTGATAAAGAGTGGACAAGAGGACACTGAAACATTATTAAATCCCCCAAAGAATTAAAACACAGGCATTATTTGCTCCAAACATTCAGAAACACATTGACATTCTAATCAGTTCTTGCTTTCCCTGGGAATCAAACCCATGACCTTGATGTTGCAAGCTCTGCTCTCTACTGTTTCAGATACAGGAAATCTCCTGGGTTAAACCACTATGTTGTTATGTATTTTCTACATAAATGGAGAGATCTTCATACAGATATTTTTTTATCCAAAAGCTCCAAAAAGTGCAGAAACTACCATAAGGCTTGATGAAATTCGCAAACACAGCGACAAATAAAATAAAATTTATTTTTTCCATTATAAATATCTAAAAAAAAATCTTAAATGAAGATTTATTTATTTGAGAAGCAAAATGACAAGATATCAGCTCTAACAGTAGAGAGCAATGCTTGCAACATCAAGGTCATGGGTTCGATTCCCAGGGAAAGCAAGAACTGATTAGAATGTGTTTCTTGAATGCGATGATAAAAACATCTGATAAATGTCTTGCTTTCTGAACAATGATGCTTAAAAGAAGAATTAGGTTTATTTTTCATACCTCACAGACATTTAATATTGCTTTAAGCATAAGCTCACTTAATTTTAATGCATTTTTTGAAAAAACAAGACTTGCTTCTCAAGTTAATGCATCTTGATTTAAGAAAGTTTATATTTTTGTACTGGAAAATTTTTTTTTTGCATTTGATACGATTCAAACTATATTGAGGAATAGGAATTATTCTCAAATCTCATTCACATGGGCTACACTTATGATTAGTTTAAAGGTGATCTATTATGCCCCTTTTTTACAAGATGTAATAAGTCCCCAGAATGCGTCTGTGACGTTTCAGTTTAAAATCTTTATATCATGCTGCCAATGCCCATTTTTGAGTGGAAGGAAAAATATGCAGTTTTTATGCATGTGTCTTTAAATGCAAATAAGCTGCTGATTTTCCCCGCCCCCTTTTCCAGAAGCGGTCTGTGCCTTTACAGCTCGTGCCGCGGATGCATATTGTTCACATAAACAGTCAGTTATGTGTGTGAACGTAAACCGCAGGCAAAGTAATCGCATGTGTGTATGAGATCTGTGTGTTAAAGTGACAGCAGCATAATATACAGAAACTGCTGCTATATGTGCCATTAATATGAATCAAACAACAAAAGAAAAACTGAAAATAACTCTCTGCTTTCGACTGAACAACTTTAGCAGCTTTAATAAGAATACATATAGTGCTGTTAAAGCTCGGACTGTGTTCAGCTCGCGGAGGGGCGGGGCTTATGCAAATAGGGCGGAGTTAGTCAGCAGTTGTGGGCGGGCCTAAGCATGTGACGCTACAATCCGCAAACGGCTTGTTCTGAGACACTAATTGTGATTTATGGGGATTAAAAAAAGAAGAGTAGATGGATTTTCACTATTATAGGGTGATTGCGTAACATGATCAAACATGTAAAAGTGAAGTTTGCATATTAAGTCCCTTTAAGTCAATTAACTTCATTTATAAAGCGTTTTATACAATACAGACTGTTTCAACTCAGCTTTGCAGGGAAAAACAGGAAGATGACGATCCACAATGCAAACAGTTCTACAGTTCAGATCAATAACTGTAAGTTAGGTTTTTGCCGCTGAATACTTGGTCAATATGACCTGATTGTATGGGAAAGAATGGCATAAAGCTTCATCTTTTCATTTTCCCAGCAGAAAGATTTGAAGCATCAAAGAGAGTATTTCTGGTGAAATTTCCTGCAAACAGCAAGTGAACTTACTCAGCTAAGCTCTTGACGGACGCCTCGGTGTCGTCTGTGATGCGATAGTACGGTCCTTGTTTCTTAGAGAAGAGTAAGTACGTCTCCTGTCCTTTACTGAAGCCGGCGTGCATCGTGTGTGTGTCGCCTGTGCTCTGGAACTGCATCGCCTCTCTCGGGTACAGGAGTATGGCGTAGGACATCGTCTCCACGGACGCAATGACCAGTTGAAACGTATTTCGCTAAATCGGGTTAAACAACATGATTTATTAACATGACTCACACATACTCTCAATGACAAAGGCATTGGAAGACATTCACTTTCAATTCAAATCTGTGATTTGATTAAAACAATTATTTTATTGTAGTTGGTTGTTAGGCAATATTCACATTTTCATTTAGTTTGTACTAAAATTATTATTAAATATTACCAATATTAAATTATTTGACAAAACATAACAAATAATAATTTTAATATATAAACAACTATTATTATTATCCTGTTTAGAAATGGGCTACACTCATTTCATATTTTTCTCTAATCCTACTGAAAGTTATATATAAAAAGAGTAAATAATCACTCTTCAAATGTGCACTGAAATAAACGGATGGTGTTTGGTAATAATAAATACTAGTGCTGTACAAAGTCATTAATTGCATCTAACATAAAAGTTTGTAAGGCTTGTAAATATATAATGAGTGTGTGTGTGTGTGTGTGTGTGTGTGTGTGTGTGTGTGTGTGTGTGTGTGTGTGTGTGTGTATGTGTGTATGCATGTATATGCCTGTATGTGTGTCTGAGTGAGAGTCTGTGTGTGTGTGTGTGTGTGTGTGTGTGTGTGTGTGTGTGTGTGTATGCATGTATATACCTGTATGTGTGTCTGAGTGAGAGTCTGTGAGTGAGTGTGACATACACGCATATAAAGACACATGCACACACACACACACACTCTCACACACACATACACGCATCATATACATACACATGCATATATATACAAACAAACACACACACACACATACATATATATATATATATATATATATATACACACACACATTTACAAACTTTGATATTATATGCGATTAATCTAGAGACATTTACATTCAAATTACAGAGTTATTTCATTTGTTTTTAACTCTTTATATTAAAATGAAGTGAAAAATTCAAAATATCTTTAAAGTCAAAATATCTACAATATTTTGCTTTAATTATGGCTTAAAGTGCATTTACTGCATCTTGATTTTTTAGATATTTAAACTGGAATACAAGGCAAAAATACTTAATAGGAATATGGTAGTGCGCGTGAGTTTGATGCATGCATTGATAGTCGTGATATGATGCATTATTCACTGCTACATGCGTTTAGGCCCACAGATAAACTGAAGCTCACTCTTCCGGTGTGTTCCAGGCCGTCTCCTCTGCTCTCAGCTCTGTGCGCGGCCACGTCCACCCATGTGACCACCACAGCGTGGATGGGATTGACCAGGTCATCCTCAGGAAAGGCTCTGTTAATGTGATCAGCCGCCTGCTGCAGAAGAGCCGGACTGGAGTCCTGGCGGAAGAAGACCTTCCCGACGCCGTCGCTGGTGTCCAGGTCGCCTTGCAGAGCCGCGATCATCTTAAAACTGGCCGGCATGTTGCCCAGGTACTCCTGCTCTCCTGTGGGCTTTTCCAGCGCAGCAAATCCATTGGTGTTGATCTAGATGAGAGATATAATAATATTACAGAGGAAGATGTTGATGAGAGGAATCAATAAGCATTAACTATCACACTAGAAAGTACTAAAAGTGTTCGTGCTTGACTTCAGATTTGAATTTCAGTTTAGTTAATTTTAGTTAAGTTATCTCAACAAATGATTAAGTTGTTATAACTAATTGCAGCAACTTTTTTTATAGTGAAAGTATTTATGCGACCATTTATGACATTATTGGTATAAAAGGTTCTTTAAAACTGAATCAAGAACCCAAAATTTTTTCTTAGAAGTGATGCTACTGTCTAAAGTTTAATTAATAGAAATATAAGAATAGAAACTATAGAAATCATAATTAATTTGACAACTTAAAAAAAACTGTATGTTTAGACTCTAAACTCTAAGTTGTCAACTAAAGTTGACTAAACTCTAAGTTGTCAAATTAATTATGATTTCTATACTTGACAGTATCTGTCTAAAAAGAGAAAAGAAAAGGAAGAAATAAAATAAAATAAAACTATTGGACAAAATAGCTAAAAATACAATAAAAAACAATAATGAATAATAATAATCAAAATATAGTTATGTTTAATAAAATAACAATATTAAAAGGAATAATAATAATAATATACATTTACATAATAACATACATTTTATTATACATAATTCTACATGTGTAGAAAAAGAGCTCTACACGTTTTCCTCATGTTCTCAAATCTGCACTTTAAATCAACAGAAAGTGAGTTGTTGTTGATGCTTCAGGGAATAAAGTCCATTGCCAAACACCCACAAACTGTCCTAAAACTTTGAACTTGAACTGTAACACAAATGGCAACAAAACGTGCATGACGGCAACATATTTTGTAGCTAACAGGGTATGAAAGAAGACAAAGTGTCAAGTGTCTCGGATGCGTCTCTACATTTAGACTATCAAGTCAAATACAGTACGTTGTTACTCTGAGATTTCAGTCCCTAAATCCTAAACACAGTGAAATCAGAGGCGTAATCCACGTCTTACTCTTGACCATCACCCAAGAGAATCACAAAAATAATGATGTTTTCAAAGAGGTTTCCGGGCGGCTCATCCTGGTATTGTTTCGGGAATACTCTGTACGTCAATATACCTTCCCATAACGCTGCTTTGGATAAAAGTGTCTGCTAAATGCATTAATGTTTTTTTGCTGC